>OZ023231.1:6589143-6976383 GCA_964006365.1 Trididemnum miniatum | reverse complement strand
CAGCTTGTGGAAAGCAAACTGGTAGTCCCTTTTTCAACATAAGCGCATTAAAACACCATTCCAGTATAAAAGTAGTAAGCTGTGTTTATGACGAGACAATTGTTTTCGAATAATTCCAGCATTTCATTGTTATATCGCAGAAGCCGGAGATCGAGTTTTGATGATTAGCTTAATTCCAACAGTGAAGAAAAGCGTGGTTGCCAGATTGGACAATCTTGGGTACAAATTCGCGAAATTTGGACTTTTTTTAACTTGTTTCGACCGAAAAAAAGTTATTTTGCACCTTTGGACTAATTTGATTGAAGCAATTTTAGTGCTATTTTGTTCGTTGTTTATGTTGGTTTTGTATTACTTCGTTCATAAAAAACTATTCAGCATTATTTTTACTTGCTTAAACATCAACTAATAAGCAATGTCCTTCCTGGCCTACCGGACGGGAAGTCATGACGGGAAGATGTCATGACGTCATGACGGGACGGGAAGATGAATGTTTCTTACTTGAGGGCGGCTGATGAAGGCTAATAGCCAGAAACAGCGCTGTCTCGCTCTACGGTTGCTTAAACATGTTGTCGCTTTTCTTGTGATAAAATTTTTATGTCAAAAACGTCAAAATTTCAAATTTTTTAGGTCAAAAATTTGAAATCGTTAGGTCAAAATCTGGTTGCCCTAGTAATCACAAATCAAAATCTATTAAAATCCAAAAAAAGCAGCAGAATCAAAACTATTAAATACCACGCGACGAATATTTTTTCTCTTTTGTTTGCCAATGACGCTCACAAGCAGAGAGAAAATATCTGCTAACACTTAGTAATCATTAAGGATTCGACTCACTAACGATTACCATTATCAAGCAGACAAGCACGCGGCAAACGAATCATTTTTCTCTTTTGTCTGGCTTGACGCTCACAAGCAGAGAAAAAATATCTGGTGCTTAGTAATCATTACAGGATTCGAGTCCTGTAATGATTACCAACTAGGAGTCGTTTTCTCGCTTGGTTTAAGTCAGTTCGCTTGCGCTTCTTAGTTAACATTTTGGTAAAATTACGATTTGAATCGAAATTTTGACTTCGAAAGTGCTGTAGGCTTCTGTTCTGTTATGCAACACAATACAAAAACTAAACGTGGCATACTGTTGTACATTGACTCGTCACAAGGCTCTTTTTTTAGTGATCATTCATAAATCTCACGTGGCATAGTATCGAGAGTAAGGGATGGCATAGTAACTTTATTTTTTATTAAATGTCGTTGGGACGATCAAAAGCGGCATAGTATCGAGAGTGGCATAGAAGCGGAGTGGCATAGTAGGTCTATTGAGATTTGACTGTAGCGCAGACATTTCTATTGCCTTGATCGCACTAAGTCAATGCCGAAATGATGACATCATAGATTCAACCACGGTATTTATAGTTCCGCTGCTTTCGTGGTGAAATGAAAAGCAAGAAAAAATGCGACATAAGCCCGTTCAAATCAGAATTTTTCGCCTGGCTTTCATTTCGAGTGTCTTGTCTTGTAGAAGGCAAATGAATGCAATTTGGAATCGGTATTTTGACAAAACGAATCTGTTACTATCCGATACTTCTTGTTAACCGTTACTTTTTAACGAATGATACTATTCGCCCATCTCTACAGTATGGCTTCCAACGGAATGTATCGACCAGCCACGCTCTTGCAGATGTAGTTACTCAATCATTTGAAAACGTTAATAATAACATGTATACTGGTTTAATCTTCCTTGACCTCACAAAAGCATTTGACACTGTCAATCATGAAATACTACTCCACAAATTAGACCATTATGGTATCCGAGGCCAATCAAACAATCTTTTGCGTGCATTTTTAAAAAGAAAACAATACGTCAGTATCAACGGCAGTAACTCCTCCTTACTAACCAACGACCAACGCTACATTTTGACCTTATTTTAACCTAATAACTTTTAAACTACGCCTAGTTTGAAGCTAAAACATGCTTACTAGAAGTTTAATGACTTTCTGAGCCAGATAATAATATTTGACTTTATTGACTTTTGGTTGTCCTAGTGATTACCTAAACGAATACAAGTAACGGATAAAAAGTATCGAATATCTTTTCTGAAGTAATCACTTGGAACCGTTACTCAAAAGTAACGGTTAAGCACATTTCTACCACACTGAGTGTGTTGAATAATGCCATGCTTATCAAAAAAGTTAATCAAGCGTTTATGTATTATTCGTTCAAGGATCTTAGAGAAACATGTTAGAATAGAAATGGAGCAGTAGTTAGAAGGGTTCTCACGTTCACCTTTTTTGAATATTGGTACAATTTAGCAATTGTGCATGTTTCAGGAAAGACGCCTTTGGTAAAACAGAAATCGATAAAAATGAGAAGGTAGGGGGCTAGGATGGATGAGGCAATGCGAAGATAGTAAGGTGGAATATTGTCACGTCCTATCGATTTGTTCAGACTAAGTGCTTGTATTGCGTTAATGATTTCAGAAAGATTGGGGACATCTAAATAAATTGATGGAGAGACACGTTGTTCAAGATATTGGGATAATGAACTTGGTGCGCATTGGTTAAACTTGTCGGCTAAGCTAGCGCCAATGGAACAAAAAAATTCATTGAAATACTCAGATATTGCTTGATCATTAGTATTGGTATGCCCATTTATATTCAAAGAAAGCGGAATGGCAGAAGTACAGTCTTGGGAGGCAGGAAGTACAGAACGAATGACGTTGCGTAATTTACGGGGATCTTTTTGGGTATCATTTATTGCTGAAGAAAAGTAACCTCTTTTGGATAGCGCTTTGAGCTTAGTCAGCTTATTAACATATTTTTTACAAAAGAGGTCAGAAGGGGTCACTGTCCGGGGTCCCGGGGTTCAGAATTGTCAGGTTTAGAATGCAAAATTCATCAGCTCAAACTACGGTCTGCGGACGCGATGATGTCTTTTTTTTATTTAGGGCCGAAATTTGAACATCTGCGGACGCTATGACCTTATTTTGCTCATCGCTAGATGTTGAGCCGATATTTGAACATCTGCGGAGGCTATGACTCTTTTTGCGCTCATTACTTGATTTTGGGACAAAATTCGAACATCTGCGGACGCTATAACTTTTTTTTGCTCATCACGTGATTTTGGGGCACCACTGACCAAAGGGCTCAAACGAAATTTTTGCCCCGGGGCTCGAAATTTTTCTCGGCATAGCTGTCACTAATGAAACTGATAAAACGATATTCAAATGTTAGCGATTTAGTTTTTTTTTGAGCTAGCAGTACGTACATCAATTTTGCTTGAAATCGTTTAGCCTTTTTTCTCCGGAAGGTCTGAGAGGCCGAGAGCAGTTGCAAGTACAAGAGCGGCACTGCCCTGCTAATAAAATTGCGTCATTGCTTCATTAAGCATAACGGCAAAGAACAAGATTCAGGAAACAACGCTACGTAATTCTTGTTATTATGACAATTACAAAACCAGATCATCAATGACAAAGTATCGAGCACTTGGAAATAAATATCAGACAAAGAAACAAGTATGACGTAATGAGAGGCTCAACGGGGGGTTGTAACCCCCCCACGAGGCTGCGCCACTGGTTTATATAGTTTAGTGTTTAGTGAGCGTCATTCTTTAATCCGAAATGTCGAAATCATTTATTGCATCTGTCCTGTCTTTTTCAAATGATAGTCCTAACGCAAATCCGCAATGCTTAGGAGCAACGAAGCCTTTTGTTTTTCGTTTTGCCTGAGTTTTCTGAAGGAACAAATTTGAGGCGTTTTCACTGCGTCATTTTGAAGGTATTGTGCATTCGATTGGAAAGATTCTAAAAGTATGTTTTGCCAAGAATTTCGTCTACGCATACTCGCATAGCCTAGCATGCTGCGCCCACGCCAAAACGCTAGCTTTCTTTGTTCTATATTAGCAATTTGGAATTTATTTGAACTTGATGTTGCTAAAATGATTTTTGTTAAATTTTAGTAATTCAAGTGCTTTTGAAAAAACAAGTATGAGCTGACAGTAGTCTTCAGCAGTCAGCTGAAATTCTGATGCAGAATGTTTACAATTAGATTAATTTCGTAATCTTTTGTGTGAATCATTTTTAGACATTAATGTCCTCCATTTTCGTGGCTTCGCGATGGTCACCCTAGTGGCTATTGTTTACTATAAACGACACTTACGACAACTGCAGTACCTCGACTCGTCTTAAAACGTACTGTAGAATGCGTTTTCCATACCGAAAGCTTAAATCAGTCAATCTTTCCTGAGCCGTGGCCCTCTAAAATATTGGTTCTCAACCTTTTTTCTTTTGAGGCCCATTTTCAGTGTCAAAAAATACTCGGCCCTCAAAACCCTTAACACAAATTTCGAGTGTCATAAAATGTTTTAACAATGTTTCCAGTTAGTAAACTTGGCTCGCGGTTGTTTCTTCTTCCTTCCTTTCGTCGTATACTTAGCGCACGTCTTCTCTACTTTCTTCCTTACTCTTGTTAAGTTGAAAAAAGCAATTTAATTGCTTCTTTAACTACCATGAATCTGCTTCCGTTATAGATCATTTAAATTCTGCAAAAAAAAACGCCTGGTTTTTGGCATTTGCTTACTAGCTGTCATCCCATCTGCTCTACTCTCTAGCCACGTGTAAGTGTAACTACCAATCGCGGAAAAAACATCGTCTATGACATCATAAAAGTAATATGAGCGTCATAGAGATATTAAGAATTAAGACACTTTAACGTTAACCTAATAATTATAGAATTTATAAAACACATTTGCCAAAAAACTGATTATGTTGTATAATTGGTCTGTACCTACTTGAGCCTAAGTTCATAATATCATCAATTTACTTCAGCAGATAAATTGTAAATTTCAGCCATGCATTTTTTTTGGGACCAAATGTAAGCCCAATAAAAACTTCAGATCCATTTCAAAAATCTTTAGGCCCACAAGTGGGCCTGAGGGCCCACGTTGAGAAACACTGCTCTAAAAGACCGTGGCCCTTATAGTGTGTAAGTTTAAAAGTCCCGTTCTGTTATAATTCATTAATGGTTGTTACCATCGTGGCTCCCACGAAAACACTCTGTGCTTTGTGGTCCGTTTGGAAGACCAAGGTAAACGGTTAAGAAGTTGAATCCCCTGGCTTAGATGCTCCCAATCGCTGGTTTGCCTTTTATATGTCAAGATGCTCAATTTGACATTTACAAGCCGCAACTTAATTTTTTTGCTGTAAGAAGATTGCACCTTTTGTGTTTCCCCCACCCCACAAACAAAATTTTAAAGAAAACATCTATAGATTTAAGCTTTTTTCTGAGTTTCAATTTCCATGGTAGCATAATTAAGTGTAAAATACATAATTAAGTTTTAAATACATAATTAAGTTTAAAATGCATAATTAAGTTTTAAATACATTTAAGTTTTAAATACATTTAAATACAAGTTTTAAATAAAATTAAGTTTTAAATACATTCATGCAGAGATATTATTATAGAGGTTATTGTAGAAACAAACGCGTAAATTAGGGGCCCCCTGAAAAAAGTGGAGGGGGGCCAGGGCCCTCCCGCTTTCGCCTAATATGACTGGGTGGCATCGAGTGAAAAAACTAAAGTTGATTTGTAATCAGGCTGGCTAATTCAGGCCTGTTCCCAGGCCAACGCCAAAATATCAGCTTGATTGTGAACTCGAAGCCCAAAGCCAAATCCCGAAGTATGTTTAAAACGCATAACGTAGAAAACTGTTGATTCCAATAACTTTAGTGAAAACATGTATCTTATTCTACTAATTTTTGTTTGGCAAAACATGGGCAAGTTATTCGAGGTTGTAGATTTTACAACCATGAACCCGAACGCTCTACCGAGATCTAAATTTGTCACTGTTGAGAACGAAAACCCGAAATCCAAACTTCAAGACGTTTAACCTTGGCTTATATTAACAGAATTATACTCTCTGTTGCAATTGATAGCATTGTGTGCTATAATGCAAATCATCTCAGTTTCAGTATGTTTTTTGCTTTGTGGTAAGAACCACCAGAAAAAAGCCTTTGAAGGTCGAAAGTTGAATTTTTTAAAATTCAGTCCAAAGCTCCTCCGATGCGACGAAACAAGTAGAAACAAACCGTGACGGTCAGAAAATTGAGCATATTTATGCTTATGAATTTAAGTTAAGCCAAAACACAGTAGACAATAGCTGGCAGTAAATTGATTGGATAGCAAGGTAATCTAGCAGATCAGATTCTGCGGTAAAGGCATTGTAGCTAATATATATTCTGAGTTTTTCAAGCTGATAATTATTCGTTTCAGATTGAAGGAACAGTTAAATATTGTAAACATTCGATTTAACTACGTCATTATACAGGAAAGCTAGTATGACACAATCAGCTGTAAGGAAAATGACGTGGGGGCGTATTGTGTATTGTTATGCTTTGTTGCTGACGTTCTTAAGACAATTGCTGAACACACATCGATGCGCAAAATAGTTAAGGTGCAGTCAATTGTATCATTTGGTGATCTAACTCTAGTGTGTGAGCTGGCTTAGGTCATCGCCATACTGCTAAATATACAGTTTTACCAAAAAATAACACAAGGCGCCATTTTGGAAACATTAATACCACGTGACATTTGTGCTTGTTTTTGCGTGTTTAGTCAAGATTTGTAGCAGTTGGCAATGAAGCGCGTCCTGAAATCACGTTGGAAAAACAGGTCAGTTTTTGAAGAGAGGACAGTTTCGTTTTTATTCAGTCGTAAAAGGTGTAGAAATATTGGTCTAATCCGGTGTTTCTCAACCCCGAGTCCGCGGAAGGGCGTTGATGAGTTCTCGAAACTTACAGGTAAGATCAGTTACTGGGTTAAAAAGTGAATTTACGACCACGTGGCCAATCGCAGCGTGTAATCCAGAGCCGGCGGCAGACCAGTCGACTTAGGGGGGCCCAGCGTTTACCAGGGGGGCAAAGTTTGAAATTGAGCACAGAAACTGCTGTCTTCAAACGAGTAAGCTTGTTCATTGAGGGGGCCAAGCATGTCGATTTGGGGAGCTAGGCCCTCCTGGTTACCACCTTGGCACCGGCCCTGGTGTAATCGTTCCGTCTGACTACGGCTACGCATTCGCGAGTTTATTATTAGCGCTTACGAGTCAAAAGTGATATACGGGGTACTACAAAACATTCGCGAGCTCATTGTCAGCATTTACGAGTTGAAAAAAGTAATACTATATATTGGATGTTGCAAAAAAAAGATATGGCAAAGTGGCAAGTTTTAAAATGGTCTGGAGAAAACATTGTTAAATTCTTGAACGTATACAGAAACTTTGAAGCTTTGTAGGACACTTGTAATGAAAACTATGCTAAAAATGCTTGAGAGCATATATAACATAAACAAAGTGATGCAGAAATTAACAGCGCTGCAGGATTACATATTGACAATAAAGAGTCACTTAAAAAAAATAATAAATATAAACGTAAGATTGCTGTAAAAACGAATTGAACAAACTATAAAAATCGAAACGGTTTATTTCATGTAGTCGATTTTTCAGCATGAATGTAAAGTTTCAGCTTCCAAATCAATGGTTTCGGGCAGGAGCGTATTTAGGGAGTAGGCCATTGTGCCATGCCCCCCTCCCCCATTGATTTTGCCTTTACGTAAAGAACAAAATTGAAGAACAGTTTATTTTTCATCAACACTAAAACACGTCAGCAGTTCTGTATAAGCAGTAGTGAAAGCATTAAGAATATGTCAAAGTACCGGTTCCCAAACTTTTTTTAGTTTATATTTGAGATTGAGAGTACAACCGGAGCTTGTCAACTTTTCTTGTAAAAAGTGCTCAATAAATCAAGATAAATGAGATTGAGAGTATATAAATTGAGAAAAATGCTATATAGCTTGCGGGGCTCCGCCCCGAACCCGCTTGGGTAGCTTGCTGCTCTCCCCCTAAACCCCTAGCTTCATTTATGAAACAAACACCTGCCTAAAACAAAGCTAATGAAGCATAGGCGCACACTGGGGGGCACGGTGCCACCCCCCCTCCCTTTTGACACTGTAATGAGGTGTTAAAACCGAGCTTTCAGTCTATAATTTCTCAAACTAATGATGGTTGCAGCGCCTTCTTTCACTTATTTTAGCCAGTGATGTGCGCGTCAGCGAAAAAAATTGACGGCGTCAGTGTCAATTGCCCAAAATGTTAGCGCTGTCAGCGTCAAAAGTTTTAAAATTAACGGCGTCAGCGTCAATTTTTTTGAATAGCAATGATAAACCATATACTCCTTTGATTACCTCGTCTCGAATCTTACTGCGAATATTTATTTTTTTAATTATTTTTGATAGTGAAGTATGTGCATCATGGTGGATGACTTAGCCGAGCATCGATTCGGGGAAAGTAGACTCGCAGTCCAATGCGCTGACCACTCTGCGTTGTAATGTTCGTCGTGGCGGCTTCTAAAGGTGTTGTTGATGGGCACTTTGGGCAAATGAGCAGTTGAACACCGGTCAAATGGGCATCGTGGCTATTTATAAGCATATTTATACTTGTATTCATTCCTGTATCGAACATCAAAATGGTAATTAACTTAAGCAGTAACTACAATGAATTTTGGTTTAAGCCAAAAATTTACCGCAAATTTATACCCTTCTTCTGTAACCCTTATTATCTAAACGCACGAAACTGAATAAAACCGATGTTATGCGGTATAGGAGAAGAAAAATTGAAACATTTTACGTTCAAAACCGGTAGCGCGCTCATTAAGTGAAGTAAATTTTCTCCTTACTTTCCGAGTGATCGCAATTTCAGCGTTTTTATTTTAAAGAACACCTCGCTTGTTTTGGAAAAAGCAAAGAAAAGTATTGTAATCTAAAAAAAATTGACGCTTGGCGCTTGACGCTAAAACAGCTGAAATTTTGACGGCGTAACGCCCAGAACGGCGCATCGGCTAGCGTCAACAAAAAGTTGACGGCGGCAAATTAGCGGCGTCAACGCACATCACTGATTTTAGCCAAGCTTCGATGCTTTTAAACATAAGCTGCGAAAGTATTTTTGCATTGCCCATAGTGATTGCACTCTCTACATGCCCTTTTACGATAAAAAAATGTGCTAAAATGAATGTTTTTTATCAGAAAACCGTAAAAATTTGCTGGCGGCTGGGGGCTACGCTCCCAGACCCCCTTAGTCTCCGTCGGCTGGGGGGTTCACTACCAGACCAAAAATTGTGCCCCTCCCTTGCCAAATCCTGGGTGCGCCATTCTAATGAAGCTTTTGAAAATTTTTGTTCATCATGCTGGTGGTATGCAAACTCTCAGTACGTCCTCCGCCACTGTTTTAATTTGGTCATTGACCAATGACGACGCCCCATGAACAATAAATATCATTTTTGCAATATTGTCTTGTTATTTGGGTTCAGAATTCAGACAATATTGTGGACAAAAACATCCCCCCCAATAAAAATTTCCTACTTCGCACGCTGGTCTTCGGCACTCTGTTTCGCTTTGTCGTAAAACTAAATTTTGTAATGATCTGTTGCGGACATAATGGGGCCAATCCTGGCTTGCTACGCCAATAATTGCCTCATATCATTGCTCAGGCAAAGCAAATATTTTTACAAACCGAAAGAACACTGACAGCCATCCGCAGCAAAATGAAGAAAGAATAGATTCGCTTAAAATGCTGCAGTTTCGCGTACTAGACATGGCCTTTGCCGAAAATAGTTTGTACGTCAATAGTTTGTACGGCTGGAATAGTTTGTACTGAAAATAGCCCCCCAGCCGCTGCAGAAACAAAATCAAATTGGGCCCCTCCCAATCTGAAATTCTGGCTACGCCTACGCATGCCAATTGGCGTTGCGGCATTAGCAACTTATAATTAATTACTCTGTCTTGCGACCTAATTTCACTACCGCAAAGTTGTCAGTTAATACGCGTCGCGCTGAGACAAAACAGTCTTTTGATGACAAAACGGCTTTCCGGTACTTTTGAGGCAATCATAAAATGAGACAGATAAAATTCTTTATCATCGCTAATGTCTTTAAAGTAGCGATTCGGATGGAACCCTGAACCCTGACTCCAAAGAGGTTTATAGTATGATTAAGACAAATTTAGCGTAATACGCCGAAGAGTGTTACGAGTTTGCGAGGCCCATCTCAGCGGCTTTGCGCGTGGGCAACACAGAAGAAACGTCGCAGCGGTGGTAAACCGTTGGCAACACTGTGTCCGATTTGATCGGTCCGGGAATCGAACCCTAGACCTCCCGCACCGACAGCGATGTCGTTACCACTACGCCAACCGGCCGGTCACCTCACATGATTGCAAGATAAATATACTAAAAAAGCAGTTTCAGGGTGATTTGGGGCAATTCGGCTATAATGTCGCTTATAACGTCAGTTTTTTTTTAAATCCCTTAGAGGTGCCGTTATAGACAAGTTCTTCTGTATCACCAGCAACTAAAGTCTTTTTCCAATGAGAAAGTAATATCCGATAAATTATTGATCATGCGTGCTGTTCCGGAAAATTTTGTATCAAATATGCTCAGTGCGTTTTTTTTTTAACGTTTCGCTCGCTTTACATGCCCCCGCATCAACAACAACTGTTTATGGTCTTTGGACCATAGTTGTTAATCGGACTGTGGTTTTTCGGATTGGGTTCGGGCCGGGGTCGGGCTTGGATTTTGAAAAATTGTCGGGCTTCAATTGGTCCGGACGCTGGAGCGAAATCGAAGTTTTCAGTAAGTAATAGAGTTTTCGCGATTGCTGGAATTAAGCAGAGAACATCTTGTCGCATATATCGGCCTTCGAAAACGGGGTTTGATTTTGTGTCGTACAAATCAAAGCAACGTGTCGTGATGTCATACACATGTAACAACTAACAACTTACTGAAAACATTGCTTGCACTTTAATTTCTCTAATGAAAATTCGAATTGCTCAAACGTTTTCACTGAGATCATACATGCTTTATGATTGCACAGTGCCTTGTCAATCATAATTAGGTATTATCAAGTACTGTGCAAGCTCTTCAAAATTTAATGTGGTGTTTTTGATTTCGGGCTTAAATCGGGCTCAGACTGGCTGATATATTCGGATTCGGGTCGGGTTCGGGCTTGAAAAATCGGGTGCGGGTCGCGTCGGGCCTAACATCTTCGGCCCGTTGACAACTATGTTTTAGACTTCACTGATAGAAAGTATCGACCGCATGTTTAATGAGTGATTCCATTATCTTTTGTAAGTTGCAGTTCATTTTGTTTCGTTAGTCCGTTAGGTCGCCAAAACTGGTGGTGAGTTTTGCTTTTCTTTGCTGAAATTTTCATGCGTTAAATTCTTTTGGGTAAATTACTAAATTACTCACCTTAGATTGTTTTATTAGAAAACAGCATGTTTACGAGTTGTTAGTTGTGCGTTGGCACTTATTTAGAGCAGATTTCGCCATCAAATCGTAATGAAGTTGATGCCCGGGTCACATACGGTAGGTCAATCTCCCATGATCTTTGGTCAACCTACACCCTATTGATCAGATTCTTTTCCTTTGTATGGGCGAAATGGCGTTACAAAACCGCTTCTTTGTATGGGCTCAGGTGCGGAATCTTCTAACCTGAAGTGTTTAGTTGACAAATCAGAGGTGAGCATTTTTTCTGAATAGACTAAAGCGCAGCGCAAGAAAGCACAAAATTTTTTAAAAGCAATGAAATGCAACGCAACTAGCGCAATCTGATTTTTGAATAATCGAAGCGCAACGCAACTTTCGCAATCCAATTTTTTAATTGTATGAAGCGTTGCGCAACTTCCGCAATCCCATTTTTTAATTGCATGAAGCGCAGCGCAACTTCCGCTGTTGATGTTTTACAGAAATAAAAGCGCAGCGCAACTTTCGCATCTAATTTTTTTTTGGCTTTAAAGCGCAACGCAATTTTGCTTAAAAAATGCAACAAAGCGCAATGTGTGAAGAAGCGCAATTTTCAGTAGAGTCATTTTATACGTTTTAAAGATACTTAAACTGAGCGTGATAATTAAGCGGCAGTGATCACTGATTGCAACGATTATTAGTCAAAATGTAGATGGGTTTCGTGAAGCTGGTAAGCAGAACGACGTAAACATTTAAGGTGCAAAAAACAATCGCGTGGCCGTTTCATCACGCTTCTATAAAAGTAACCCTCAAAATAAATCATTTATATAAGGCGAATTCAGCACAAACAACAAACAAATGCGATTTATTTTACTTCACCACATCACACACAAATTCATAATACAACGCCGAAGAAATATTGTTGAAACTCCCCAGAAAAAGGCATCGCAAGCATTTCTGATTGGCTGAAATCTGCTACTAGAGAATAAAGCTACTATACCTTTCGTACACGCTTGACCACTTGAGCATTGAGCAACTTGCGCTTACATCGGACGAAGCGCAGCACAAGGAAGAATCTCAATTTTTTTTACAGTTCGCAGCGCAATAAAGCGCAAGCTCATATTTTTTATTTAGTTTGCAACGCAAGAAAAGCGCAAGCCGTTAAATTTGTTTTATTTTGCAACGCAATAAAGCGCAAGAAGCATTTATTTGCAGTTTCTTTCTATGGGCTCAGATTCCGAATTTTCGAACCCGAAGTCAGATTCCGACATTTTGCCAATGCAATGGAAAGCATGCTCATCAATAAGGTGCAATCTAGGTACAAACTTACAGTAGGGTTTCCAATAAATTCCGAATTTCCACTTTCATCGACTGTTTAAATTCAGACATTCAAATTCAACCGCTTCTAGAAACAGAAATTCAAATTCAAAGTTATTAATGAATTCAAATTTGGTGGCTTTTTTAAAATTCAATGACTTCGAATTTTGAATTTCTGTTTTTAAAAATGGTTGATTTTGAATGTCTGAATTTAATCGTTCGATAAAATTGGAAATTTTACGAAGCAAAAATGGCGAGGTGTGGCTGAAAAGAAACTTGATATTCTTGACGAAAGACCGTTAGTTTTGGAAGCTTTTTTCAAAAACAACTCTTTCATAAATATAGTTTGCATTAATAAGTTTTTGAACGATGAAAAGCACCTCTGGTTATTGAAAGTGGTACCGGTATTGCGTTTATTTGGTTTTAGATTGGTGTGTTTCACTATGGTAACAATGTTAGTTCTGTGTAATTCTGGCTAGTTTATCATACATTGCGAAGTAGAACATTATAGACCTGACATACCTTCCTCTTAAACATAACCTTGTGCGCACTAAGCAGTGGCGTAACAAGGGGGGGGGCGAAGGGGCGCGCCCATGGCTTCTTTTCAATTTTTTTTTATTAAAAAAATGGATGGACCATATAGGCGCACGCAGGGGGGGCCACGGTGTCATGGCCCCACCTTTGGCCATGGCGTTGTTCAGTAGGTGTGGATACCGATACGTGTTGTTAAAATTTCAGACACCGGTGTGTCCTTTTTCGAGAAAAAATCTTGGCTAAAATGAGTGTTTTTCTTGTAAAAACACTAAAAATCCGTTGAGGTTGGGAGCTCTGCCCCCAGACCCCCATAGCCTTCGACGGCTGGGGGCTTTGCCCCCAGACCCTTGCTTGTGGCTTCCCTTTGCCAAATCCTGAATGCGTCACTGATCTCTCCACTCTTCTTCGTTTCTTGCTTTGTTAATCTTTCTCCTTTGTTGTTCTTTTCCAAACCGCGATTCATTAGCAACTCGAATAAAACACCAAATTTCACTGTCATTTTTATAATTGGTGCAAAAATTCGGAGTGAAAGCAGGGGCGCAGAATTCCTTTTTGCCCCCGGGCGCAGGGTATCCTAGTTACGCCACTGGCACTAAACTGAAAGACACATCGTTGCATGCCGCGTACAAAATATGAGGTACCTTAGTTTAAAAAGCGAACATTGTCCTCAAAGTAGATCAAAATTTCTCACCGGACATTTCTTCACGTGCTTATCAAATATAAAATTCAAATCTTCATCATTCTCGCAGTAATGCGTTGAAGCGAGTAACCAGTGCCGGGGCCCTTCTACGCGACTTAGCGCCTGGGCAACACAATTCCGAAGAAATATCGCAGCGGTGGCGAACCGTCGGCGAAACTGTGTCCAATTTGACCGGCCCAGGAATCGAGCTCACGACCTTCCGCGCCGATAGTGATGTCCTTAATAACTATATGCGGTAGGCTAAGAAAATATACTTGTAAAAAGCACTTCCATAAAATATTAACATCAAGAGCTCCACCTCAGTACAAACACAAATACTGGACAAAATCACCGTTTTGTGTTGATAGATGAAATGAAATATCAAACAACTGGCTACGAAACAGTCTGTGACCCCGTGTGTTGGTGCTGGAGCGCTTTTCCCTTAAGTTCTGTTCACCAGTTTACCAAGGTCGAGGTGTCCGCAGCGGTGGGATTCAAATTTTTCGTCAGCCGGTTCTATTACAACCAGTTCTGTTTCAACTAATGGTACAAGTATAAGCAGCAATGCTATATAACCGCTTCGCTGTTCTAATAAAATTCCCTGATACGGTTCTATAGAACCTGTGCGAATCGGCTGAATCCCACCACTGGGTGTCCGGTTGTGAAGGGCTCAACTGCTGAAGAAGTTAATACTTTACTTTAATGTTAAGTGAAGGTTTATTCCTATTTTGAATTATTGGTGTGATGGTTTTCACTTTTAAGCAAATTTAGGGTAATGTGCTAAGATGGATGGCT
This sequence comes from Trididemnum miniatum, assembly GCA_964006365.1. NCBI lineage: Eukaryota > Metazoa > Chordata > Ascidiacea > Aplousobranchia > Didemnidae > Trididemnum > Trididemnum miniatum. The sequence continues at coordinate 6,961,783 of OZ023231.1, read as the reverse complement.
TCTTAATTTCTGGGAGATTTTTCTCTTCAAAATTATTCGGAAATTGCAATTTTCCGCAAAATTTTCCGTAAATATTATTGTACTGTATTTGAAGTTTTCGCGAATAATTTTGGTGCCACGATAAGATGGTGCGATATTACTTTTGTGAAGTTGTGGTCAGAGTAGTTCGCTTGTTTTATATATTTGGGCCGCCATTGACGATTTGCGTTGGCCAAATGTTCAGTTTGCAAGTGTGTTTCATCTGCTAGGCGCAGAAATCACTACTAAAGTGAGGGTCCTACTGAATACCGCAAAGGACGACAAAGGACCTCAAATTGATGTACTAAACACCGCAAAGTACGACAAAGGACCCTAAAACCCTAACCCTAATCTAACCCTAGCCCTAACCTAACCTTAGCCTAACCATAACCCTAACCTAACTTTAATTTAAAGCCTTTTGTCGTTCTTTGCTATGGTATGATTTTAAGTCCTTTGTTGTTCTTTGCGGTGTTTAGTAGATCAATTTAAGGTCCTTTGTCGTTCTTTGCGGTGTTTAGTACATCAATTTGAGGCAGGGATGGCAATTGCATCGCATCGAAGAGGTTCTGCGATATTTGTAACGATTGTCAAACTGCGATGCAATACGATACTTCACTTAAACTGCCGATGCGATTTTTGTTGCGATTATCTAAAATTTTTCGATGCGATTTTTTGTGTTAGCATTTGCGATTATTTGTGCGATTTTCGATTATTTCGATTTTTCGAGCAATTTTGAACTCTCATATTTTACAAATCGTCACGTTAGTGCAAAAACTGCGTGGGCCTAAGTCATTTTTTGGTGAAATTGAGTTTTTAGCACCAAGTTGTTTTGCTGGGTCAACGCTAACGCCTAACGCACACTTTTTGGAAAAATATATCGACGTTTTTGCGAGTTATGCTCCAGTTTCTATATTGTGTAAGTCAGCGCATTGAATTGACAATAAATCATAAAATAACACAATGCATACGATGAAAACATTCAGTCTTTCGTCTATTGTTATTTTGTTGTGACAATAGTAAATACAAACAATCACATGTTTTTGCGTTTTTTTCAAAACACAAAAAAATGACTCACGCAGTTTTTGCACAAAGTGACGAAATTTTTTTACAAGCGGTCAGTATCATCCCACAAGTTTTGTGTAACAACGTAAAACATAAAGAGTACATGCAGAAAACACAAGTTGTTCTATCTTAATTATTCGCATGAAGAACCATCAACTACATCATCCCGAAAACGCATCCTTAAATCATTTAGCACATATTTCAAGCTCGAAAAGACGCTCTTGACAGAAACTTGTGTCACTGACAACTGCAGCGCTATTCGAGCAATCTTGGCGAGGTCCTCGTCCGTCCCGCTAACACTAACCTATTTGATAAAAGTGGCTAGAGACTCTACCTACCTTGAGTAAGACCGCACTATCAGCAACGCATAGCAAAACCTTCCAAGCTGTGTGCAAATTGTGCATCTTAAGTTAACCGATGTAGGGAAACGTTTTTTTAATTTTACCTGATCGTTTTGTTGAACCACGACTTTTTAAAAGACTGCCGATTGCCTACCGAATTGACGCTAACCCCGTCATTTTATTTTATTTTTTTTCGTTTTGAGAATCATTCTTTCGAATTTTATCCAAGTCTAAAACCCAATTCTGGTTGAGAAAACTCTTAGCTTAGTCGACACATTTCTGTAAATGTGCAGACTGCAGATTGCGAAACCTCAAAAAATTTGAAACAAGTCATTTGCTGATGTATATTGTGAATAGCTATCAACTATTACTACGCGATCCCCACGAAGTTTTTGTTGTGATTGTCAGCTCTGCTGGCTTTCTGTCCATCTCTTCGCTCTGCGTGAGTTTGCACTTCAAAAGTACTTGTTCGGAATAAATCTACCCGCAATTATTATTATTATTATTATGAAGTGGTTTTAAGGCGCTTTAACTAAGAAGTCTTTTAGCGCCAGGACTTAAACAATAATAGTCTACGGCACGTACAAACAGTAAACTATAAAGGCACACAAAACAAAATAATCAAACGAGTAGTAATTTTACAATTTTGGTCATACAGTACAAAACAAGTAAGTAAATTTGGTTAACCCAATCCCCAATTAGCACAAAGTGGTTTGGTGAAGGCCTGCACCAGTAGTATCAATATGCCATAAAAAAAAAACAACATCTACAGTAAATCACACAATACAATTATTAAAGTCTGTAAGCCTACACAAAAATATAAAGAGTTAATGGCACAATCAAGGCGAAACAGTAAATAGGCCTATACATCAACTAACGCGCGACAAGATTGATTTAATTTAAACGATTGCTCCGGAAGTTTTTACAAAATTTATTTAACTTAAAAAGGCTTGTGGACAGGGTAGTGTTTGCATTGTAAGACGCAAACCCATGAAATTTAGATGTGAATTTAAAACAGATCTTAAGTGTTCGTATTTCGGACAGATTAACAAAAAATGATTGACATCCTCTGGAACCAAACAGGTTGAGCGTAAATCCTGTGCTGTGTAATCCAATACGATGTATTTGAGCGTTTAATTTGCAATGACCAGTTTGTAAACGAAAGAGAAATGGAGAACTTGCCGAATTTCGATCTGTGATTGAAGGAAACAAGTTCTTATACTTTAGAGCAGAGGAATTTGAAACGTATTGTTGCTGCCAAATCGAAAAGCAATGATCTTGTATTATTAATTTGATATCCGATTAAGAAAGATGAATGTCAGAATTGGGAAGGTCGTGTCGAGGTTCCTTTGTAGTTGCGCTTCTAGCCAGAGAGTCTGCCGTTTCATTTTCCGGAATTCCTGCATGCGAAGGCACCCACATGTAGATTATTTTAACTCCAATTGAATCTAGAAAACAATGCAAAAGTTTGATTTTGTCGATTACAAAATGACAGCTATTATTTTTATTGTGATGAATAGCTTTAATAGAGCTAAGGCTATCAGAGATTATCAAATTTCTTGCATACCGATTTTGTGACATCCAATACAAAGCTTTGAAAATAGATTATCAAATTTCTTGCATACCGATTTTGTGACATCCAATACAAAGCTTTTGAAAAATCCAATACAAAAGCTTTGAAAATGAAAATGTAATTCTGCAGTAAATATAGAAGCATTAGTATTTAGTTTTACTACACGTCTAACTTCAAACCTGTGAATATAAAATGAGCTGCTTGTACCAAAGTCCGTCTTCAAACCGTCTGTATGTTTTGCTGTTTCTGGGTTTTCATTGGCCAGGTCACACAAACTAAGATCTATTTGACATAAAGGCATGTTCCATAGGGGATTACACGGTTCATATAGCTTGTGAACGTTAAGATCACCTGAGAAAAAGTTATTTGTTAATAAAAAATCAAAGCAATGTCAGAGGTGTGAAATGAAGATCGCCGTCGTAATGAAACTAATTTTGCAAAATATCAGAGGCGTGAAAATTCTTTCGCCAGAAGCCGCAGGACGCCGCCAGGTTTTAAAACAAAGTAGTTTGTTTGATGGACAGCTCGTTTTAGTCATGAAGTAGGTTAAATTTCACTGCCACAAAATGACAAAATAGTTACTTCATTCTTTCAAAAAAAATGGAGTTGGGAACAATGGGAAGCATTTTGCGACCTACAAAAATCGCGGATTTTTTTCATTTATGCGATGCGATTACTGATGTGATTTTTTTTTATGTGTATCGATGCGATTCTTGGATGCGGTATTTTTGAAAAAAAAAACGTTCGATTCGATGCGATTTCGATTGCGATACGATTGCCATCCCTGATTTGAGGTCGGTCCTTTGTTATCCTTTGCTGTGTTTCAGTCCTTTGCGGTGTTTAGTAGGATCGCTAAAGTGACGTGCGATTTTAACCCCGTACAAATTGGAAAGCTGCAAATTTACTCTTATCAAAACTAGTGGATTACGTCTAGGGCAGAGGTGGGCAAACTACGGCCCGCGGGCCGCATGTGACCCGCGAGATCATTTTATGCGGCCCGCGGGCACTTACAGAAATATAAACCTTGCTCCTTAGTCGTTACTGTAGAGATGGCATGGGCCGCTAAGAAACCCGCTAACGAGCCGCTACCAATTTTTGAAATCCCTTTCGACTTTCATTTTTCTGTTAAATGTGGTTGAACGTTCATAAAAGAGTGGGCCTTGGGCAGGCTGGGCTTTGTTTTTGGAATGAGTTTCCGGGTTGGTTACCGCTACTGGGCAAGAGGTTCCGGGCCATGGGCGGTCCGGGTTGCAAAAAAGTCAGCTCGTGCCATCTCTACGACTCTACCTTGTTGATATTGAGTGGAATACTAGGACATTTGCGAACGTTTGAGAGAAAATTAGGACATCTGCGGACGTGTGGACCTTTTTTTGCTCTTCACTTGATTTAGAGTGGAAATTTGGACATCTGCGTGGACGTGAGGACCTTTTTTTTGCTTTTTATCTGATTTAGAGTGGAAATTAGGACATCTGCAGTCGTGACGACCCTTTCTATTTTGCTCTACAATCAGTGCGGCCCTCGGCATCAAATTTTTTTACAATGCGGCCCTTTGTGCCAAAAGTTTGCCCACCCCTGGTCTAGGGCGTGCCACTTGTGGTACCGATCGATCTTTGTATGAATGTTTTGCTCTATTCACAAAATGCATCTGTTGCGCCAGTATTTGAGTAAAGAATTCGCTCGAGTTAAAGTTTTGAATTTCGTTTCATCTCGCTTGCGCAACTGCGTTCCTCAGCTCGGGAAAAACAGACGCGCGTCACGCGAAAACAATCACACATGGTTTTACCACGGGTAAGTCCCAGAGGTTGTGTATATTCTTATTGTTGTTTTTAACCGCTGTACTGCTGTAAAGTGGTTCATTCAGAGCGCATCTTTGAGCGAACAGCACACGCAGGCAGTACGCAAGATAAAAATTCTTTTGAAAAATACGCAAGGATCAGTTATTTCGGTGGTGTAATGGAGTTTTATTTTGGTTGCATTGTTTACTCAAAGTGTAAACAGTTGTAAATATTTATTTCTTAACTAGTTTGTTGAGATGTTTTCTTGTTACTTGCGATCGGTTGTTGTGATGCATACCAAAAGCTGCTAGTTGCAAAGCTAGAAGGTGTGTAATTGCAAGTCGAATTGTATCGCCAGTAATATTATAAGTAGCGCTGAAAATTATACTGAGATTCTGTTTATCACTTAGTTTTGTTTTTATAATCTTCAGTTACAGTTTAGTTTAATTGGCTGGTTCCGTGTTTATTTTGATGCAAAAATCTAACTGACCTGAAAACTTTAAATCGATAAAAAGTTGGTTAAACAATGTGAACACATGTGCACTGTGCAGTGTGAACATCATGTTTTACAAGCAGCCGCGTTATCGGTACGGTACGTTTTTGACACTCAGTTAGCTTGTTTACGTGATATTTTTGTTGCAAACTTGCAACAAGGTCGACAGCGCAAGGCATTTCTTGAATGCTTGATGATCTACGTCATATTAAAACGCCGCAAAATCAAAAATTAAACCTTCATTATACTCGCGATATTACGCCGAAGCGTATAACTGAGTGGCGGGACCCATCTCAGCGACTTAGTGCCTGCGCAACACAACTCCGAAGAAAAATCGAAGAGGTGGCGGGCCGTTGACGACGCTGTGTCCGATTTGTCCGATCCGGGATTTGAATCCCAGACCTCCCGCGCCGATAGCAATGTTTCAGCAACTGAGTGAACTGGCCGATAACTGATAAAAGCAGACGGCATAACCGGGCGTAGTAAAACTGTCCTTGTGTGAACGTTTTAGTGTCACATAGCGTATGTATTTTCGTTTTGTGGTGTTGGTGAATCCATTCGATTGTCAACCTCTGCTAAAATCTCCTAGCTGCAAGCCTTTCTCGGGAGCATGTGATATCATTGACTGCAGATATAGGTTGCAGGATCCTAAAAGAGGGGGCTCTACAGATTTGTGCTATACGGTAAAACAAAACTGTGCTCCAACCTGTAAAGTAAAATAGAGCTTTTGGTATTTGCGTTTATTTTCTTCGGTAAAAGACATATTTATTTTATAGTTTATGTTCCATTCCCACCCAAGAGTTTATGTTAACTTGGTTTGCTTAAAGTGAGTACATTCTAGATTTGCGGACATTTAAATGTTTTCAAAATTTCGTGTTTTGGTAAAATCTAAGGAGAGATCAACTTGACGTAGCCTGCATAAACAGGAACCACTCAGGTTTTGCAAATGTGCTGACAATACTATTGTCACACTTGAAAGTGAATGGAATTTTATGCCCTTTACCCTCGCTTATTGTAATTTTGTTGGTCACGTGCGTTGTCTTTTAAAAAGAAAACAAAGGACTTTGATGTATTTACTGGCCTATCCAGTTGCTTATCACTAAATTTAAACCACAGGTAAATTCTTGAATGAAAATGAGCCCTCTTTTTTGTTTTGTTCGTTGTAATTGTCAACAGTGTTGGTGTGGTCTGTAGGAGTGACATCTTCATGAAGACAATTGTCGCAAACAGGGCCGTATTAAATAATTAAATAACTGAGGTTATTTTTAAATTATATTAAACTGAAAGTTCAACAGTAATTGAGGGAGATTGCGAAATGAACTTGCGCTCTTGGAGTCTGCAGCCTCACCGTATATATGTCAAAGGCGATCGGCTCCAGCCGTGAATGGAACCCGTCACGTAGGATCTGTCACCTGCGCGCGGTACCGCCAGGCCGGTATTAAGACTTTGAGAGGCCGCGGGGCTAATGTTTTGGGGATGCCCATGCTTTTGATTTTGACGTTAGCAGCTATATACAGGCTTTTTTTTAAAGAGCGCAATTTAACGACCCCTTTTTTACGCCCATGACTATCACGGGTAACGCTATCACGGGGCTCCCTGTTACGGCCATCCCGTAGCTATTGCCCACATAGTCTCCCTTAATCCGGCCCTGGTTGCAAATGCGCAAGCCCCCCACATGATTTATTGCGCTAAAATAATAATATTTGGAAGTATACTCCTACTTCGCTCTTCCCCTTGAGCAGAGCCGGTTTTACCAATAAGCGAAGCAGGTTCAAGCGTGGGGCCTTGGAGAACACGAACAACGAAGATCTTTTTTTTTTTGGTAAAATCTAAGAAGAGATCAACTTGACGTAGCCTGCAAAAACAGGAACCACCCCGCCTTCGCAAATGTGTTGACAATACTATTGCTACATTTGAAAGTGAAAGGGATGTCTTGCCCTTTACCCTCGCTTATTGTAATTTCGTTACTTTTGTTGTTCACTTGCGTGCGTTTGTTATAAACAGGGTCGTATTATGTTTTTTTGGAAATCGGCTATCAAAACCTTTCCTTTTTTTGAAAATCGATCGTCAATAACTTTATATACGTAGAGATTAGTCAGACCATTGATCAAATAACACAGAGCCTCTCATTGTCTAAATCCGTCCCTACCCTTGAGTAAAGCTATTACAAAGCATAAGGTATTGGTTCAATTTTAACACAAGCTTTGTGCTTGTTTCGTAAAGTTAGGTATCTAACAGTAATTATTTCTGCTTGGTAGACAGCAGTATTAACGTTTTACGAGTACCGGTACCAAAATTCAAGTAGCAAGCGCTGAACCGGTAAACAAAAGCCGGTAATGCGGCAAGTCGTGATTTGCTACTTAGTTTCATGCATGGTGCTTTGTGTACAGATTAGCTCCTTCTTTGGTCTCGCAAGAGGCATGGATTATTGAATTTAAATGAAAGAATCACATCTTTTGTACATAGCAGTCCTACTTTCCAATCTGCACTGCAAAAGCGAGTTTGCACAACTCCGCCTTTTCGCCGAACTCGGACGTGAAATCAAAAATTAAAACTCTTTGAACTCTACATCTCTAAAAAAGCTGTTTGAGTTTTGAACTAAGCTTGAAATCGATAAAAAGTATTTGGGCGTAGCATGAAGTCGTTAAAAACTGCTGCACTTAAACTCGGAAAGTTGAAAACGAAAAACTCAGAATTACAAATTTTTAGTAAACTTTAACGTCATTCAAATTTTTCAAGTTAGCGTCCCTGTTTCCACTAGTTTATTGCCTGAAATAAAGCAAAATCCAACATTTTTGTATATAGTAGCTTTGTTATTGGCTGAACTTCACCATATAACACTTGTTTGGTGTCCTCGTAAAAATTGGTAAAGCCTAGGGAAGATGTAATAATGTTGTAGCCCTTTATCTCGTGAAGCCTGGTTCATGACTATTTTAGAAATAATTGACAGATCATTTTCTCTTATATTGATTTTACTAATGTCTTTGATGTTACGCACTAACTTATTTACAGAAGCAGGAAAACTGCTTATAAAATTTGTTTCAACGGGAACGTCCATCTGCATGTAAAATCGAATCCTCAATTGCAGAATTGATAGAAATTATAAAAAATTGTGAGAAACATACTTTAATACATTTTTGCTGACTATTAAAATTATTTAATATTCAGTACCGATATTGTAGTAAGTTTTTGAATAATTTTCAACCATAACTATGGCGACTGATAACAGTGCGGAGAAACAAAATATTGTCGTCTATAATTACTCGTCATCTGACGAGAATGTTCAACGAATGAGTAGCTGTCTATTTTCAATTTTGCTCTCGGGAGGATTGGCTGTTATTGTGGGAATGTTTCTCTGCAGCGATTTGACCCATCATGAAAGTGAAAGATATGACACAAAGTTTTATGCTGGTGTTGGTCTCATTATTTATGGTAAGCTTTCAAATATTAGTTCAATATACCTCAAAACTTTCGTAAGGTTCTATCTTGCCAATCTGACCCATCTGACGTTAAAAAAAGTCTAAAAATCTTTCAACTCATACTGGAAAAGCAGAATCATAGTAAGCTTAATTCTTTTACCTGTAACTGGACTTTTCGAAAGCTTAAATTCAGCTCTGATCATCTGCAGGATAAGCTGAGCAACTTTATTTTTCTTCCATCAGCTATTTTCATCCTTTATTTACTCTTGTTCAGGTCAGTGTTATCGAATATTGTTTTCGCAGGTGTTGTTGTATGGACCGTGTATGGACTCTGCCATTTGTGCTCCGGAATATTTTCCGCTCTTGAAGGAAAAGATGTCAGTAAAAAAATCCTTGTCGGTGCAAAACAAGCTGCAAAGAAAGTTATTATCAAGAAAAAAGATCAGCCCTCTTTGGTCTAAATCAGCTAATACGAAGCACTGATCTTGAGCTAACATTTATTAGCATCTTGGAACAGTTTTTACGTGTAGTAAAAGTTCAAGTTACTTTGAACGTTTTAGTCACAACAAGTTCTTAATGATAAGCATTTGGGCGGGACTACTCGAGAAGCGTAAGCGCTGCCGCAACCACTTAACATTTATTGTTGCGCTGAGCGTGGCCAACTTTTGTGAAAGGCAGCTTTGTCTACTTTAATCCATCCTTTGTGAAATTATGTCATGCTTGCGCCCTGCCAATATGTTTTTGACGTTTTTATGTTTTGCCTGAGATGTTTTCGTTTTAACTGACAGGTTTTTAGCCTGCAAAAAACTGCTTGTGGTACTACAGGTGTAGTTAAATAGTGTACTTACACATGATCTTTTTTTGCTCATACTTTTTGATTGTTAATTACTTTGGGAGTTTAGACAACTCTGCGGTCATCTGGCAAAACCCATTAATTCCAAAATTTTGAAATTTCGTTTTTTTGCGTTTTTTCAATCGTTACACCAATATCCTTTTTATGTGCAAATATTGAGTTTGTACTCCTAACCGATTTCGAGTTATCTATGGTGGCAAAACCCATTAACTCCATTACTGTACAAAAAGTTGTCAAAAATTTCTAAAAGTATCTGGCAAAGCCTACTAACTTATTAATAGCAGCAGGCTAAAACCTATTATTATTAACAGCAGGCCAGGTAGGACGACGTTGTGTCTAAAAACCTATTAACTCCACTAGTATTGTTAATGTCTTATTACGTCATAAACAAAGTTTAATGCATTTCTCAAAAATTTTCTTCTGACTGGTGAAAAAATTATGCGTAACAATATGAAACAATAGTAATAGTGACGTAATAGCTAATTGAGTTTAATGCAAATTTTGGATAAAAATCGAACGCAAAACTCAAACGCTGTTTGCACATTTATTGATTAAAATTATTGACATTAAACTTTATTATTACACTTTTCTGATCAAGCACTTTAATCAAACCGAAAATAACAAAAATCTGCAATCAGGAACATTCTTAAAAAAAACTGAAAACTAAAACTTGATTTTCTCGAAAAGTGTAAAAGTGGAGATGATGGGTTTTGCCAGATGACGGCAGAACTGCTTCCGCAGTCAACACTCAACAGTATAAAATTTGCCTGAATGTGAAAATGAACGTGGTGTCTGAAAATATCGCTCTTAACATTTATTGCCTTATCACGGGTACGATTCTTGTTAAAGATGATGACTTTGCAAACTGATTGTAACATTAGGATAGTTAATATAGCAATATTTGTGATCACAATTTTGGCTGCCTTTTATAATCAAATTTTAATTAGTAAGTTTTTACACCCGAATTTAGTGTTTTTAGTATTGCTTTATGCGCTTGCTGAAAAATGTCAAACTTTTTCCAAAAAAATCCTAATTGTGTGCACAAAATACAGTATTTACGTTTGGTTTTAACACTAACTAAGTAGGATATTTACAAGTTTTTGTGTTTTTTTTTTTTGGTTTAATTTTAGGTATTTTTATGTAGCCTACTCAAGGCTTTGAACCGAATATGCTGGTTTGCGTTTTGTTTTCTCAACCAGTGCTTTACGTTGATTTTGTTTTCGTTGTAATTTAATTTTGCAATCTATTGCATCGTGTGTCGTGGCAAGTAATGTGAAGATTGTCAGGTTTCAAAGACTTTTACCATAAGTCGGTAGTCGATAATGGTATCAATTGAATACTTGAAAATGAAAACGACCGAAGTCTAGAGAAGTAGTTTTTGAGAAAATCTAAAAAAACTTTGTCATTTTTTTTCTTTTGGCATAAAAATGTCGATTCTCTTTTGCACACTCGGTTGAAAGGTTCTTCATTAAAACAATAAATCGATGGTGAAAATGCAAAACCTCGTATGTGATTTTTCATTGTTTTGAGAAAACTAAAAAAAACTTTCCAGTTTATTAATTTATTGAGATAAAAGCTTGATGCTATCAAAAATGCTACCGGTGGTTCATAGAATTGTCGATTTAACTATGTAAGCAAAAAAATTCAAACTCTTCTCGTTTTGGAGTAATATCGCATACGAGATTTTGCATTAACAAAAACTGGAAAGACATGTTTTTTTGACCAGCAATACGAGGTTTTGCATTTTACCATTGTAAAGCAAAACTACTATGTCGAGGCTTAAGAAATGTTGTTGACCTCAACAATGCAACAAAAGAAAGAAAAAAACATGACATCATGCAAAAATGACGTCATTGAGTATTATGACGTCAGAGATACATCATAATTCACAAATTTAAAGTAAAAATAAAGGATAATTTTAAGTTTAAATAAAGGATGATTTTAAAATTTAAAAATTAAGTATAATTTTTCAAAAAACTGCGCAAGTGCTTGCGAAAATTATTTTTAAGTAGTACAATAACAAACAGATCATTGCAAGAAATTCAACTGTAGGCTAAGGGTTAGCCCACTGAATGAGGATAACACGCAGTAAAGCTATCGCATTTAGTAAATAATTTTGTCACTCATTTGAGGTGTGAGATACAAATTTGGTGAAAAATTACGTCAAAAAAATATCGAAGCTTCATTATACTCGCGGCATTACCCCGAAGCGTGTAACGAGCGGGCTCCATCTCTGCGGCTTAGCACCTGAGTGACACAGCTTCGAAGAAATATCACAGCGGTGGCAAGTCGCTGGCAACACGTTATGTCAAATTTGACCAGACCAGAAAACAAACCCCAGAACTCCGGCACCGATAGCGATGTCGTTACAACTGAGCTAACCGGCCGGTCTAGAAACTCGCTTTTCTTTTACGAAATCGGTTTTTCTATGAAATTTTAAAGACATGAATGGTTATCGCTCAACATCGCCGATATCATTAGCTTTTCCCACCAACTCGAAACGTTTACCGACTCTGTCAGTTTTCATACAAATTGTTCAGCCATAAAGTAGTGATTCAACGCCACCTAAGAACTCGCAAAAACGTTTTTTACTTTTTATGTAAAAGAAGTGTGAAAAGTTTGGACTTTTTTCTCCGGATTTAATTGAATCTTTCTGCGTTGATTTTATTTGGCAATAGTAACACGTAACTTAGCTCTTGAAACAAAGCTAACTTGCCTTCTTTTTTATCATGTAGGCCTACGGCAAAGTTAGGCTTACCATTTTGAGTGCAAAGGCAGTGACGCACGGAGGGGGCTCCTGCGTGCGCGTTACCCCTCAGGTCTTCTTCGATGCATGTTAAAAGCCTGCGCCACTCAGATACTACGAGAAAAATCGTACGTTAATGAGGAAAATTTTTTTCCTCTGAAAATTTCTGCGTACGCCACTGTGCAAAGGTAGGCCTATGTGGTGGTGTTCATGAGATACCATAACGGCTTGCTGAAAAAATTAAAAGTTTCACAAAAAAATGGTGACGTGGAAAATGGAATTTTGGATTGATCAGATTTATTTCGAGGAACACTGAACGCAAAAATACTCACTGTGTGTTCCGGAGAGACTGCAAAATGACCGATTAAGATCTTTTAAGTCAAGCTGTCACCCGGAAAGCTGCAATCCACGGGCGATTTAGGCTAGCAGTAGCACTAATGTAATTACGAGCTGCGTTAAAATTATATAGCTGAAAGGTATCAGCCAGCGGAAAAATCAGCAAAATGTAGAAAATTTAAGGAAAAATCGGAACAGGATGATTAGTTGAATAATGTAGTCTACAATCGATACGCTTTTGATTCAGAGATTTTTTTATTTCGACTACAATACTCCCCTTTCTTTTTTTTTTTTTTTGTTCGACTCCCAATTTTCCGCAAAAAAATTTTGACGATTGACAAAAAGTGCCCAACATAACCTTGTTTCTTCTAACCTTGATCAAAAAGTAGAAAAGCGAGATGTCCAGTAAGACGTTAACGAAGATGTTGAAAAAAGCTTATTTGAAAACAGATAGCTTTAAACTAGTAATAAGATCCTATGACATTAGGAGCACGTTAGAGTAATAAGGTATACTGTAATAGTAATTTTACTGGGCATGGCGTAAAACGGCGGGACAGTTTAATTTGTTTCGAAAGTACAGTGGCGGCTCATTATTTTTGAATTGATGCAGAAGAATGCGTCATGAATATAAGCCAGCTTACCCAGGGGAGTCCAGCAGGCCCTTCCAACTTCCTTATTTTCAATTATCAAAATTACAAAAAAAATCATAGCCCGGTGTGGTGACATATAATATATTTCACCTGTAGCTTCTCTTACCTGAAGTTTGAAGGTGTTGGTGCATCCTTATCCTGACCTTATTTTGCACGTGACTAACTGACTTTGGGAATACATACATATTTGTTTAAACTGAACACCTTATAACCACGTAAACAAGCAGTTATTAGCATGCTAAGTTAGGCTAAGTGAGCAACTTGCATTTGACGTGCTACTTATAGCTTGCTCCTCTTACTCTGCTCCACGTTTAAACCTAATTAGTTCGCTTATTTTATCTTTTTGAAAAATAAGACTACCCCTAATCTAAAAAACATTGCTTGTCTTGGTTTAGCGTCACTTTGAACTTCATTATAACAACTGACATGAAGTGAAGTTTCAGATGATTTCATTCAAAACAATTACGTATCTTCTATCACCAAGTTCTTCTTACAAGGGGTTTTGATTTTCCATTATTACATCATAATTGCATCTAGAATTCATAATTTTTGTAACTGTTTACATCTGCTCCTGAGTGGAATATATGATCACAAAAAATTTCTCCGAAATCAAAGTTTTGATGAAATGCGAGGTTTTGCACTTTCAAAAAATGTCAAAAGTTGAATACGAGGTTTTGCATTTCGGGCGATGACGTCATTCCGGAAGCGAAATAATTCAAAAAAATTTTTTTAGTAACTGAAGAATGAAAAAATAAGCAACTTAAGCCAATAAAAATTTTTTCGAAAATTTGCACATGCGAGGCTTTGCATTTTCACCATCGAAATGCTCAAATAATTACGTCACGTTGACGTCATGATGAAAGGAAAATGTGGTGGACTTGGGGTGTTTTTCACATCAAGCATGCAGGTGCACTACTAACTCTGCTTTGTTTGCTGCGACAATTAACATGCATGCATTGAAACGAAAAAAATGCATTCACAATCAAAAGTTTATTTAATCTTGCCACTTTAGCTAGCAATATAACAGTTTACTCCTGATAAAAAAGTTATCACCGGTCTCCTAATCTTCTTTCCCATCGCTGCCAGGGTCTTGTTGCTGTGCTGGAATCTTGTCTACGAAAGCGACGGTATCTTGTCCAAGATACTTGTACAATGATTTTACATCATTAAGTTTTGCCTTCTTGACGGAAACAAGGCTGTTGTACACTGGTGACGTTGGAAATCTCGAAATTGCATTTGCCTTTAACAAAGAAAAACTCTGGCTGACTAAGCCGGACATAGCACTTAATACTTTCACATAATACTTGTGTGTTGCAGAGAAACTAAACTGTTTATATTTGCTCACTTGGTACTTCTCTCCGTAAGAAGCTGTTGAAGATTTGAAAAAGGCTTTAGACGAACCTTTGTAACCAAAAATCATGTCACCTTCCACAGAAACACTTGAAAACTTTTGCTTGATCAAGTTCTCTCATTTATGGTAGTTATGTACCGTATCTTTTTTTCGTTTCATGTGTTCAATAACTCCAAAGACTCTATCGCAAGGCAAAAATGAATAACCACGTATTGGCAAATATAAGTTGATCTGCTTAAATGCACCAGTAAATACTAAAGGAAACATAAATTGAATCATTGCATTATTGTGGTTTTGTCTTCGACACCTATCACAAAAAAGATCCACGTGCGTAACTGATCGAGGCACATTGGCTTGGACATGGTGATGTCAGCAGCTGATTACTACATTACAACCACGTTTGGCATAGCTCTCGGGCCAGTTGTACATAACAGGTGCTTCAGTTTTGCAAGAATAAACACAAAAATTGAAAAACCAGAGTTGTCGTTTGTAAGATATTTCGCCGACTGGAAGCTGGAGAAAAGGAAAATTCTGTTTAAAATCAAAGCATAGAGCTTCCTTGTGCTCTTCCTTTTTGGATTCTTCCGTGCAAACTTTCAGCTGATCGTAAAAACACTGAGCTTTTTTCTCATGCAATAACAGTTGCGACTACAGTCGCTTCCTAATATCCCTGTTTTTTTGGGATGCTATTTTTACCTTCAGCTCTTCACAGGTTTCACAAACGTCTGTTCTTGGCTGTCCGAAACCATAGTTGAAGTGCTGTTTGAAATATTCATAGTAAAATTTGTATCTTACTGGACAGTCATATTTTTCTGGCTTCACATTATTTTCAATCATTTTCTTAAAAATATCTGGAAAATACTTTTCTACAAACATATGAAAATTAACTCCGACTCATGCGGTTTTAATCTATACTTAAAACACTTACACATTCAAAAACAAAATACAGGTAAGAAACTAAACTGCACTGGAAACTAAAAGGCACTTTCAGCTAGTGAAGCAAGTCTGATACTAAATTAAAATATTGTGTGGTTTTATGGCGCTCTATAACTACTAAGGTCCTTTAGCGCCAGGACTAAATTTTGTCAATAATTCACTGACGTATTTTTACTTTCTGTTCATTTCATCCTCAGCGGTACACTTAATTGCTGAGTGTTTAGCAAGTGTAACAGCAGATACCAGTTTTAAAATCTTTGGTTTGACCCGACTGAGAATAGAACCCAGTCTACCAATAGCAGTTAGGAATAAGCAATAGGTCGTGGCACGAAGTAATTAACAAGCAAGCTGCGGGCACGTTGTCGCAGTAAACAATTGCATCGAAGGCTATTGATCGATTATACGATTTAAGAACGCAAATAACAAACAAACTTATTACAGGGTACATTTTGCATAATATGCTCATCTCTGAATGCAAATATCTTTTCTTCGAGCGCTTCCTTCCGTAATGTGAAGTTTCGTAAGGAAACGTGAGGATGTGCTGGTGAATTTTTGTTTTCAGTTCTTCAGTGATTGCCCTTGGTCGAACATTATGACGTCCCCGATTATCAGTTGGGGTTTGAGCAACAGCAACATGCGCAATTCTTCGTATTCGTGTTGTCCCAAGCCCATGCAAACTTCCATACGCCTCTCTACGCACGTCTATCTCCTCGCAGCCAATTTTCACCTAAACAATACTGTAATAATAATGTGAGGCAACAGGATCGCCTTGGCTATTTTTTTGCTATCAACCACCAAAAATATCTAGATCAGCAGATAACTAAACACTATAGTATTAGACCCTTAGCCAATTCTACATGCACAAAAAATACTCGTGTAATAATCACATTGTATTTAAAATTTCTCCCGATCAAATCACATCATCAAAGTCCAAGGTAAAAGTCTCTCCACCCCCTTCCGATTAAATCACAACATCAAACGCAAAATGTATTACACCATAGATGGGCAAGTTAATGCCAAACGTTAGCTTCGTTAACCACTACTTCGTTAACACAATTATGTACCTCCGTTAACGTTAATTCGTTAAATTCAGCTCCAATTAACGGAAGTTAATTAATTTCGTTAAATCGTTAATTTTGACTTAAAACGGCAATTCTTCTTAAAAAAAACTTGAAACTTTTTAATATCAATGTTTGCGTAAACATTTAAGCAATTTTTCTGGTCACAAGCAATATGCTTTGTTGTTTTTATCTTGTTTTTTGACCTCATTGGTCGTATTTTGCTAGTTGATCGATGTCACACTTAACCAACAATAAGAGAAATAAGCGTGTACAAAAATTTATAGTAAGTTGTCAAGCACTGACGGAAGTTAATATTGTCCGGTAATTTTAAAAAGAAATTTGACGAATTAACTAGTTAACGAAAAACTTAGCCTTATTATTAACGATTTAACGATTAACGAAATTGTGCCCACCTCTGTATTATACAGGTAAGTTATGATGAGTAGCACTCCTAACGAATGTGTTTACCACTATTTTGTTTAAAAACACTTGTTTTTTTGCCCCCAGATCTCCATGTGGTATTTTTCAAGATGTGTTAGATGTCAACAGGTGTTTAAACCTCTGAAGTTTGATCCGGCATGCCTATACGTCATAAGAATAAATCGCAAATAATACACTAAAATTTGGGTTCCTCTGCTCATCATTGGCCCTCTTTAAGACTCTGGGCTGGCTACTTCCCTGTTTCGAATGCTTATGAAGCAAGCAGTCGTAATGCTAATCACTAAAGACTTACTTTTTAAGAAAATTGATTAGATCTTTGTACTGAAGAGGATGTTTTTTTTGCGTCGACGCTGTATGGCCAAAGCCGTTATTCCTTCAGAAACATACATATCTTGTGCTTTGCTATCACCTATTTCATTAAAATTTTTCAAGATCACATCTTTGGTTTCATCCGAAAACTTATCCAAGCCTTTTTGTTTGTACCTAAAAATACATTTTTTTAAAATTTTTTAGCTTTACTTGGAAATTTACCAATAAACGTCACTAGATCTCAGTAATTTTATCACTTAATTTCGGCTTCTGCAGTTAGGCCTTCGACAGTTCCTGCTTTTTTCCATGTTATTTCATATTGCGCTGGACCCAGTGATGGGCAAGACAAACCTTTTTGAACTAAAACGATAACACTGTGCAACACAAAAAAAAAAACTCAAGGAAAAAGTGAGTTGATTATAGTAAATTTGGGGGCGCTGAACACGAATATGCAATTAGTTTTTTTTTTTTTGCACGTCGGTTTTTTTCTGTATTTTACATTTTAATCTGAAAACGCAGGCCTGAATTCTTGATTTATGAGTCATCTTTGGCAATATTGCTGGCATTTTATATTGTTGTACTTTAGCTGCATATTTATCCTCCTATCACAAGAAAGTGATCAAGCGCTGTAACAAACTCGCTTGGAGTTGCCAGCCATCTGTCTACCACACCAAGATGGGGGAATCTCGCTTAGTGCGTTTCCCAACGACACAACAAGTAAACTTGCCGGCTTGTTCTCCAAACTGTCCCTTTAATGCTGAGCGTGAAGCAGGGAAGCTGTGAATACCAATTTTAAAGTCATTGGTTTGACCCTACTCGGAATCAAACCCGAGTCTACAGCTCCAGAAGCGGACGCCCTTACCACTCGGCAATATGAGCTGTTAAATCTATACAAAAAATAGCGATTTTGGTCACCCATGATTCATTCAGTTAAACAGAAACAGACTGTCACAGTCGTTGTTGCTCACAAGTAGTTAGAAATCAACAGTCCTACTGATTTGGCTACAGCAGATATTCTTTTAATCATAATTTTTGTATTTAAGTATGTTGTAAGCAAGCTATAAAAGACAAATGTACTCATAGTAGCCTATTGCAGGTATTATACAGTAAAACATTGATTTTGCCCATAAGAAGCTAAAATGCCAAAAAAGAGACTATCTTGTAAGAATGATCCCGACACATTTTGCTGTATTTGTGGACAATTGACTCTGCTAAAATATCTAAGGAATTTAACTGACAAGATCAAGCGTTTGTATTATGCTTATTGTGGATGCGCGGTTGGAGACCAAGATAAAGCTTGGTCTCCTTAATTTTCATTTTAGATAATGCTGAAACTTGTAGTTGGTGAAAGAGTAAAAAAAAATATAATAAAGACTAACAATGTTGCTATTAAATCATAACTAAATTGCTTTGGTAAAATGCACTGCAAATAAAATTGGGTAGAGTTCTTGGTAAAACTCCACTCAACCCAATTCATATATGGGTAAAACACGTTTTACCCAAAATATTTTGGGCATAAATCAATATGCCCAAAACATAATTAAAACAATTTTTTTGGGTAAAAAAGTTTTTGGGTAAACATGAAATTTTGTGGGCAAATACAACTTTTACCCAATTTTTGGGGGGGTAAACACGCCTTCTACCCAAGTCCGACTTTTTCGCTTTCGGGTAATATTCTATACATAACAAAATAATTTTGGGTATTTTTGAAAATTACCCAAACGTAAAAATTTCGTTGTATTTTCAAAAAATTTTACCCAATTTTAAATTGAACTAAACAAAATTTACTCAAACATTCAAGTTCAAAATTCTGAAGAATATTTAGTGAATATGTAACTTTCACTGGTTTTTCCTTTGCTGTATGCAGCTGAAACTTATACCATATGGCGTAATGCAGATGATGAAGGCAGCAGCAGCGTGATGCAACTTTTTCTCAGGGTCATAAAGAGTCAAGCAGCTACCCTTATACCGACGGATAAATCAAAATCTAGGCGGTGGACTTTTATTGTTATTCAGATTTTCAAAAATAAGCGGCATTCATATGAATTCTCGATATACCCTGCTGCTGCTGCTGCTGCTTGGACTCTTGTAAGGTCAAAGTTAATACATTTTGGAATAAAATGCTAAAAAGTTTCTTCGAAAAACTACGCATAAAGAAGGACTTTCTGTCTTTAAAATATTGTTTTAGATGTTGACACCTTGATAAATAATTGAGCGTTGCAGTTTCGAGGTGCTATAAAGGGGGAATCTTAGAACTTTCTTTGCCCTGAAAAATTGGCTTGGACCTGGCCCTGAAAAATTGGCTTGGACCAAACATGTGTGTTCAGAAAACCTGCTATCACTTGGCTACCTGCCATATTTGAGTGTTTGAGTGGTGTAGTCAAGGGTGGGAGGTTCCGGGGCCATGCCCCCTTAAATTTTACGAAAACAAAAAAAAACGATGCAAAAACTAGCACTCACTTTGCTTACATTAAGCTATACAGCATAGTCATGAACCCCTTCAAATATTTTTTGGCAACGTCACTACGACCTGTCTATTCCTGAAGGTGCGCGAATCCCGTTAGGTGCCTTTCCCAACTGAACAAGCAAACTAACTGACTTGTTTTTTGCACGGTTGTTTCAATGCTCGACGTCAACAAAGAAGTTGAATTACAGATCTCGAACTTACTAAGCTGTATTTTGGCTGTAAAAAGCTATTATCTGATATACTGTACAGTACGTGCATCTATTGGCCCATCAATTTAAAGTGATAGGCTCACCTATGCTGTGCAAGTAAAAAAAGTTTTAGTGGGTTGTGTGCACTAATTTTTTCTCTGAACAACAGCCCCGGATTAAAAAAAGGGAATTAATCTAACCTTATATAGGCTCAGTATACACGAACAGTGTGGAGAACAAACCGACAAGCTCCCTTTTACTGTTGTCAGGAAAAGGCACTTGGTACTTGGTGGAACTACTTTTTCTTTTTGTTGCATAGATTGATCTAAATATTATTAGATACGCTGTTTTCAGATAGGTCGGTAGCTGAGCAAACACGCGTACACTAAAGATTATAGGCTAAAACATTGAAAGCTAGAACTTTAAGCAACGCAGTAAAAAATTTGCAAGAGGGATGGTTGAAACCGAAGAACTTGAACGTTATGGAAAAATATCTTAACAGCCATAATGTAATACAGTTCACAACAGTTCCAAAGATTTCATCGTTGTTTATAGAATTTCTTGGTTGTTGCACAAACGAAAGTGAGGTAGGCATTAACGTTTAGGCCCCAGAAAACGTTTTAGTTAAACGAAGTATGGAAATGGGTAATCAGATTATCGAAAAGCTCACTTGCGCAATATCCTCTTCAACATTGGCGACACTACCGGAGCGTATTTAGGGGGGCATTGGGCCATGCCCCCCCTTTTGCCCCTGCCTTTTAGTAAGCAAGAACAAAATTAATTGTGCCAAGTAACTGAAATATGCCATACTCTTTTGATGGTTTCTGTAACTTATGGCCAGGGGCGGACTAGGAGGGTAGAATGAGGGGCATGCATCCTCTACCAGCCATTTTCAAAGTTGTTTTGAATGTATACAATTTTTCCATAATTTCGAACATCTTCGATAGCGATAAACCTTCCGCCTTGAGCACGCATAATCGAAAATATGCGAACAAAATGCATTATATTTTGCGAAGCACTCAGATTAGGGTCAAACAATTTGAACAAAATTTGCGTGAAAATTATTCAAAACGCACTAAAATAACCATTACAGCATGTAAATTTTCAAAAATTTTCCGAGGGAGCATGCTCCCGGACCCCCCTTGAGACTTTCTTGCTTCTCAATCAGCTTCAAATTTGTTTTGCCGAAAAAAATACTCTTGCAATTTGTGAGGAAATTATGGCTCGGACCCCTTTTAAAATTTCTCGCTACGCCACTAAACACTTCCATTGGTCTTCAAGTTCAAACCAATCTGAAAAGTCACACGGCGCTAATGAGAATAGATTACATTCGAAATACCAAACTAAATACAGGTAATAGAAAAGCAATCGCAAAATATAGCTTCTTTTATTAGCTTGAAAGCCATATACTTTTGTGTAACAAATCATAGGCGATTCAAGATAAAATTGGACTACATTTTGTTTATTTGCAGTCAGTATTATTTTTTAATTTAGGAAAATATTTATTTGCGAAGAGCCTGTACACTGATCACTGCATGCAGCGAAAATAAAATCAAATTTTAAAAAATATTGGGTAATGGGTATGGAGTACCCAATATGACGTATTTTCAAAAATACCACTAGTGAAATATTATTACGATTCTTTGTTTTATATACAAATCGGAACGCATACGTTAGTAGAATATCAAAATCGCTTCTTGTGAGGTCCTCCGTATGAAATACAATGGTAAGTATAGGCGTTAATTAGATTCTGTAGAACAGACATGGGCAAACTACGGCCCGCGGGCCAAGTCCGGTCCGCCGGTCCTTTCATTCTGGCCCGCCGGCACTTACACAAACTTAAATTCTCACCGTGAATTCAGCGGAAGACATTATTTTTCCTTCAGAGATCATGGATGGCAGTGATTTTCAAACAATAAGCCCCAACGGTGCAAAATTGGAATAAAAAAAACCGTGATCTTCAAACTCAGACCGTGATCTCCAAAAATAATTCTGACCGTGATCTCCAAAAAAAAAAGGTCTTCACCTTGTTTTCCAATCAGCGTGCGGCCCGAGGCTTCAACAGTTTTTCCAAATCTGGCCCTTCGTGTGAAATAATTGCCCACCCCTGCTGTAGAATAACATAAATAACTCATCCAATACTCTGCAAACGAGCGATGATGTCAGCGAGAAAAATTTTAGGGTTTTCGTTGCTTAAAAACATTTGGGTGGCGAAAACTCAATAAAATTAATTGGACTCTTGACTTGGGCGAACATAGCCCAACGCATAATGGTTAGTAGTCAGTTAGTATACTTCATTTGGGTAATCTGCACCCAACTTAAGAAATTGGGTTTCTCAACGTTAATAAGTTTACCCCAAAAAATACCCAATATTATTTGCAGTGTGCTACTAAGTGGCTGAAACATTTCGCTCGAAATTTGAATATTTTGTCACCAATTATGCCAGGTTTTTTCAAACAAGGGGAACTACAATCATTATAAATATAATAGACTTGTTGCAACTCATTAAAAGACCTAATTAGAAGGTATATTAGATAAATTTGTTATGGGCAATAGTGTTCAAAAATGTAAAAAGCATCTATTTTAACCAAAAATTTAAATGCTTTTTTCGAAAAATCCTGACGTCTACGTAAAAAAACAAGTTCAAATTCGGACTCAGTGACAACAAATTACCCTAAAGCACACCTGTTTGTTTTTGAGCTTTTTTTAAACTGAAAATTTGTTGCACAGTGTAATCGATGATTTCAAAAAGTTTTGGGCGATACCGATAATCAATAAATCTCAATTTTTTGAAGCGATATCGGTAATCGATAAATTATCGCCGATAAATTTTTCCGATAAATGTTGCGGTAAATTTTCAATGTGCTAGACGAAGTTTTTTGTTTGTCAGTCAAAATGCAAAAGTATTCTTTCTAGATTTTTCAAGAAAAGAGAGCAGTTCACGAACTCTGTCTAAGCATTAAATAAAGCAGAAATTTTTTTAAAATGTAACAAGACATTATGGACTCAGCGTATTTTTTTCATAGCGCCAAGTCACTAAATTTGAACACTAATTACACTATGTGCACTGTGCAGTTGTGCTTGAAGAATCGTTTATCGTGATAATCTATCGGCGATAACAAAATATATTACAAAAGCAATATTGGTAATCGATAAATCGAAATCATTTTGAGATATAACGATAATCGGCAATGAATTATCGCCGATAAATTATC
Organism: Trididemnum miniatum; assembly: GCA_964006365.1. Classification (NCBI taxonomy): domain Eukaryota; kingdom Metazoa; phylum Chordata; class Ascidiacea; order Aplousobranchia; family Didemnidae; genus Trididemnum; species Trididemnum miniatum. Next base: position 6,938,549 of record OZ023231.1, on the reverse strand, counting down.
TCGATAAATGCCCATCTCTGACCGGGCTGTTTGTCATTAATTTTAATTTATCATTGTGACGCTTAATAGCGCACAAAAAACAGCCAGTAGTTCAAGTGTTAAAACGAATTTAGGTACAGCATTTGCCGGTAGTCCGGTAAACGCTTGCTCTGTGGAACCAAAGAGTGTTCTTAAGAATTCGAATTTAATAAAAATGAGTATTCTTCACGTACTAGTTATACGCAGGGATTCCACACCGTCCTTATTTCAAAGATTTATCCTTATTTTGAGAGTCTACATTTTGGAAAATGTTATTGAAGGAATTTGGAGAAAGGTTAGACGATGATTTTAAAACGGCAAACAAAGTGTTCTGGCAGACCATTCGCCGTTTGCGTGGAAACAGATCTCGAGCCTCTCTCTTTATCGAAGATTCAAATGGTGTGACTCTGAAAGATCAAGATGCTATTTTGAATCGGTGGAGAGAGTACTTTAGTGATCTTTTAAACCCAGTTGATGCTACACCGATACAAATTCACGAAGAACAGGTTGGGGAAGATATTCAGATAACCGAAGCAGATGTGAATGCAGTAGTCAAATCATTGAAAACTGGAAAAGCACCTGGTGAGGATGATATCAGACCTGAAATGTTAAAAGCAATGAACATACATGGTGTTCGTTGGCTGACTCGTGTTTGTAAGGTGGCGTGTAGTACTGGGCAAGCACCAAAGCAATGGCAAACTAGTGTCATAATACCTATCCACAAGAAAGGAGACAAGAGAAAATGCACCAATTATAGGGGCGTATCTCTCATCAGTGTCTCGGGTAAGGTCTATGCCAAATGCCTTGAAAAGAAATGCCGTGAAATAGTCGAGCCTAAACTAACGGATGCTCAGTGTGGCTTTCGTCCTGGCCGAAGCACAATGGATCAGATCTTTGCCTTGCAGCAAATCTTTGAGAAGTCGTGGGAATATGCAAAAGAGGTCAATGCATGTTTTGTTGATCTTGAAAAAGCATATGATCGCATTCGTAGAGACAAGCTTTGGGCGGTGCTGTTGCAGTATGGCATTGATGACCAGTTACTAACTGCCATTAAGTCGCTGTACATGCATTCCGAGATCTGTGTTCGTGTTAACAGTGCAACGACGAAACCTTTCAGAGTAAGTGTGGGACTACGGCAAGGCTGCTCTCTTTCACCTATTCTGTTCCTTATTTATATGGATAGAATAGTTAAGAAAAGTGAGTCTTGTGGCGGAGTAAAGATCGGTGAATGCACTGTACAACGTCTGTTATTTGCAGATGATCTTGTGCTACTCGACTCTACCCAAAATGGTCTCCAGCAAGCTCTTGACAGGTTTTCGGATGCATGCTCTGTTGCCGGAATGAAAATCAGTTCAACAAAAACAGAAACCATGTGCCTGTCCAGACAACCAAAGCAGTGCTCTCTCCAAATTGATGGAGTACCACTAAAACAGTCAGAGAAGTACCTCGGCGTCTCATTCACAAGTGACGGCAGACAAAATAGCGAATTGGATATCCGCATCGGAAAAGCAAGTGCAGTAATGCGCCAGCTCCACCGATCTGTGGTACTGAAACGGGAGCTTTGCACCAAGGCAAAGCTATCCATTTTCAGATCGGTCTATGTTCCTATTTTGACTTATGGCCATGAGTGTTGGATCATGAATGAGAAAGTGAGGTCTCGAGTTCAAGCAGCCGAAATGGGATTCTTGCGAAGAATTAGCGGTTTGACCTTGTTGGACAAGGTTAAAAGTGCAGATATTCGTGAATCTCTGAAAATCGAATCGCTGCTTCTCCGACTAGAAAGATCGCAACTGCGTTGGTATGGACATGTGACACGAATGTCTCAGGAAAGAACAGCCAAAAAACTGCTCTGTTCAACACCAATTGGTCGAAGGTCTAGAGGCCGTCCCAGAACTCGATGGCGAGATTACGTAGAAGATATTAGTTGGTCTCGCCATGGCATCCCAGCACAGCATCTATCCTTTGTTGCAGAGGATCGAGATGCTTGGAGGCTCCAACTTGAGCTGCTGCCCCCGCGACCCCCCAAGGATAAGCGGGTCCAGAAAATTGATTGATTGATTGATTGATTATTGTTCACCTTTAGCTCAATACCCAGGCAGTTTAATCATTTTTCCAGTCGTCCTTATTTTGGGTTCCAGATCGATGAAATCCTTGGTAATGCGTCGGACTCGGACGGTTAGCCAGTTTTAGAAGCAGCGGAAAAGGCTTGCCGGAAAACATTTTGGAACCTGTGTTAAATATGATTAATCGTCTCTTTGTTTTGTGGATAGCTTTTAAGAATCAATTGCATAGAAGTTTTTTTGCATTAAGAGGACTCAGTTTCTTTATCGACCACTAATTGCTTTAAAGAGGCTTTACACAGAATACGATGCAATTTACGTAAGTAAATTTCGTACGAAAATGTATCAAAATACGTGGGTAGGCTTCAAACTAGGGTACGTAGATGCAAAATCGGACGCAATCGCATCTTGTGTAAAGACTTATCCGTCAGGTTTGCTCATCAAAAATCGCACGAATATATGCATGAAATGCAAAATCGGATGAAAATTGCATTCTTTGTAAAACCACTTTTACCTTTCATTTTGCTTATGGATAATAGGGGCCCACGTGAAGTTTTCGGGGGGGGGGGGCTCCAATTGGCCTCGCGCCGGCACTGGTCAAGGCCAAGGACCTCCACAAACCTGTCCTCGAAGACATCGTCGAGGGCTAGAACATTCTCAAGTTTCAAGTTCAAGTTTATTTATAATTTACTCAGGCAGCAGTGACGTAGCCAGCCCAAAATTTCGGGGGAGGCAAAACTTCATAGGCTTTTCCAGTGACGCGCCCAGGATTCGGCAAAGGGGGTGCCCCAACCGGGGGAGTGGGGCAGAACCCCCAGCCTTCATGGATTTTTACGGTTTTTGCTAGAAAAATACTCATTTTAGTGTAGTTGTTTTGTCGAATTGTGGTCTTAATCCGCCCCTGCTTGCGTTGCTAGTAGATTTACGTTATAGCATTAGTATCTTTGTTTGTAGGCTAGTGGTCACTGAAAATATTTCGGGGGGGAGGGGCAATTTCCCTTTTTGCCCCCTCTGGCTACGCCCCTGCTCACGCGCAAAAAGCACAAGAGGGTGGCAGTCAGGCCCGGTGCTAAGGGGGTGGCCAGGAGGGCCTGCCTCCCCCAATCGAAATGCTTGGCCCCCCTTTTCAACAAGCTTGTTCTTTGAAGACAACGGCTTTTGTGCTTAATTTCAAACTTTGGCCCCCTTGATAAACGTCTGGCCCCCCTAAGTCGACCGCTCTGGCGCCGGTTCTGGTGGCAGTGGAAGACCACAAGTCTACTGCTCTCAAAACTGCATCGCTGTAAATGTCCTTGAGGATTATATCGCTGTAAATGGGAGCTAAACATGGCGTCGAACCCAATCGGAACGTAAACCCAAAACCAGTATTAATCGCTTTCTTTCATTGAATCCAAACCGAACTGTAACTTTTTTTTTAATAGACGTGAGCCTAACCCGAATCTGAATCCAACGTCATCAAAACTTTTGAATCTTATCCGGATTTGAACCGTTAAAATAATTTTTGTCTAACCTAAACCCAGACCGGAGCGCATTTGTTGAATTGCGCTGTCAATTTTGGACTAAAACAGCATTCGCTACGTTAAATCGTGTGTGTTTTTAAGAAGATTTGGTGGCTATATCAGCGATCAAGGACATCTGAAGTTAATCTGTGGTTATTTCTGCCGCTGAGTGCATCGCTTATGAAATTGAAATTTGTTGCAGATGTCAGTACATTACAAAAAATAAGACAAAGACACGAAAAAACAGTAAGGTTACAATCCATTCACTGACACCTACAGGAAGCTGCAAAGTGACCACGCAAGAGGGTCTTCGAGTCAACAGTCCTTTTATATATTACTGTACAAAAGTTACATTGCTCATTATTATTAATAATTTTCTTTTTTTTCATTTAACAATAACCCGAACAAAACTTAATACGAAAGCAAAGAAAAAACATATGTACAATAATTAAAATTGGCGTTTTTGTTTTTGGAGTTAACCGGCAATCTGTGAGAGATTGATATATGACAGGGCAAAACTTCGACGTTTAGTAAATTTCTTACTTCTCGGACTATAGCATTTGTGTCCACTCCATCATGCATTGGCACCCCAACGATTTCGATGTTTTGTCGGCGCCCGTATTGTTCTATATCAGGGCTGGCGAACCTTTTTCAGCGAACGTGCCAAAATATTAAAAATAAAGTTTAGCAAGTTAATACCGTGCCATTACATTAAACTAAACAAAAACAAATCATTGCATGAAATTATTGTCATAAAGCAAATACCATCAATGAAGGCTTGTACCGAAGTTTATCCAGTCCATAGCCTATAGCATGGCTACTCAACTGGCGGCCCGCGGTTAATTAGTTAGTCAGTGTCTTTTATTTCCGTACCGTCAACACAAGAATAATATACAAAAATAATATACACAGTATAATTGGACAGCACGAGAAAAGGGAAGAAGCAACAAAACGATAAACGTTGTGACATGCAAGGGGAGAATAGAAGATCAAGAAAAGTGACATGAGAAGCATGGTTGCAGCACCCGATAGGATTACCAAATCACTTAAAACCTTTTCAAGGACGCCTTAGCACTTCAAATAGTCTCGTGTAAACTATGATCATAGTTAACCACATCAACTTCTGGGGGGCTTCACCCCCCAGACCCCTCTTTCGTGAAATCCAAGTTTCACCGATCCTTACTTCCAACACATTAGTGCAAAGCTGTGCACTGTAACCGCAAGCAATAAGAAATAAGCTGAAATGCAAAGTAGTTCTTGCACTGAATTACATTTCTTTGTAAAAGAAGTAATGCGGTACCGATCTGGTGCCAGAATAAAATTTATGATTAAACGAATCAGGTTACAATAAATAACACACCTAGTTAAATTGTCTCGATCAGTGGTTTCAGTAACACCAGAATTTGCAATTAGTACCTGTAACAAGGAATGACTGCTACTGCTCTCTTGTTTTGCTTTGAACTTGGAGTTGGGTTAGTTTCTTCTCGTTTTGTATACGTAACATCGACACTAACTAGCCTACACTGATACCAGGTTTAACCAGACTCAGCCCTGGCACTAACTAACTACAATATGAATCTGCAATCTAAATTAAACAAGATTACTGAAACAGCTTGTATATACTGCTACACTACAAATAACTGAAGATAAAATTGCTCAAGAAGAAAGTAAAAGCAAAACACCATAAATCCACTGTAAGCGTTGGTTGCCATGCCACAATGAACAGGAACACACCAGTAAATACCCAAAAATTATCATATCAGTTTATCTGTCATCAACAACAGTACTTCTCACAGCTTCCCACCTTTTTCAACAAGTCATTATTATTTTTTTTTTTTTGGCGCATTTAACACAGTATACACAGCAGTAACACACAGTGATGGGCAGGATAAATCTTTCTCTACCAAAGCGATAACGATAATCGATAATTTCGAAAATGCTTTGGACGGTACCGATATAACCGATAAATCTCAATTTCTTAAAGCGATATGGGTAATCGATGAATTATCGCCGATAAATTTTTCCGATAAATGTTGCGTTAAATTTTCGATGAGTTTGACGAAGTTTTTTTTTGTACGTCAAATCACAAAAGTGTTTTTCCAGATTTTTCAAGAAAAGAGAGCAGTTCACGGACTCTGCCGAGGGAGTGATTTTTTAAATTGCAACAAGACTTCATAGACACCGTGAATTTTTCCATAGCGCCAATTGCCTAACTTTGAACACTGTGTGCATAAAGAATCGTTTATCGCGATAATTCATTGGCGATAACAAAATACATTATAAAAGCGATATCGGTAATCGATAAATCCAAACTATTTTGAGCGATAACGATAATCGGTTATCTCCGATAAATTATCGCAATCTCCGATAAATTATCGCGATAAATGCCCATCTCTGGTGACACAGTATAGGCCTATACAGGAAAAAAAATTCGCAATAACAGCATAATTGCACACCAAATATGCTCGGAACCCAGGTAGTAAAAGTTGAAAAGAAAATGAAACAGCTAGCTAAACTAGCCTATACAGCTTTTGGTACTGGTAGGTAGGCTACCACTTTTACAATTGATATTATAGTCTACATTAAAAAGTATGGCTATTCTGCAAACTGCATTGTTATTCAGCCCAGATCACCCAACTACAGTAAGTCATCTCAATTAACGGAAAAGTCTCAAACGGTGATAGTCGGAGTTCGTAACGACTTAGAATTTGCTAAATTGCAAGAAATTAATCTGTATGCGAGCGTGACAAATCAGTGTTGCCAATATCTTTTTTTCGAGCTGGTTTGAAATAGATTCTGATAAGGATAGATCAAATTTTTTCGAGGACATTTTTGTGTTTTTCAAGGATTAAAGAGACTGTCATTTTTAGTGGCAAATTCAAGGACTGTCCTTGAAATTCAAGGACGTTTGGCAACCCTACCCGCGGTTCAAATCCGGACCTTCTGAATGCTGAAGCTGGACCCCAATAAACTTTTATCATATCGAATATTTTCCAAATGAAAACATAAAACTTGATCAGGCAACACACCTTTGAGCTCCGAAGAAACATCGCAGAGGTGGCAAGTCCCTGGCCACATTTAACTGAAGTGGTTCCAAAAGCCCACGGGCTTTCTGCATCACAATTGAATTTTGATGTCATAATGACTTGTTTTAATTATGACATCAACAAATGATTATGAATTAAAAAAATTAGTTATGATGCAACAAGCCCGTCGGTCTTTGGAACCACATGCAGACAGGGTAAATAAATCCAAATCAATTCTTCATCATGCTCGCAGTATTACGCCGAATCGTGCAACAAGTGGCGGAGCCCATCTCCGCTGCTTTGCGCCTGAGCAACACAGCTCCGAAGAAACATTGTAATGGTAGCAAGCCGTTGACCAATTAGGTTGGCCTGAAAATTCAACACTGATCCTCCCGCGTCAATAGCAATGCCTTTAATCACTCAAGCAACCGGCTGGTATAGTTACCTTGTCCACAACCGGCTATATAGTTAGCTTAGTTGTCAAGCGCACGCTATCGGTGCGGGAGGTCTGGGGTTCGATTCCCGGACCGGTCAAATCGGCACAGTGGTGCCAACGGCTTGCCACCGTTGCGATGTTTCTTCGGAGCTGTGTTGCTCAGGCGCAAAGCAGAGGAGATGGGCCCCGCCACTTGTTTCACGATTCAGCGTAATACTGCGAGCATAATGAAGAATTGATTTGGATTTATTTACCCTGTCTGCATGTGATTCCAAAGGCCGATGGGCTTGCTGCAAAATCAAATCAAATCTTCATTATACTTGCCGTATTACGCCGAAGCGTGTAACGAGTTGCGGGGCCCATCTCCGCGGCTTAGCGCCTGGGCAACACAGCTCCGAAGAAACGTCGCAACAGTGGCGAGTCGTTGGCGACACTGTGTAGATTTGACCGGACCGGGAATCGAGCCCCAGACCTCCCGCACCGAGAGCGTGCGCTTAGCAACTGAGCTAACGGCCGGTACTGGGCTTGCTGCATCATAACTAATTTTTTTAATTCATAATCATTTGTTGATGTCATAATTATAACAGTCATGATGACATCAAAATTCAATTGTGATGCAGAAAGCCCGTGAGCTTTTGGAACCACTTTAGCTAAACGTCGCCAGGGACTTGCCACCGCTGCGATGTTTCTTCGGAGCTCAAAGGTGTGTTGCCTGATAAAGTTTTATGTTTTCATTTGGAAAATATTTGATATGGTAAAACTTTATTGGGGTCCAGCTTCAGCATTCATAAGGTCCGGATTTGGACCGCGGGCCTCCAGTTGAGTAGCCATGATCTAGATCAGTGGTTCTCAACCTGTGGTACGCGTACCGCTTGTGGTACGCAAGCCCGTTTCAGGTGGTACGCGACAAACTTTGGCGTTTCACGTAGAAATAAGCTCAAAGTTTTATCGAGTCGTTGTTGGAAAACAGCATTGCTGAGCAGTTTATGACAACACCATTACCATTTTGTCGGTCCCTTTTTTACGCGCTTTGTTCCAATTTATGGCATCGACTTAGTAATAGGTATGTAGCTTTCAAGCAGAGCTGCTGCGATATGGCTAAGCACGACAAGAGAGCCTGAAAACAAGTGCGCGTTGGCTTCTTAGGTCGTTTTATATTAGCCTATGCATTGTAACCCCGGCTGGTGACCACCCTAGTAACAAGATCGCTCTCGGTTAGACCAGAGCCGGATTAAGCTAGTGCGGAGCCTGTAGCAAAATTTTTGCGGGGCCCTAGTTTTTGGAGACTCGGCAGAGGGCAATCAAACCTCATTTCATTTTTAGTCTCATTGTTTTATACCAAGGGCTCTTACAGGAATTCACTGAAGACGCTTAGGTGGCTTAAATTCGCTGTAAAACTCTTGTTTTTTTTTTAACGCAAACAATTTTTTAAAGACTCGAGACTCAAATTTTGTAAAATTTTAAGAACAAAGGAGGAACAACGCAAGCATTGGCATAGCAAAACGAAATTAAGATCAAACTTGTTGTTGTAGGCACTAATAGGAGCTTAAAGGTCTTTGCCGTTCATATCAAAATCCCAGACGCAACAGAACACTAAGGCCTTGGCTTCACCGGTCAATGACGGTCAATGCTTGGTCAATGACCATTTGGGAAATTCTCTTTGGTCAATGGCCAAAGTTTTGATGGAAATGCAAGCTTGGCTCCACTAGTCATTGACAAGGGAAATGACAGCTGAAATTTTCGCGTTCGTCTGGTCATTGACCGCTTTGCGAGAATTTACTAGTGGAGCGTAGTTCTTTGACCAATTTGACGAGAGTTTTATGTTTATCGTTTGCGCGTCTGACTACACCTCAACGTCACAATAGCATGTGAGTATACCCTTAATTAGTCGCAAAACTTCCGCATTCTTTTAAAAAAACCATAGCTAAAAAGATGGAAGAGTCAAGCAGTAGCGATGAAGAATGTATGATATTAATTGGTATGGCATTGGCTGAAAAAAATCGGCGTAAGAGAAAGCACAGAATGTGGGTGAGGAAAGTGTTCAGAGAAAGAAAAAAACGTGGCACATACAACCTGGTCCGAGAAATGGCAATGTGGGATAAGAAAATGTACTTTCGGTACATGAGAATGACGCCCACAAGTTTCGAATGTTTGTTAAGATTGGTGGGTGAAAGGATATCGAAACAGACAACTAACTATAGAGAACCAGTGCCTCCTGAACAACGTTTAAGCGTCACAATTCGTCACTTGGCGACGGGTGAATCTCATATTTCGCTCAGTCTGCAGTATCGGATTGGAAGACAAACCGTGTCAAAAATAATTCCTGAAACATGCAAAGCTCTTTATGATGTACTCTCACGGACTGAATTAACAACACCTGCAACAGCAAAAGAGTGGCTGGACATATCTAATGAATTTTATACGAAATGGAATTTGCCTCATGTAATCGGGGCGCTGGATGGAAAGCACGTTCGGGTGCGTTGTCCTAGAAGTACGGGAAGTCTTTACCACAAGTATAAAGGCTATTTTAGCATGGTCTTAATGGCGGTTTGTGATGCCAACTATCGTTTCCTATTATTCGATTTCGGGCAGTATGGCAGCAACAACGATAGCGGTGTATTGCTAAACAGCAAGATGGGTGAGCAACTTGAGCGAAACGAGTTTCACATTCCGGCCGCTTCTTCTCTCCATAAATGTGCATTCGATCCTCTTCCATATTTTTTGGTTGGAGATGAAATATTTCCCTTAAAGACTTACTTAATGCGTCCTTATCCTGGATCCGGCTTATCAGAGGCAGAGGCAGTTTACAATTATCGCCACTCAAGAGCACGTCGCGTCATTGAGAACTTGTTTGGAATACTTTCTGCTCGATGGAGAATATTTTTTACTGTGATCCATGGCAGTGTTGAAAACATTGAAAAGTCTGTGTTGGCTTGCCTCGCTCTGCATAACTTTTTGAAATCAAGTGACAGTGCCGCCTATTGCCCGCATGGATATGCCGACTTCGAAAATGCAGATGGAAAAATTACGTATGGACGGTGGCGCAAAGAAATTCCAGTAACAAGCTCTGGCAATGGCAACTCCGGACAGTTTCAAGCTCTACCGCAGCTCCGAGGTCGTAGATGGAGCAATGATGCAGTCGAAATGCGCAACTGCTTAAAAGACTATGTGAACAGTGAAGAAGGGTCGTTGTCATGGCAGCTGAATTATGTTCGCCGAACGAAATGAGTGGAGCAATGCTGCCACACCTACTGCAATAAACTGCTGCTTTGACTAAAATGTTTTCTTGTGCCTCATTTTATTATTCTTTTTCATTTTGAAATTACGCAAGTAAATTACGAGTAAATTTTTCTTGTCTTATACCATGATGTAACAACGGAACTGTAGGGTGCGAATTGAACCCGAGACCTCTCATCTCAAGTCTTCTAAAACGACTCGGTCACGATGCCGGCATACAGTAGGTATGCTACAGATATGTCGAACTTCACTAGCCACTACGCCACAGAGACGATACGTTAAAATTACTTGTAGGAGACGGAGACGGTACGGTAGTACTATATTTTTTAGGAATACCGGAATACTACTTTTCAGGAATACCGGAATTTTTAGGAATACCGGTAGAAACAAGAAGTAACAAGAAAAAAACAAAATATCTTCAATTTAAAAGCGCAGCCATTTAGACCAGGCATCGCATTTTTGCAGTTCGATTTCTCTACGCTGCTGTAATGTTGAGCTGTGAAAATCACGGACAGCTTTTCTTTGCGTAAACTTGTACCTAGCTATTCTGCTCTATGATCGCTGCTCTCTAGAATGAATTAAAAAGTATTGCATTAAGGCTCAAGCTATGCTTTATTCTCGAATTTTCAAAAATGCACCATCAAAGTCGTGTTTATTGCAATATCATTATTTTTTAAACACCACCGGAGTCATTTCAGTGAACACAGATCTCGATTCTTCAGCAGCAGAAGAGCTGGAATGATGCTGTTCGTACCTCCAATCTGGCGTCGGCTGAGTGACAGGAACCGCATTGCTATCAAGATGTTGACAACTAGTACGAGGAGACCCAGCGCTGTATAGAAGCGATTGATGTTTAAAAATCACCTGGTTAATTTCGTGCTTGATCAAATACTTCAAGTTTTCCGGAAATACTTTAATTTCTGTAGCTATAAATTTTCCAAACATTTCATCTGCACCATTGTTACTGCTTTCTCTTCTCAGTTTCTTTTCTTTCAAGTAGGTTGTAATTTCGCCACACATTTCTTGCTCTGCATTTCTTTTTTTGTCTTTGCGTGGTTGTTGATCTGCTGCTGGCGATTGCTCCTCAGGAAGTGATTCGTTGTCGGCAACAGCATGGGAGCAGCTGCTGTCTTCATAATCTTCTACCAGGTGCATGAGAGACACATTTGAGATGGTAGTTTTGGGCCTCAAAAAACCATCTAACCAATTCAAAAACTTATATTCTTCTAAGCTTCTTCGAGCTTTTTCAACCGTCGCCAGGTCAGCCCCAGAAACGTTTACTTTTTTGAAGCGGGATTTTCTTTTGCTGTAGCGGTTAAGGAGTAGAGTCCAGGCTTGCAGTGATGCACCTGGGTCATTTCCAAGCACCTCGTCGATGCATTTCCATGCATTTTTTTTTGGTTGGCTCTCTTTGTAGCTAGCCAATGATTTGTCGAATATGCATGGAAACTTTTGCACTTCAATACAAAGCTTTTCATATTCGAGCAGTGACATAATTGCTGCTACCATCTAGCTAGCCGGAACACGAAAGAACTAGATTTTCCAACCATTGATTTTCATTTGACTTTATGACGTCTCTTCAAAGTTTTTCAAACCATAGAAAAAATGCGCCAATGTCTTTGATGAAATGCCTTTGATTCTATTGTCTTTTGATGGAACGCGCCTGTCTACAAGTAGCGCAAGCGCATTTTGGTCATTAATTCCCGGTCACAAATATCAAAACTTTTTGATATTCGTGACCAGGGAATATTCCCTGATTTTGCGGCATTGACATAGTTTGATCAAAAGCCGGCGCGGCTACACCAGTCATTGACCGAGAATTTCCCTTGTCATTGACCGCTCGATTCTGACATTTGGCTGTTCTGTTTCACTCCCTGATTTTCTGCGATGTCAGAAAAGAATGTCATGAAAGTCGGCTCCACTAGTCAATGACTGGAATATTATGGGAAATTCTCTTGGTCATTGACCGGTGGAGCCAAGGCCTAATAGGGAATAGCTTCTTCATGCTTATTCACTGTTCCGAAGGTAGCTTATCCGCTTGCATTTTTACCGTGCCGTGCTTCTATCGTATTGAATCACTGTGACCTACTGTATGCACAAAAATGCCATAAGGTCTGTTTACACTAAATGCGTTTTCGGTCCGATTTGCTGTCGTACGAAGTTTCATCAGATTTTTGACGTAAGCAGTTGACGAAAATATCTTTCACACAATACAAACCCAAAGAGTTTTGCTTCCTACCGGTTGTTTTGGGAAGCCCCTAACGATTGCATTCTAGAATGCCGCGTATAGTGACGTATCTTTACGTCATAACCTCTAAGAGTTTCGTAACCTACGTCACTGTACGTACAAAAATTTTCATCGTATTCTGTGTAAACACACCTATAAACATTTGAAATCATATGCGCAACTGGAAGTTGTCTTTTTATTTTCTTGCAACGAACGCGATGTGCGGTCAGAAATCAGTTTGCGGCCAAACTCAGAAATACTGTAAGTTTTATTTTGAAGAAGCTTATGATATAAAAACATTTAAGAAAAAGAGAGGCGAACAATCCGCAAAAATTTTATAAGCCAGTCATACTGTAGCTAGCCGAAACTTTTTTTACAAAAGTGTAGCCTAATTTTTCTGTAATTTGAATCATGATTTTGAAAAGCGCGGGGCCAGTAGCAACTAGCAAATGCTACTTTTGGTATGTGGTTAATCCCGCACAGGGTTAGGTGACGTTTTTTCAATATCCCCGAATTATTTTTCATAATTAAAACTCACCCACGGGGCCTCCTCGGCAACACGACTCCCAGACTTTTTGGTAGTCCCAGTGGAGGTCGTGTTGCCGCGCTCAACATCTCGCTGCATTTTATATTTACGATTTTTCAACAATATCCATTAAACCATCAATTAGTTGTGATTTTTCTGAAAAATGTCAAAGCGAAAGTTTAACCCTGAATACATTCCGTATGGGCAGTGATGGGGACGATAAACCTTTCTGTACTAAAGCGATAACGATAATCGATAATTTCGAAAATGCTCTAGGCGATACCGATAATCGACATGATAAATCTCAGGTTCTTAAAGCGATATCGGTAATCGATAAATTATCGCCGATAAATTTTTCCGATAAATGTTGCAGTAAACTTTTAATGTGTTTGACGAAGTTTTTTTTTCTTGTGAGTCAAATCACAAAAGTGTTTTTCCAGATTTTTCAAGAAAAGAGAGCAGTTCCCGAACTCTGCCGTGGGATTAAACACAACAAAGAGAGATTTTTTAAATTGCAACAAGACCTTATCGACACCGCGAATTTTGCCATAGCGCCAACTCCCTGACTTTGAACACTGTGCGCTTAAAGAATCGTTTATAGCAATAATTTATCGGCGATAACAAAATATATTGCAAAAGCGATGTCGGTAATTGATAAATCCAAACTATTTTGAGCGATAGCGATAATCGGTAAAAAACTATCGCCGATAATTATCGCCGATAACTATTGCCGATAAATTATCGCAATAAATGCCCATCTCTGAGTATGGGCCATGACAAGCATCAAAACCACGGGTCAAAATCGTCTTTATGCACCTGGACATGGCTTCCAATGTGCCGTGAGCTCGGTTCAACCTCGCATTGGTCATTCGGTTGCGAAGAAATAAGTGCAACCCTCACATTAAATTTGGCATCGTTATGAGTATTTTTTATTTTGCAATAAATTTTGAGCAAGTTAAAATCCTCGATCACGTGATGGTACGCAATGGCAATGTAACACCTTTGGGTGGTACGCGGTAAGAAAAAGGTTGATAACCACTGATCTAGATGCTTCATGGCAATTATCTCGAGTCAGAAACAAAATTCAAGCGGAAAAACGGAAACAAGGGCAATTCCTAAGCGAGTCTGGATTTGTCCTATGCATAGCGCCTCCGTAGCTTTCTCGCGACAGGAAGATAAAAACAAAGAAATCATCATAATCATCATCAAGGACGGTCGAGTTGTTCGAAAACGCTTCGCATATTTTCTGCATGTTATTTTCTAATTAAAACCTGACAGCTGCTGACAGCAGCTGCTACAAAAAGTGATGAATCAAGTAATATCGATTGATTAAAATGGTCACTACTTGTGACGAAACTTTTACCCGTACCTCACAAAAAAGCAAATCAATGGAAACGTAATACCGGTAAGCTAATTATTACTAGATGGTAAAGTAGTCGGACGTCATTGTTTCATGTAGGCTACTGCGTAGTGACAATTCACAAAATCTTACATCACAATACCTTATTGGGTTAATCGTACCGGTGCACTTACTGCGATTGCTCGCTGATTACACCCTCCTCTGCCAACCTTCACCTGACATTGAATGTTTTATAGCAATCACGGAACAATTTCTTGTAATATTGGGGTGATAAATGCATTATCATCCCCCCTCAAAAAATATTCATCCCCCTGGGATGTACGCTCTTGCTACTAATCATGCCATACTCTTCAATCCACCGTCTTCGTGATATTCGACTACGGGAAGATGACAATTTTTGTTTCTTATTTTCACTCGACATATCGAAGTTTCAATTTAAAAGAACCAAGACATTCTAACTAATGTCGCACATCTGCCTCGAATCTAAACAAGCTATAAATGACTGGGAAAAACGAAACAAACACAAAAATAAGGGATTACACACTTGGGTATTGTGCAGCAATGGCGGAAGCATTTCTAAAGTAGAAGGGGGCAAAATCAATGGCCAGATTTCCTTCGCCTACAACCCATGTTTATTTAACTTGTCCACAATGACATGTCCAATTTATGTGGGCTTCAGACCAACGGTTCTTCCTTATAGTTTCTGTTCCTCTCATTCCACAAACAAAATTGTAAAGAAAACATCTCTGGATGTAAGCTCTTTCCTAGGTGTCAGTTTCAATGGAAGGCCTATTAAGTTTCAAATACACTCATGCAGAGGTATTACTGTAGAAATAAATGCATAAACTAGGGCCCTCCAGCTCCCCCCAGAAAAAAGTGGGGCGGCCAGCTTCCCTCCCGCTTCCGCCACCTATGGTATTGTGACGTCATAGACCTGTTACAGCACGTCACCTTTATTTTATTTTCAATTCGTTTTCAAGAAAATTGCCGCGATGGTCCCGCGCGTCGAACACGTAGACTAATATTATTTCCTTCATTTGTTTAGTGTTGTGCCTCTTCAATTATTTGTTTCACAAATCCACGATTTATCGTAATTTGTCAAGCTACATCCTGGCTTCGCATGCTTGCAGGCAGTGTTTTGCAATAACTACGCACCTTTTTTCTTTGTAGCCTACGATAGCGCCAAGGCAACTGAGATTTTACAGCGTGTGGTCAGATGAATTTTGCATATTCGCAAAGAGGAAGCTATTTTTTTATTACCAAATCCTCAGTTAATTTTTGTTCAGTTCACCCCGCCTTGCTGTATATTTTTATTTCTTTCGTCAATATATTATTTTTCACTGGAAAGTTTACAGACCGTTAACAAGAAGATAGCCGAAATTGTTGACTAAGCGAAGGGTCTTGAACTCCTCTAGACCGTGTGCATCAAAACGAAGTTCATTTTTTAACAAGACCTTTTGCGCATATTTAAAAGCTTTGATATGCGATATCATCGAACGTACTGTATGTTAGGCCTTGAAACTCTGCTGCAAAAGTGGTATTATTTAGAATGGAGGCTATAACAGTAATACGAAATCAAAATTAAAGTATCATCTAGTGCCGCGCCAGAAAAAAATCTGTGGCGTGCCACATCTGGTACGCGTGCCATAGGTTTGTCACCCCTGCTCTATAGGCTATCATCCAATTTTACAGATTCTTTCCCACTTTGTTCTTTTAAATCAGTTGCCTGGGATTTCAGTGTTGCGATCTCTTTTTCTTGAACTTATGAGCTGCAGTAGCTTTTTGAAAAGTACAGTTAGTCTCAATACAATAAGCATTTTTGAAAAAAATGCGCCTGTTGCTGTGCACCAGAACATAAGTCGAATTGACGGTTTCAAATTCTTGAACTCAAACCGAATTTGAACTCCTAAATTTTTGCTTCTGCGACCCTGAACCGAACCTGAACCCGATAATTTTAACCAGAACTAAACCAGCAAAATCAAACGACGAAAAACCTGAGCCGGAGCTAAACGGCTAAAAACAAATTTTGCGGAACCTGAACCTAAACCGGAGCGATATTTTAAGCAGTTCGATCTGCCCTGGTGCTAAATCTAGATTAAAATAATCGAAGCTGGCAACACCGTTGTGCCGGTAAAACTTGACCGAAAATCGGACAGCCAATCGGCGCATTCGGGTAGGTTCAGGGTTGCCAGGTTGGCATTTTTTTGTGCCAAATTTCAGACATTTGGCATTTTTTGAAGTGGTTTGGCACGGAAAATTTTATTTGGCGTTTACGTCATAATTTGACATATTTTTGGCATTTTTTATGAATTTGGCATTTTTTTAAATAGTGCTTGGCATTTTTTTGTATTTGGCAACATGCTGACAGTTTTGATTAGCTTTTTTTAGCTAATGCTGGTACTGATTTATAATACAGCGCGGATAAGTCAATTGTTCGGATTGCCTTATCCGCATACACGAGAAGATAAATACGCAAAAAATCATTTTCAACAAAATCGCTACAGCGTTTTTGAGAGTCACGTGATGCGGAAGATTGGTATAAGTACAAAAATTTTACTATTATGTGGCAGATGTGTCGTGGTGCAGGGAATAGTAGGCTATGCTGGACCGCCACTCGTAAGGTTTGGGTTGGACGCTGCTCCAGGTTTTCTTTATTTTTTTCAGCGTATGTACTGAAGTCGCTGTAGCGATTTTGTTGAAAATGATTTTTTGCGTATTTAGCTTTTTGTTGTATTATAAATGGCAACACTCGCTTTGAGTAGAAGACTAATGAGATGTTTTTGGTGTAAAGCAGGGGTGGGCAAACTTTTCACACGAAGGACCAGTAGGCCTACATTTGAAAAAAATTTTAAAGCCGAGGGCTGCACTGATTGGAAGAGTAAAAAAAGTCTACACCTCCTCAGATGCCCTATTTTCCACTGAAAATCAGCGAAGAGCAAAGAAAATAATAAAAAAAGTCTTGATTCACGGTGGAAGTTTATATTAGCCAGAAGTTTTATATGAAACTTCTGCTTCTGGCAATCTTCAAGTTCATCTATGATATATTAATAAACATTTTATAATATTATTTCTAAAGAGTTTATAATATTATTTCTGTAAGTGTCCACGGGCCTCATAACAAAAAAATTTTAAAGACGTGAAACGAAGTGCGTTCTAAAAATAGGACTACCCCTATCCTGGTATAGTCCTTGTTTTAAGACGTACCGGTACTGCGTTTTTCGTATTTAAAATTGATATTTCGTTACATTGAGAAAAAAATTTATCATTTCTGGTATTTAATGGCAATTAGCCTACTCGTAATAAGTTAATGGAGTTCACAAATAAAAAAGCAAACCGTTTACAGGATCCTGAAAACAGGATTACTTCTTCCGGTAGTCCTTTTTTTAGGACGATACAACAAGGAATTTGCGACTGCGTCCGCAAAATCCTAGAAATAGAATAACCCGCTTTTGCTTTGGTCAGGGGTGGGCAAATTGCGGCCCGTGAGACCATTTTATGCGGCTCGCGGGCACTTACAGGAATATAAACTCCAGTCGTAAATCAAGCCGTAGACTTTTTTTTTTTTTTTGCTCTTTACCAATTTTCAGTGGAAAAAATAGGATAGGACATCTGCGGATGTGAAGACCCTTTTTTGCTCTTCCAATCAGTGTGACCCATTTTTTCACATGTGGTCTTTCGTATGAAAAGTACTGCGTTCAAGGTTGACAGCACGGTACGTTGCGTTCAAAATTTACGTACCCGTACTTCAAAATTTTAACCGTACCGTACTAACGTAACGTACTTCGAATAAATTTAACAAGCGTACCGCACCGCGTACCGTACCAATGAATGGTACGCATAAAACGTACCGTACCTAAAAATTACGTACCGTACCTTAAAACGTACCGTACCTAAAAATTGCGTACCGTACCTACCTACCGCCATTCTTGGATGCACGCCAAATTTTGCTAAGTGCTATTGCAATGCCTATAAATAGGTTAAAGTTTGCTATATGCGACCTGATCGGAAATTGAACCCTATACAAGTTTTTCAGCTACAATAAAAATACTTGTGTGGTGTCCTCGAAACTACCAAGGTCTTGAAAAGCAATGTCCCAGTCAGGAGCGGATCCAAGGGGGGGGAGGTGTGGGGGATGCACCCCCACCCACCTGCTAACAATGCTTTGGATAAATAAAATTTTTCCGTAATTTCGAACCTCTTCATTACAATAAGCCTTAGTCGCCTTAAGCACGCATAATCAAAACTGTGCGTAGCATACAAAATGCATTGTATTTGGTGAAGCACTCAAAGGTAGGGGCCAAAAATATGAACAACCTTTGCCTGAAAATTGTACAAAAAGCGCTGAAATGGCCATTGCACTATGCAAATTTTTGAACATTTTCCGGGGGAGCATGTCTCCGGTCCCCCAAGAGTTGTTTTTGTTACTTAAGTTGCTTAAAATTCACTCTGCCGGAAAAAAACTACGCTTGAAAAAGTGACGAAATTTGGTGCCCTTCCCTGAAAAAGATTTTGAATACGCTCCTGATACAAAACATTTTCAGAGGGCTTATGTACGGCCGTTTTCGAATCTAAACGTCTTAGTATTTAGTTAACATTCAACTTAATATAAAATTACACCCCCCTATAAAAACATTTTTGGATCCGCCGTTGATCCCAGTCACACTGATCGATACAATTCATGTGGGCGATCGGAACCGCAGCTAGCTCCTACGTTTTGTAAAAGCTGAGTAAACATTAGTCGAATTTTTCTTTTTTTTAATTGCTTTCCAAATACTGTAGGTTACGACAGAAAATAATGCTGCTCGGTGACAGTAGAACGTTATGAAGAAGTCCAAACTTGTTCACTGAAATGCGCAATGCGTAAAATTTCTCTTATAAGCCTATTGGTAGTCTGCACTTTGCACCCTACCGAGCCCTGATTCAAGGAAGCCAGGACTACTAAAGGGACGTCAGAAGACCAAAAGAGACTTCTCCAATGACTTACCGGTAGCATCTTTTGTTGTGCTCATGAATCCTCTCTCAATTGAAATTCACGGTGGATGCATACCATGTACAATTGCGACCTGTTATTGTGAATTTGTAATGCCGCAGATTAATATTCTAAATGAAAAATAGTCTGTTTGTGCTAGGCCCCAGAGGAGTTCTCTGTTCACTCACTGCTGGCCATAGCTATTTATATACAACCTAAAAGTTTTGCAAGAGCATCAACCTTTTTTTATAATTACCAATTAGTTTTCAGGGACAATCTAATTGTAACATTTAAAAATTGTATAATTGCATGCTTACGTGTTTTAATTCCTGCTTTGTGCTTCCAAAACCTCGTCGGTTACTTTTATTATTTTTTTTTGCAAGTCCGTAGTTTCAAGATTACCGCCAGGACTGATTGTGTACTACACATTATTATCAATTCTGTATCGCCGTGAATATAATTAATCATTCAGTGTTTTTGTCCCATCGGTCCTTGATCTTCTGTACTTCAGGTGGCAGCGACCTAAATGAACTTTGCTCCCTTCGCCTTCTCCTGTGAGCATATTTCCGAAGCTACAGAGTGTAATGTTACCGTTTACTTATGTTTGTTTTCAGAGGTGGGCATTTCGCAATTTGAAGCGCAAAGCGCTAGTTGCGCAACTTCCGCACGTGCGGAAGTTGCGAAGCGCTTTAACAAATTATTTTTAGCCATTGCGCAAGTTGCGCTGCGCTTCAAGGAAAATAAATCCTTTTTGCGCTTTATTGCGTTGCGAATTGAAAAAATATATAATAGTGTGCGCATTGTTGCGCTGCGAACTGAAAATAATCTGGTAGCTTGCGCTTTGTTGCGTTGCGCACTGTCGGAAGTTGAAATACTGCGTTGCGCTTTGTCGGATTAATTAAAGCGCAATGTGCTGGAGTAAGCAGTTTTTAGTAACTGTTTTTAATAGAATAGCAGTTTGTTTCTTGATGCGTACAATAGGCCTATAGGTCAATTTATTGTAGCAGAAATGTTCAGCTCATCAGAAATGTGGTACACTAAAGTCTTTTGCTTTTTAAAATAATTGCAAGTGCTTAAAGAGATCATTGAGTGTTGAATAAATCGTATTTACTTGTTGCTGAGGAGAACTTCGCCGCATATGCAAATTATGATTTACTGCGATGAGGTGCTTTTAACGGCACGCGACAATGCAACATGGCGCAGTGGTTTGGAGCGTCGTTTTTACGACGACCATGATCGCAAGGTTGATGGTTCAACTCCCAACCTAGTTTCGTTGTTGCGTGCTTGGATAAGATACTTCACGTTGATTATCTCTGCTTGGTGAAATCTGGCAAGCGGCAAATTAAATAAGTCAGAAGCAAAATTCAACCGGAAAACTCGGAAACAAAGGCAACTCCTAAGCAAGTCTGGATTCGTCCTAAGCATATCGCCTCCATCGCTTTCTCGTGATAAGAGGATGAAGATGAAGAAAGCAATCATCAGCAACGCATCTTTTTTCGCTTCTTATTTAATTTTCCTGTTCACTGACCACGCAAAATCCTGTTACAGTCACTTGCATTAAAATCGTTGTCGCGTTGTAGCCAACTGCGTGCTGTTAAAAGCACCTATAAAAATAACTCAAGAAAAAATTGCATTGCTTATACATCTACTCGTTGCGTTTTATTAAATTTTTCATTGCGAAAGTTGCGTTGCGCTTTTTCTTTTGTATAAACCTCATTGCGGAAGTTGCGTTGCGCTTTAATGCAAAAAAATTGTTGATTGCGGAAGTTGCGTTGCGCTTTAATGGGAAAAAATAATTAATTGCGAAAGTTGCGTTGCGCTTCAGTCAATTTAAAAATTAGGTTGCGCTAGTTGCGTTGCGTTTCATGACTTAACAGAACTTTTGCGCTTCGTTGCGCTGCGCTTCAACCAATTTATAAAAAATGCCCACCTCTGTTTGTTTTTGGAAATGTTGTACGTCAATAAAAGCTTTGTTCTTCTTGTTCACAAAATTTCACAATACCAAGTTACGTACTGTACCACATGGTACGGTACGTAAGGTACGTTTATTACGCATATTTATAACACGTACCAACGTACCGTACCCATACCTTAGCAATAATTACGTACCGTACAAGCGTACCGTACTATTTGCCGAAAAATGGAGCGTACCGTACCGTACTTGCGTACCGTACCGTACCGCACTGCCATCCTTGACTGCGTTAGGTTATCAGAAGATTTGCGCTTGTTCAAGGTTGTTTGGTATATTTTGATTCCGTTTGACTTTTTTTGCTCAGCTTCCTGGCAACCCTGGGTAGGTTTGTTTTGATTAACGGTTCAAACTTCGGAAGTCAGAACCAACGTGTTCGACCGCTCCAAGTGAGCTGAAAAGGGTGACATGGAAATTGCTAGCGAACTCGCAGGTAGGATGCCCTACCCATTGTTTTGTTAACTTTTGTGTTAAGTTGTTCGCCTTCAAGAGATTGAAGTGTATTGCACTAAGAGTCTTAGACTGTGGATTATCCCGTTATCGGGGTACCGGTCAGTTCAGACTAGGCTTAACGAGTGACTGGTCAAGCTGTTTGGACTGGTATTTTAATTTACAGGTAAGAAAACATTTAGTGGAAAGCTTTTCTCAGAAGTTGATCACATAATCAACAGCAATGGAAAGCTTCTTTTTTGCAAATATTGGATTCCTACAGAAAACAACCCCAGGTAAGTTACCGGTATGGCAAAAAGCTTGAGTAGGCCTATATGCTAGTTATCTGTATTTCTTGAAAGAAGATTTACCTATGTATGCCTATACCTGTATACTATTACACTTACAGCTTTATATTGTACTTTTTGCTCAAATGGCTGAGTGGTAAGAGCGTCTGCCTTTGGCTGTTTGGTGCCGTACTGTATACAGTGTAAACTCTGGTTTTATTTCAAGTGAGAGAGAGTTTATTTTTGTACAGAAAGGGCATAACGCGTGATACAAAATGATGAGAAAAACAATAAATGTTAAAAAGGAAAATTACGCTATGTTATTCTGGTGAGAGGCTGGGAAAAGACCATGTGTCCTGTTATGAGAAACTGGCGCGGTCGCCGAGTCTGCAGCCTCTCAGCTTTGATAACGATATAACTAATGCCTAATAATAATAAAAATTGCACAATTCTACACTAAGCTATAGAATATAAAAAAGGATAAATCACAAACAAAAAATACAAGTGGGGTCAAACCAATCCTACTTAATACGGTAATTACCAGTAGTGTTTGCAGCTTCCATGCTTAACCCTCAGCATTACAGGGACTGTTAAGAACAAGCTGGCAAGTTTACCAGGGTACCGGTACTTGTGTCATTGTGAAAGGCACTGAGGCACTGATGGGATTCCCCCATCTTGATGTGGTAGGCGGATCTAGCTGGCAGCTTTAAAGCCCTGAAGCAAGCTCAGTATTTGTAAAAAATAGCACTTGATTGCATTCTCTTGACAACCTCGTGGCTGTGTTAACCGAATTCGATGTTCAATTTTCCTCCCAAAATCAGGTGAAAACCAAAAAAAGGTCATCACGTCTTTCGACGTCCAAATTTCCTCCCAAAATCAAGTGAAGACCAAAAAAAAAAGGTCATCACGTTTTCTGATTACAGTACTTCCTTGATTATCCGGTCTAGTTGGGACAGCATTTCTTACAAACCTGAACGTATAAGCGAAAAGAACGAATAATTGAATTCCTTTATTTAATCCAAAACAATGCAGCAAGAAACAGATTGTAATGCATCAAAACTTCACGCGAGGGTCAACATCGATTACTGTTCAGCATTGCAGAGTTGCAGTTGAAAACAATGTAAGTATTCGTGATAGTTAATAACTTACGTTCAATAACTGGAAATTGCTTATCTATTACCCTCACAATAACTGGAAATTGCTAAGTTGGTGCATCAATTTAACTCCAGAATATCATCATTAGTATCATTTGCAACAACAGGCCTAAAAAATGAATCAACTTTGGGTTGTCTTTGCAAAGATTCACGTTTTTCGACATCTATTGTGCTAGGTCATACCAACGTTGGAGTGTAGGCCTACTATAACGTGATGTCAGTTTTAGAAATTTTGTTTCAAAACATCTCACACACTTTCAGTTTTCCTTCAATTGACAAAACAACTCTTTTGCATTTAGCCATCTCAAAATGTAGGTTCAAGGTTTTTTTGACAACCGACGCTGTCGACTACAGTAATAACCAGTGCTCGAGTTGTAAAAACACTTATGGGTGATGGTGCAACTTGTCACGCAGACGTAAGAAAGAATGGTCATGATTCTTATAAGGGAATAGTTTATGCTAAAATATCTTATGAGGGGATACCGCATCTCCCCTCAACTCGAGTACTGGTAATAACTTGTCATTCCAGCTGTCTCATTCCAATGGTTCCGTATGCCGGACGAAGGAGCTCTGCTAGGTTACAATGGCAATTGACAAGGCTTGAGTAAAATATTATGAAAACAACACTTCATTATTACGTCATTAAGTATTATCTGACCCAATGGACAGATAATCGAATACCGGATAAACGAGGGATGGATAATCGAGGAAGTACTGTACCAATTTTTTCCCAAAATCAAGTGGCCAGTGGCCCCCTGGGTACGACCTGGAAAGTGTTAACATTTTGAAGGACTTCCACCGAACCCCGGAGACAGCTTTGTCAAACACTAAGGGTTTGATCAGTTTACCCTGGTTAAGAGACACTGCTCTAGACACTATCTTTTTAATATTATCTCCAACTCAATGCTGTTGAGCTAACATCTGAATGCTCCAACATGTGTGGAGTCGCAGTAACACACTGTAGAGCAGAACACACTGATACACGTAAAAAATTGGCCAACTTTTTACAACAGACAAAAAGTAACAATCATAAAATAGGTAAAATCCAAAGAAATATGTAACATTGCTTGTGTGACAGTTTTAGTGAGTCACTGCGTAAGTAGAAAACAAAGCACCGCCAGGTAATCTGAAAAAGTATGACTGTAGTTTACTGACTAAGCAACAGGCCTACAAAGTACCAGTATATACTGTAAAAGGGTAAACAAATGTGCTGTACATTGCTGCAGCCTCTGAAGTTGTGCAGTATAATTAAATGAAATTCTATTTTGTTTGTGTAAATAATTTCAAAACTTTTGTGCTTGCTGAATTTCTTAAAAATTGGTGATATTTTGTGTAAAATGCAATTGCGATATTAAAAGTAACCATGAAATTTTGTTTTAGGTTTGCAATGACAACACCATATTTTTAGATTTTTGATATGTTTGGTTCATGGACTGGGTGGGCACTGCGCACGCTTTGATGAATTGGCAATACACTTAAAAACTCTGGGAGGTCTTGCTTTTGCACATGACCACAGTAAGGCCACATCTGCTTTACTTTTTGTTGAAGATGACGCAATAGCATGGCATAGTGTTAAGCTGTGAAGTCTGGTTTTTAGATTTTCTTTCCATGCTTTTAATGTAAAATCTTAACGTTTCTTTTTGCTATTTAAAAGAGTCAATCTTTCAATATTTTGTAAGTGTACAGGATTTTAATCAAAAAGAAATGATGCGATCGCTGAATAATTTTGTCTTGCAAGTTATGACGTATTCTTTTTGCTGGTGTGCATGAAGGGAGTTGCGGCTAGTATACTTTGAAATATCCCTTCGATATTTTCGTGTAGAATAAAAGCATTGTATTCTGTGTATTCTGAAAACTCAAATTCAAAGAAAAACTTGAGTCAAACTTTCGTTACACCCTAGTAAACCTTTCCCAAATTTGCATTAAAATTATATTTTGTGCAAATTTGCAATCGCGAAAGCCTTTTGTGGCTTCTTTTATTTTCTCCTGGGAGAAGAATAAGAATATAAACTAATGAACTAAATTTCCCTCATTTTAATATATTTTAAATGCATTTTACTGTCGAAGGCCTCGTAGTATTTTTTTGTATATAACTAGAGAATTAAAGAATGTACGTCGTACGATTAAATTCAACTTTTGTTCGTGTAACTGTGTTGTATTGTTTATGATGATACAGCAGCAGTGCAGTACCATACTAGCAGCAGTTCTATAAAATTTTGTTATTTGCTCTTTTTGTGATGTCAATTCTTTGATTGGCAGTCGGACATGGTGAAAGCGAAGGCAACCGAACAACTGTCAGTAATTATCAATTTCTTGTTGGAGACATATTGCAGCATGCTGAAAAAATGAAGAGAACTTATTCTGATTTGCCAATGTTCTTGTTTGGACAATCTATGGTTGGTGAAAAGTTACAGAAAATCGTTTTCAAGATCTAGAGGTTATTGTTGACAATCTATGATTTTTATTCTCAGTTACTGGCGCTAGAAAGCTTTTTATTTTCAGTAGTCATCCAGTGTTGTTGTTTTCTAAATGTCTTGTTTCATGCTAATTTATTTTTTAATAATGTTACATTTCTAGTGGAATATAAATGTTTTGAAGATTTTGTTGTGGCGTAATATTTTTTCTTTCTACGAAAAATTTGCTGTAATTCATTTACTAGTAAATTTTTACTTTTTGTGAAACCTCCTAGTTAACGAATTTAGAACGCGACAATATCTTTTTGCAGCAAATAATTCGTATGCGTTTAAACGGCTATTTGTTTTAGTTTGGATTGTAAAAGGATTGTAAAATGTTTGGATTGTAGAAAAGTGTCAAACTCGTTGTAACTTGGCGCAGGGTGGAGCACTGGCTTTGCTGGCTGCTTTCCAAAAACCAGATCTTTTTCGTGGCGTGATTGTGCTTGGAGGAATGCTTACAACTAACCCACAAATGGCTTCCCCATTTAAGGTAAACTATTATAATGCGATTATGGATGAAATTTGAAAATGTACAATGCGTAAAGCATGAGCGACAGTTTTTCTTTTAATGCATCGGTATGAGCTATTTCTCACAGTTTATTGATAGCTGTAAAATTGCACCTAGTTTTTCCGGCAAAGCAAAGTATTTTTTCTGTCTTGAAGGTTCTCTGTCATTATGTTTGCTTTATTTAGAGAATTTAAAAAAAATTGTAGGGTATGCGATATAACTGCATGTTTTTGCGTATTTTTATCTGAAATAGCCAAGTTTACTTGTAAAACATTTTAGAATAATTTTCAGAAAACATCTTAAGCTGCCAGTAATACATTATGTGCGTTTGCTTTTTTCCAGAAATTTTTAGTAAACGCTGCAGCAACGATTTTACCTGGTGTTGGACTCGCCACCCTTGACGAATCTAATTCATCACGTGACTCCAAAGAGGTAGGTTGATGGATTGTACGGTTGCTAATGGTGATGTGCCGATTAATCAATATCGAAAATCGATATAATCAGTGTTTTTTGGGGTATCGGATCGGTCAAAAATGCCTGTAATTACCGATCCGATCTATACCGATTCTTTTACTGCAGATTTAGCATGTGGCATTTAGGCTAACTTTTTCAGATCGGTTGCTTTGGCATATTACCAACCTGAAATTCAAAATTATGGGATTTGCAATAATATTGGTATTTTTTGTGCTGATTCAAAAAACCAATAAAGCGAGTAGAAAGGGTATGATTTTAAAAATTGTATTTTATTGACTATACGATTTTGTGTATGGTAGGCTGAAGTTACAAACATACTTGTAAGCAGTATAGCCCAGGAATTATGGATATTATTTCTATATAATATAAAATGTTTGATCCATGTCACACCCTTGTTGCACTAGTCTACCCTCAGCTAAATATTTTTATGACACCTATCTTTGCATGGTGAATTTTAGCAAGCAGCAACATTGCGTGACAGTTTTTATGAATTCAGTGTTACGTGAAATACCGGTATTACTTTAGATAGGAATCGGATTGGTATCGGTAATTTTTTCGGTCTCGGTATCGGAATCGGGCAAAGTTTTGGTATCGGTACATTACTAGATACTAATAAGGTTAATTTTATTTTTCGTAAATTGCTATGTTTTTTTTGGACTTGTTACACTCTGGCGAGTTTGGCTCTTTGGGAATTGATTCACTTTGCTTCATCTGAAAAAAGAGGGCCGAATTATTGTTTTGTATTATCAAACTTTCTAATTCGTGGAAGAGTTTAGGTAGAACATTGCCTACGGGATAAAGCTTGATGCATTTGTAATAAATATTGTGTATAACCTTTTTTCAAATTTTTGAAGTAATGATTTTGACAGTTGCATTATTGCACTCGTTTCCATGTATTTCTTATCTGGTGAAATTAAAGAATGTATTTATTGCTTTTAGAACCTACAGCTAGATGTCAAAATTATGGATTTCAGCTTTTACGCTATCATCAGCAAATGCAAGCTATAAGTTGTGTTCTTGCTATAACTAATGAAATCAACATTGCAAACCTTTGGTAGTTTGATTTCATTCAGGTGAAAGTCAATGTCTTTGCATTGCATTGCATTGCATTGGAAGTCCATTTTAAAGAAATTATAAGAGCATTTTTGATTATTTTTGATGGCCTAAATGAAGAATATAATACTTGCCGAGCTGAGTTATTCGACTTTGTTCCGCGAAATAAGTTAAAGAACCTGTGTTCTAGCTAGGTAGGGTGCAAGCAAGCGTGTAAAAAAAATATAATTGTTGGCCGGGCTTCTCAAAAGTTTTTTTCTGTTGTTCTACCTTTAGCCACTTCTCGGATATAATTTAGTTGGTAATTTCGGCGTTTTCTATCATGTTATTGTTTTCACAGGTTGAAATTGTTCTAAACGATCCTTTAAAAAGTTCAACGGTTAAAAGCGAGATGGCTTTTCAGCTATTGAAAATTACTGAAGCATTGAAAGATGTTGTTCCTCAGTTTTCAGCTCCGTTTTTCGCGCTGCATGGAAGCGCTGACTCCACCTGCGATCCTGAAGGTTCAAAATGGCTTCACCAAAGCGCTAAGAGTTCTGACAAAAGCTTAAAGGTAATGGTAGGATTGAAAAAGGTTATAATTGCTGGAGTATCCTGATCGTACTCTTCGTTGGTGTTTAGATTCTCATTTTTTGCTACTCGTAAGTATGGGGTGGCGACTTTCTGAGATGAACCACTGAAAGGAGCGATTTCGCTGCGAAAATTTTTTTTTTTTTAAATTAACTTGCAATGTGTTTTTCGGCGATCAATCATAGTTCTTGCTCTGACATTTACCGGTACATGTTAAAATACTTATTTGTAAATGTTGGCTTCGATATGTACTGATTCAGCGATCTTATGTACATTACTTTAGCGCATTACAAGCGTTTACCTGCTTGCGCAAAGACTTTATCAATTTAGTCGTTATTGCGGTATACTAGTAATTGCCGAGTACTTTATCAGCACAGGAGGTGACTTAATTTTGATAGACTTCTGAATTCGAAACGCTCGTCAATTTATATTGTAAATTTCGCGAGAGGCCCATGTGTTTAATTCCTACAACCGCTGTTGCATTATTTCTCGAGTTTTACTTGGTTTTTCAGATTTACGAAAGATGCTATCACGATCTAATTCATGAGTTGCCTGAAGATAAGAAAAAATGCATCGAAGATATTGGAAACTGGATAATCAAAAGAGTGTAAAAATGGAAAGTTTTTCTTTGACAAAAATGGAACTTTTTTCGATTCAAAGTCGTATGAATTCAATAAACTTGAGAACTTATTTCAAAACGTTGCAAAACAGCAGCCTATTTTGCGCGTATGTCCTCCTTCATGTATTAATGTTGGTTGTTTTTTTTTTGTGATTTGTTAAACAATTGCATGGATCTTTGCCTTTTACCACCAGTAAGGGTGTGAAGGGGTTAAAGTTTTAAGCAGTTACACTGAGTTATTGATTACGACATGATCTCATTCGCAATATTTCATGCAGATTGTATGAAACAAGGTTGATAACTCGAAGCGTTTTTACCGGAGCTGCGAACTCTCTAAACTCGGTCGGGAAAAAAGTTCATTGAGTTTTGAAATTTTCCTAAACTTGACAAAAACTAGCCTACTTAAACTTAGCATGATCAAATCAAAAATCAGATCTTCATTATACTCGCGGTATTACGCCGAAGCGCTTAACGAGTGGCGATGTCCATCCCGCGGCTTAGCGCCTGGGCAACACAGCTCCGAGGAAGCGTTGGCTAGCCGTTGGTGACACTGCCGATTTAATCGAACCTGCGATCTCCCGCACCAATAGCGTGTGTGTTTAACTGAGCTAACAGCCGATTAACTTTAAACTCGCAAAATTGTAAATAATGAACTTGAAATCAAACTCGAACAGCAAATTTTTAGTAAACTTGAACTCTACTAAGAATACTTGCAAGTCCGCATCCCTGATTTTAACCGAGTTCGGTATCATTAAAATTTAGTTGTTAGCTTGTAATTTTTCGAGTGCAGCAAATTATTATGTCAAGTTCATGCCGTTTTATTAATTTAAACCAAGTTTAAAACACAAGCAACTTCTTTCGAAATCAAATTTCTGTTTTGAGTTCAACTTCGAGTCTGCATCCCCAGCATGAAATCAGACCTGCGAACTTGGGCCTGAACTCTCGTCTTTTTTCCGGAGTCGAACTTGTTCTCGAAAAAAGTTTATTGAGTTTTGAACTTATCCTAAACTTTACAAAATTTGCTTTAACTTAGTCCAAACCCGATGAAAACTACTTGAACATAGCCTAAACTCGAGTTTTTATCGGGTTTAGGTTAAATAAAATTGAAATCGAGCTTGAACTCGCAAGAACTCGAACTCGCTTGCAAACTTTTTGTGAACTCGATTGACAACTTTGCGTGTTCGCAGTGCTGGCCCCAAGTATGAAGAACTGCTGCTTAGGAGTGATTACATCAATAGTAGAAATTTTGTTGAATCAGAAATCTCATGCTCTATTGGCAAGAACGTGGCGTGGGCAGTTTGCCAAACTCATGCTGTAAATTCAGTTTTTTATCTCTACATTGTTATAGGCTAGCAATATATTTTATTAATGTTTTTTGTATTTTGTTGCAATCTTTTTTTTTTTTTTGTATTTATGACATGCCTAATTGCCTGTTACCTAATAATTGACAATACGAAGGCCTGAGTACAAATATTCTTGTTTATTTATGGGGCCGTGAGTTTGGGCAAACTAATTTGAGGAAATTAGTTTCTTTTGCGTATGAGGTCACGATGCTTAATGTATATCACGAGCTCAGCTCCAAACGAGGTCCAGTAATAAGCAATACGTCCTTACCAGCAGGACTGACGCAACTTTTTGTTCGAGATCAAGTTTAAATTTAGGGATGTTTGAATGAGATCGTCCCTAAGTTTTCGAGCCCATTTCTGCATCTCGGATAACACGCCTGCAGTTGCAAACGTAGGAGAGTGTTGTAGCTATAATGAATCTCTGTGCTTACTCGATGTAGTATCGAACCCGGCGGGGCCGTAGGCAGCCTTTACAATTTGGAGGGGCTGAAAAATCAACCTAAATTTTTTGTGATTTTTATTGCTTCACAAACCTGAACAGTAAACAGATCAATTTCAGTCAAGTTACAAGTTTATGCAGAAAAAAAAAACTTACATGCGGAAACGAAAAACGCAAGAAAACGTGCGTTTACTGATTTGCGACACGCGGCACGCAACTAAAATTATAATGTAAGTAAATGTAGAAGGATTTCGCAGGTTTTCGTGTGATCGGTGAACAGTAAAATAAAACGAACAAGGTGCGAAAAATTATTGTCGCGTATCGGTAAACGCACCTTAATACTCTCAAAACTTTCAAAAATCCTGAGCGGGAAAAAATGATGGAGAGAAGCAAAATGTGTTAATCAGATAAGGGTAGAAAACACCAACAACAAAAAACATAACGTGTCTTACAGCAAAGTTCACAGCGTAGTGTCCAATTGCGGTTGCTTATAACCAGCGGTTGTGTTTTCATAATGCAAATTTCGTTAACGGCACTTATGCACAATCGCACAACACTCAGACATCAGTCTGTCGAACGGTGAAAATTGAAACCCCTTCTGCTTTTAGTATTAGGATCCAAATCAGAAATTAGTCTCCAGATTTGAAGTTAACATCGATTGAAACAGCTGTCTTGAAACAATTAAAATTGTAAATCATTAGGTTTATGTACCGTCATCTTTCACATAAATAGTTTTGGGAGGGCTGAAATAAATTCTGGGGGGGGGCTTAGCCCCCCGTGGCTACGGCCCCGAAACCCAGTGTTTCGAATTCGTTCCGCTTTCAACCACGCGGCCAATGTCTTTGCATTGATGTAGAATTATTTTGATCTGTGCAGCAATTGCATGTTGGTCTTTTACCCCTACTAAGGATGTGAAGGGGTTAAAGTTTACAAGCATTTGTAAGGAATCGTTGGTTGTTGCGACATCATTTATTGTCTTTCTAGTGGTATCAGCTAGCAATTTTGTTCTATTAATGTTTTTTACTGCATTTTGTTGCAGTCTCCTTTTTTGTTTTTATAACATGCCTAATAACGGCAATACGAAGGCCTGAGTACGAATATTCGAAGAAATTTTTTTTAAGTAGGTTAACGTCTTGAAACTTAGTATACATCACGAGCTTGGCTCCAAACGAGGTCTCATATGAGCAGTATGCACTTACCACAATAGCTACGAATGACAATTGCAGTTGCAATTTTGGTTGTTGAAAATAGCTTAGATTAGTCTGAGATGAACAATAATTTTGCACTGTGCAAAGCACAACCACAGATGCACCAATTACGACTTCGTCAGCTCATCTTTGATAAAATTTAATCGTCTTGGAAAAAAAAACGACACGTGTTTGTGTACTTTGCTGTGGATGATGCATAGCTTAGATGAAGAAAATTGTAAACGTAGGCCTATTGTGAGTTTGTGCGGTAGTGAATCCGGATTAGCTTATTGTTTAGGGAAGGCGATTTAATAATGTGTGTAGGCCTACTCTGGACATTGGTGTTCTCAAACTGATAAAACAACTAACATTTGGTTGTTGTTACAGACGTGTGGAAACTGTATGTAGCCCCTGACCACGCGAAGGCCGTTTCTGCATCTGATAACCAACATGCAGTTGCGAACGTTGGAGAATGTTGCAGTTATGTTGAATCTCTGTGTTTACTCGATTTAACTTTAATGAGCTTTTGTCAGCGAGATGGCCTAGCTGAACCGCGCGCAGGTGACAGATTTACGTGACGGGTTCGATTCGCTCCTGGAGCCGATCGCATTTGACATATATAGACCTAACGGGTGGCTGCTGACTCGAAGAGCACAAGCTCACTTCACAGTCTCCCTCAATTGCCGTTGAATTTTCCGTTCCATTTGAGTTGAAAATAGCCTCTTAGCTCAGTTATGTATTTCATTCATACCGCTCTCAACCACGCTGCCGTTTAATCGGTTGGCGTAATTGCTACTTGTACTTGTTTAATAATCTTGATTTGACCTGGCCAGTAGCCTATACTTGGGTCGGCCTACTTACTTTTGCAGACCCGCTTGTTCTTGGGGAATCTCGCGGAGCAACAGCTCGAGTTGGAGCTTTAAAGCGTCTCGGCCCTGTGCGAAAAAGAGTTGCTGCTCTGGTGGAATTCCAAGGAAAGATCAAACATGATGTGTAATGTGAATTTATCATCAGGTTGTTGGAAGGCCTCTGAGCCTTCGATCAGCAGGTTGCACCGGAGCAGGCGACAAGGGGTACCAAAAACGTTTCGTAGCTAGTTCAGGCAACGATCTTCTTCATGAGCAAAAATTGCAACGAGCTGACATTGTTATGAACTGTGAGATGCCGTTTCTGTGCTAGTGTTGCTGTAAAAATTGTGAACCCTGGAGCATGCTATTAAATCTTTTCATTTACTTCAATACATGTGGCCCAATGACGTCGGAGTGGTTATTGGTATCAAAGTATAAGTGCCAAATATCCTAATACAGTAGAATTTGTCTAATTCGTCTTCGTTTATTTGGTCAGTTTGCTCAGTTCGTCACATTTTCGTCAGTCCCGGCAAAATTCCTATCTTTTACGTGCATTCCAGATCGTCTAATTCGTCACTTCGCTGAATTCGTCACCTATCTAAATCCCCGAGAGACCTTTTGTTTGTCTTATTCGTCATTTGCATATTCGATGCAATTCAAAACGTCTGGCCATTCGTTTTGTTTCGTTGCTCAGCAATGTCTGCATGTGTTAGCACGCATGTGTGTACGTTTAGACGTGCGTGCGAGTACATATTGTGCACGTGCGAGATAGCTTTGACGCGCGAGATTGCGCAACTACAGTTTGGACGCCATAAAGACGTTAGATCGCTACTACAGAACTCAAGACAACAGCGATGTGATGCTACGCAACGTGTCTAAAATGCAGCAGGACATACTGGCAAGGGAAGCCTGTAATAGAACAAAACAAACCAAAATTACACATTTTTTTGCGAGTTAGCAATTTTGGTTACACCGACTTTGTGTATTGTATTATTTTTTGGGTACTGTGTGATTTGTGTTCTGTGTAAGTGCATTGTATTCAATAATAGACGTAACAAACTGCGTTAACAGCAAAACAAGCCCCTTGTATACAAGCCATTATAGAGTTTTCACCTGTTTGCATAATTGGTCAGTTTGTTTAATTCGTCACTTTTTTCTAATCCCCTTTAGGTGACGAATTAGGCAAATTCTACTGTAGTATTGTTCAAATAAGCACAAAAGCCGCTTCAAAAAAGTTAGCGTGTTGTTTGGGGAGGGGGCCAGGCGGCCTAGGCCCCCTTTGGCGTCGATCTTGTGTTGAACACAGCTATTTTTTTACTGGTTTTTTCGTGTCACATGTCCACTCTATACCAGCACAGTTGCGATCTTTGTAGTCGCAGAAGCAGCGAATACAAGCAACTTGATTACTTAACTTAACGGTTTGTCGATGGCAACACAAAAAAATTGATAAACTGAAAGCGCTTACAGTGCATAAATTACCTTTGGTGCAATCGGTCTTGAAAAAATCAGTTTTTCCAATATTGACGACGCGCCCATGAAGCTTTATTTAGCAGCAACTGCATTGCATTTTCATTATCTTAAAACTGCTTTCCGTGTCTATTTAGCTTTGTGATCTCGTATCATTGCATTTTCAGCTAAACGACAATTAGCAATATAAATATGTTAATGATCTTTACACTTAAAATGCAATGAAAACTTATCTAAATCTGTCGAAATGAAACAAAACCGCAGTGACTATAGAATTCGAAGATTTCGGAAAATATTTACATACTGCTAAATAATAGTACTATCATCTAAATATATAAAATTATTTCGGTTAACTGTAGATTCCATAAAGTGAAAGTCTGAGGAAAAAAGAGCGACTATACTAGGCCAATATCATTTTGGTGAAGTTTATAAAGGTGAAAAACTATTTTAAAGGTTTATTTCTGCTGCAGAACAAATAGGTCAACATCAACAGTAGACTTTGAAGTAATGCATGCAATGATGATTCATTACTTCAAAAATCTTCACTTCTGCGAGAATGCGAAATCGTAGTGCGATGAGCTTTGCTAATGCAAGGGCAGAGGACGCGGGATAAAGAGTAGTTAGGCCTAACCATAAGGCAATTAAGAGATTGTAATTTTTACGTAAAGTTTTCTACTGGTAATTTTTCTTCCCCTTACAAAAATACCGCTCATATAGCCGAGTGGTAAAAGCGTCTTCCTCTGGAATTGTTACAAGACTTGAAGTTGGTTCTGAGTCTAGTCAAAGCTATGACTTAAAATATTGTTTGTGTTCACAGCTTACATAAACTGGACAATGTGGAGAACAAGCCGGCAAGTTTACTGATCATGCCCTTGAAAAAGCTTTTTGCGGGATTTTCACTTCTTACTGTGGTAGACACCAAACAGTAGGCTGCCAAATCTCAAGAAAGCTTATTTATCGCTCTCTCGCGATAGGAGATAAATGCGGAACTAAAAAAGTGAGTTTAAATGCACTGATGAGAGCTTTTTCGTAATGGCGTCACACTCACATGTAGGGCGGGTTTGAAAATAATGTCTCATTGGTACCTTAAACACACTGCAACGGTTAATAAACGTTTCTTTTGGAATTCACCAAACAGCATTAATGCTGCATTATCACCTATTATAACACCCGTATTTCCCCACTGACTGTAAGTTAAGTTCACTCGCGAAGGCACTGCACGCACTCTGTTTCAGTACGCGCTTTACAGTAGTTCTTGCATCACTGTAAGGCTGCGATTTTTTAATTTTTCGGTGATTGCTTTTAGGTTAAAAACTGAATTATAGAAGGAAATTTTTAGCGTTTGTCAAAACAATGACATCGACTGAAATATCTTCGACAATTTTTAATGTTACATCATCTTTGAAGGAAGGACAACTGAGTATAATTATTCCTTCTGTGGTCGTGGGAATTTGTACAATCATCAATGTGTGGAATAGTAGTTTCACTAATTCATTATGGGATAAAAACAAAAAAATGGCGCCATTTCTCAGCTCACCGCCGAGCAGAAAATTTAAACGCCGGACTTGTGTATACTTCAATTGTTGCGTGTGGTTTTGCATCTTTTTTCGATCAACTTTTCGGTCTGGTATATTTTTCTTTAGATGTTCATATTAAGGAAAATTATCTATGTGAATATCTGGCCGATGTATTGAATGTTACCTTCGGTATAGTTCTTATTGTAACGTTCAGTTTTCAGTGGTTGCGCCAAAAAACATTTTTCGAAAATCGTTTTTTAAAAGTCACTCGTAACAAATGCTTGCAAATATTAAGTCCATTCAGTCTTATCTTTGCATTTGCAGTCACAAGCTGCGCTGTAGCCATTGTTGTTTTTCCAAAGACTCTTGAGACTTCTGAAAATGGCTGCGTTTCTTCTGTAAAAGAAACATCTGTTACAATTTTTTCTATAGTAGCAATAGCTGCATTTGTTTCCGCCCAAATTATGCTGTGGTTGTTATTACACTATGGGTTAAAAAGCACTTACATATTTTTTAAAAAATCATCAAGCTCAAAAAAAGAGACAAAAAGAAATACTACCGACATCGAACTTAGCCAAATGGGAGAAAATTCATTGAAGATAAATCGATCACCGCCACTTATCAGTCATTGCAAATGCATCCCATGCAGCAATATCTGCCGCAAGTCAATCAATCCACAGAAGGCAAACAAATTTCTCAGCCGAAGCACAATAGAGTTGATAAGGCAAACAATTAAAAAGACGCTAGTAAATGCCATCTTTTTGTGTTTGCTTAATGTGGTTTTACACATTGCTCTTGCATTTATGTATTCCCCCGGCAAACATAAGCGGTATATGGTTATGTTGGAAAACATATGTTCATTAATGCACGTCATTCTTGTCGTTTTATCTTTTGTTCATTACAAAAAGATGATTTTGTCGCTTTGCTACCGGCAAAATGGCGCAATGAGAACATTTTCAATGTACAGTGTCGGCAGATCAACGAAAGTCGTAGCAAGTACATCGCAAAAAAACTTGGCCACTTTGACAGATTTATGAATTGTTTAGTTATTCGTGCCGACCGGTAAGCGTAGTGGTTAAAAAGATGGCTATCCGTGAGGGAGGTTTGGGGTTCGATTCTCGGGCCCGTCAAATCGCATTTAGACCTACGACTGTGCTTACCACGGATTTCGGCGTACACTTTAATTTTAAACGAGACTTGGAAAGTAAGAAAATAGCAATTGCCAAAGTGTCTTATTTGGATATATGATCTTGCGCTGCTGCTTTTATTGGAAATCAACTGGTCTAAAATTTATCGACCATGCCCTAATGTACTTTATGTCGATTCACAGGATTCGTAAATGAGTACTTTCATGCGCACTTTTTACGTAAAAAAACGTCAGCTAAAACAGTATTCGCACGCTCGCTTTTCTGACAGTGGTAAAATAGCGCCCAGTAATTCTTTACCCTTTTCCACTTTAGTTTGCAAACAGTTTGGTTTACGTACGTGCACAAATAGGCTACGCATGAAACCGCACGTGCGGATACGGAGCACAAATCGAATTTTTTTATTACAAAATATTACAAAATTTTGAAGTATACAATTTCTTAAAGCTGTTTTATTAGACCTGTATTCAGTGTGTTTGTTTTGATGTTCGTTTAAAACGTTGCTTTTTTACATTGTTTTTATCGCTTTATGGTACGTTGAGAAACCCAGTAAATGAAGGCTACACGCCCAATTGCTTTATCTTGAAATGTGATGTCATTTTTTCATTTTCTTATTAGAGATGTCGCGGACACACAAATTTTGTCCGCAAGCTGCGCTGCTCCATTATTTTTTGTCCGCAAGCTGCGCTGCAACTGCAATTTCTTGAACAATTTTATTACCGCACCGCGCTGCAAACCGCCATTTTTTAGAATGTGGTTAAGATCAGACATACTTAATGTATACGAAGCTTCTATTTCACCAGAAATTTCCGGTTACCGAAGTGCAAAAAATCGCGTTTTTGCACTTCGGTAACCGGAATTGGCTGGTAGGAGGATGCATACCTCTCATCCGACCCCCCTGGATCCGTTCCTGGCCATAAGCTACAGAAACTATCAGAAAAGTCTGGCATATTTTTGTCACTTAGCACCATTAGTTTTGTTCTTTTTTACTAAAAGGAAGAGTTAAGAGGGGGGGGGGGGAGTATGGCACAATGATTACGATGCTAGTGTGTATTGACCGGGTAAGTTAGTTAGTGTCTTTTATTTCCGTACCGTCATCACAAGAGTAATAACTTACGCAAAAGTAATTTGCAGTAGCCTATAATTGAACAGCACGAGAAAAGGGGAGAAACAGCAAAATGATAAACGTTGAAACATGCAAGAGGAGAGTGAAAGGTCACGAAAAGTAACATGGGCCACAATGCAGAATATGAATAGGAAATTTTGAACACAGTTTACGATAAAACTTTAAAGTTCTGCAGTTTAAGATCTAAATCTACATGGTACAAAAAAGGACAATTGGTTGCTTATGAGGAAGTGTCCTCGGTGGACCATTCGTTTTTTGTTTTTTTTAATTTTAACAGGACGTTTGGTAGCCTTCTTTTAGCTGCTAAAGGTGAATTTACACAGAAACCGTAGGTGCGTTTTACGGCCGTAATACGTCGGAAAGTAGAACTCTGTTCTACTATAAAATTTACGGCCGTAAACGCACAAACACGGTTTCTGTGTAAGTCCACCTTAAATCAAACAAACGGACTTGTACAACTGGCTTGAACTTGCAAGACGAAAACAGACTTATACAGACCGTTTGACTCACCTACAGGTGCACGCAGGGGGGGCACGGTGCCATCCATGCCCCCCTCTTTGGCCCAGCAATGAGGTGCTAAAACCTAACTTTCACTCCATAATCTCTCAAACAAATAATAATGATTGCACCCTATTTTCACTCATTTAGCTTCTGCTTTTAGACTTAATCTGCAAAAATATTTTTGCATTGTCTATGGTGACTGCACCCAGTGCATGCACTTTTGCGATAAAAATGTGTGCCAAAATGAGTGTTTTTTATGTGAAAACAACAAAAATTTGTCGTCGGCTGAACGCTACGTCCTCAGACCCCCTTAGTCCTTAGACTCCGGCGGCTGGGGGCTTCGCTCCCAGACCCCCGCTTGTAGCTCCCCTTGGCAAATCCTGGGTGCGCCACTAGACTCGCCTAAATTGTGACTATCACTTGCGTAGCACTGCCTAGTGCAGGGGTGAGCAAGCTTTTCGCACGAAGGGCCATATTTGGAAAAACTGTTGAAGCCGCGGGCCGCCTGCTGATTGGAAAACGTGGTGAAGACCCTTTTTTTGAGATCACGGTCCACGTACGAATGTGATCTTCAAAATAAAAGGTTTTCACCTAGTTTTTTATTCCAATTTTGCACCGCTGAAGCTTATTTTTTAAAAATCACTGCCATCCATGATCTCTGAAGGAAAAAAAGGTCTTCCGCTCAACTAACGGTGGTAGTTTAAGTTTGTGTAAGTGCCGGCGGGCCAGAATAAAAGGACAGGCGGGCCGGATTTGGCCCGAGGGCTGTAGTTTGCCCATGTCTGGCCTAGTGCCTATACTGCATTCGCACGCTGAGTGTGAGCGATTCAAATAAGGGAAAGACGAAGAAAACAGTAGGCTACGCAACTTCGACATAATAAACAATAAAATATAATCTTTATTATACTCACGGTAATACACCAAAACGTAAACGAGATGACGAGTCTCATTTCCGCAACTTTGCGCTTGGGCATTGGGCAACATAGTAAGATAATTTACGATTAGCAAAAAGCGATATAGCAAAGTAATGGTAGTTCAAAATAATTAAGAAAAAAAGTGCATAAAGCTTATCCAAAATGCCGCCCCCCTTTTGCTACGCCACTGAACCAATGACTATAAAACTGGCATTCACAGCTCGCCTGCTTGACGCTCAGCATTTAGGGGTTAGTGTGAAGAAGAATCCGGCAAGTTTACTTGTTGTGCCGTTGGGAAAGGCATTTAACGGGATTCCCCCATCTTCGTGCGGTAGACATGTGAAACTTCTAGGCGAGCTCGTTATAGCGCTTTGATCGCTATCTCGTGATAGGAGGATAAATATGCAACTAAATACAAAAAAAATACAAAATTACGAGTTCATTTGCGCGGGAAGCTTCAATACTCCTTCAGTAATGTTGTTGAACGGAAAAGCAGCAGACTGGGAGTCGGTCGGTCGGATAAAGTCAGCTGAGAACTCAAAACAAAAAGAAAACAATGAAAAAAATCGAAGTCGACAAATAAATTGACTGAAAAAGCAAATGAGATGAAGTGTTAAGCGGGCTTCACACCGAAGCCGTTACCGTCAACGTCGGCGTTTCATAGCCGTCTACGTTTTCGTACCGTTTAACGTCAAACGTAATACGCTTACGTGAGCGTTCACACCAATTTCAAACGTTGCGCAGGCTGACTTGCTTATAATGGTGGTAGTAGGACCGGTAGTAGCTTATTTTATTTAATGACCAGAAAAACACCAAACTAGAACAATGGCAGAAAAACAGGTTACGTTGAAACCTGCAGGAATTAAAAAAATTAAACACAACTAAAAAAACATTAGGCCTATGCCACGTAATCAGTAATGACCAAAAAATAACATAATTTGACGTTTAAATAAGGTACCAGCAGGGCCGGTGCTAGGAACTGCGGGGCCCAATTAGAAATCTGCTGAAGGGACCCCTAACGTATGGGTGTTTATATTTCATAAAAAAAAGCATCCATAGCAAACACACTAAAAAATAGCCATTTAATACGTGCTATAAAACAAATTTAAGGTAGGCCTAATGTAGATGCTCCTTCGTTTATTTTTTTAGTATCAAGAAAGGTAAATTGGGTAACTGCAAATTTAAGAAAAGCATTAGTTTAGTTTTTTTAGTTGCATATTTATCCTCCTATCTCGAGAAAGCGATCAATGCGCTATACGAGCTCGCTTAGGAGTATCATTACAGTAATATGTTAAAAGTTACGCCGAACAGCAATAATTTGCGAGTACGTCTTTCTGAAATTTGTAACTCCTAACAAACCTACATAGCCTTATGCCTTAAGCATCGAAAATGGGCCGACGAGAATGCTTCATATTTGATGAAGAAGTCGGATCGAAAGCATGAAATAAACAAAAATTACCAAGTTTTTTAAAAAGCATTAAAATTGCAATTACTCTATCAATATTCAAAAAAATTTAAGGAAGCATGCCCCCGAACCCCTCAGAGAGGTTTTTGTTCTTAAGTTGTTTCGAATCAACTCGATCTGCTGTTGGCACTGTCGGCTTCTTCTATTGACTTTGTTACCGTAAATCTTGAAGGTTTCTCAAAGCTTTCGGTTTTATAAAACGGAGTATATTCGACATTTTAGGTTACGTGCCAATCAGTAACTTATTATTGATATTATCATTCAGGTTAAGGCGCTTAATAACTAAAAGATGCTTTTCAGCCCCAGGACTAATGTTAAGGGGTAAAGTAC
The DNA here is from genome assembly GCA_964006365.1 of Trididemnum miniatum. Lineage (NCBI taxonomy): Eukaryota > Metazoa > Chordata > Ascidiacea > Aplousobranchia > Didemnidae > Trididemnum > Trididemnum miniatum. Next base: position 6,897,387 of record OZ023231.1, on the reverse strand, counting down.
ACACGAGTTAAATAAATAAACGACACAATATAAAAAAATAAATAAACATAAGCCTCCCCAAAAAAGAAAACAAACCAAAATCTTGAACACCCAAAAAGACGACAGCATTTGACGAAGGTTAAAAGCAGGGTTTCTTAACCAGGGGTGCGAGAAATGTTTCTACGGGGCGCGGGGATGATGAATTATTTCACCGATATGTTCGCCGGAATATTTTCACTGGAATAAGTTATAGGCAATCTGAAGACGGGTAGACCTTATTATTGCTCTTCACCGACATTTTCCAATTTAAACGGGGGTGCGAGAATTAGTTGGTGATTCAAAAGGGTTACAGCAAGTAAAAAAGGTTAAAAACCACTGGCTTAGAGCTTTTGGTGTAGAATAGGCCCTATGATCTCTTAAATAGACGCTGAAATGTATGCTGCAACTGAAAATAAGATGAATCCCTGAAACTACACGTATTTTCTTGTAAACAGCAAACCCACGTGATCAAACAAATGCGTAACTTTTTTCCTTATGAATTTTTTTTATCTAATTTAAGAGAAAATAGAAATGGTCAATACGAATATGGCACTTTCCCGTATTTTGTACCTTATAATACGGGAAAAAATACACTAGCGCGGGGCCCAATTTGATAAAATCGGTCAAATCGGCTTAAAACCGGCCCTGGGTACCAGTAGCGGTTAAAAAAATAATAATAATCAACTTTCATCAGTAAATTCTTTTAATTGTTCTAGTGACCTAGTCAGCTTAATACACAGCAAAACTGATACAGATTAAAGAAATGTTTAACACAACACAGAATTGTTGGAAATGGAAGCCGGAAAACCAAGAAATTTTAAACGCTCATCGATTGGGAGATGTCTGGAGAAATTAAAATCTGCAACAACAAAAACTAACAGCAGATATCTGTATTTGCCTTTTATTGCAATTAAATGTAGGTACTGTACTTAATATAATTACGGTATGCACTTCTATTACATATCCAATGAATTCATAAATTACTACAATGAATTCAGAAATGGTAGGCCCCAGTGGCGTACGCAGGATTTTTCAATGGGGGGGGGGGGGGGGGGGTTTCAGTATTGTAATGACGTCAAGGTACTACATCACAATTACAGTAGTTTAGAGGTATTAAAGTGCATCGTATTGTAATAGTTCCAGCCTAAATTGCAGTTAACCATGATTAAGTTATATAATGCCATTACTAAGAAAACAACAAAGATATTTCATTCACACTTTTGCTTAATGCTTTTCGTTTCATCTAAGGAGAGAAAAGGTTTCACAGAAACTCAAGCTCTCAGGCCGTTGTAAAAATTTTTCTGAAAAAAATTTTAGTTGAAATCATTTTTGGGCCATAGGAAGGTTAATTGACTAAAGTAGACTGGCTAGCTGTCGCAACGTAACAAACAGGGTGCACCCAGGGGGTAAAACAAGCAATTCCTTCTCTCCAAAAAAACTTTTTTCAAGAACCAACATAAATATAAACAACGCATATAGGCTAAACCTTGTTATAAACAGTCAATATACGGTACACTCATTATGAAGGGGGCAGTTTCTCGCTTGAAGTTTGAAAAGTGAAGATATTGGAGCATAAGAAAAAACTGCCCTCCCTACCAAAACGTTTTTAAACTGAAATAAATCATGCGCGAGAGGAATCCCTAATCATCCGATTAAAGTCAAAAACAGCGTCGATATTATCTAAGCATTTTTCTGCCAAATCACAGTGTCGATATCAGATGCTTTCAAACACATAATCGGGGTGTCCATGGGAAATGAAAAACTCTAGCTTTTGAGATAGTCAGCTTACGGTACGAAAAAACAATGTTGTCTCTCCCCTCGTTCCGCCTCTAGGCCTCTTCAAATCTTTCGTTGGTCTATGGCCGTCTTTGGCTGTATTTTTATCTTACTTTTGGCACTTAGAGCAGTGTCAATTTAGTTTTTTAATACTTTAATACAATTTCTCAAAAAACCGAGCGATCATAGCGTAGTGTTAAAAGATTTCGCTATCGATGCGGAAGGTTTGGGACTCAATTCCTAGGCCGGTCAAATCAGACACAGTGTAGCCAACAACTCGCAACCGCTGTGACGTTTCTTTGGAGCTGCGTTGCCCAGGCGCTAAGCCACGGGGTCGGGCCCTGCCACTCGCTACCATGTTTCGGTACAACAACGAATTTAATAAAACGATTACAATCAAGATTTGATTTAATATAAAAAAAAAATTTGTGTGCAGCCATAGTTACTGCAGATACACCACAATTAAGAAAACTCCTCCTTCTTAATTGTTTCACAGCAACATCAATGACAAAAATGCACTTCAAGCAAAACACAACAAAAAAGTTGGCCCACTGGGTACCGATATTGTAGCATTGCATCGTAATCAGTGCTCGAGTTGTAAAAATACTTACGGGGGGATGGTACAACTTTTCACGCAAACGTAAGAAGGGATGATCATTGTGCTTGCAAGGGAATGGTTTACGCTAAAATGTTTTGTGGGGGATGGTGTTGTTTGGGATGAAAACATGATAGCAATTTCATCAAGCTCCGCATGAAGAAAAGTCGGTTCGTTTTAAAAAAGAAAGGTTTTATTTTTTCTGCAATTGTCAAGGGGGAAGGGGAGTGCTGACTCCCGACCCCTGCGAACGTCACTGGGGCCCATCCATTTGCGCTTGGGTAACACAGAAACGTCGCAGCGGTGGCGAGTCGTTGGCGACTCTGTGCCGATTTGACCATCCCAGGAATCAAACCCCAGACCTTCCGCACCGATAACCTGTGCGCTTAACAACTGAGCTAACGACCGGTGCAAGCCCAAAAATCGAACCCAAAACCTCCCGCATCGATAGTGATGTGTTTAACCACTACACCAACTGGTCGGTTTGGCTCAAAATGATGACATCGCAAGCGGAATATCTGCCTGCGTTGCAACCGTTCTCTTCCAAGAATGCCTTCTGCGCTGAAACGTTGTCTTGTCCAGCCATAGCCGTTGAGAACAATGTCTTTATGACATCACAACACGACTCCAGTTTTAGTGAATTGAATTGGTCCAACTTCCTAATTACTGCAGTCAGGTACAAGTATCCTACTGCATCAGTACAGAGTTTATTGGTATATTAGACATAAAGTTTTTTTTTGCTCACAAACTTACCGCTCTCTTTTAATTCATTGCCAATAACAATCCAAGCTTGGTCTTTAATGCTTCTAGTCTACTCTTGAAATCTTTTATTTTTATGATACATTATACAAGCAGGGATGTTGCTTAACTTGCTCAATTAAAATCTCATTAAATGCCATGCTTATTGCCTGATCTGTTAATCACAAATGCGTAAAATTGTGCAGTGTAGAACGCACACACCAGCAAATAAACAGTGAAGAAACATTATGGTACCAGTAGATCACATGGTGAACAGTGTTCCTTGTAAGGTGCAAAAATGAGAAATTTGAGGTATTGGGAAAATATAAAGATAGAACAAAATAAATATTGGGCAAATCATATTGACTGTAGGCTACCTGAAAACTTCTGTCTGCAAACAATTGCTTATTCATTTTTTTTTTTTTTTATAAACCAGTTTCAAAGCAAAATTTTAGACAAAAGTTGCAAAATAGGCTAGTAAAAACGTTTGGGCAAATCACCAATACTGGTATTCTGGTATTGTAAACATTTTGTTTGGGCTAGACTAGAGAACACTGCCAGTGGGTTCAATAGATAAAAGAATGAGCCTATGAAAATTATAGGGTCAAAGTTAGGGTTAGGTTTATCTTATTGGTTAAGGTTAGGGCCTAACCTGTAACCTACCGGTACCCCCAAACTCTTATTTTAACCCATTCCAGTAACCATGTATGCGATGATTTCACTGGCAAGTTGGCAACCATTGTAGCCCACTCTACTCACTCAGACACTGCACAGCCACAGAGTTGCACCAGTTGACCAGCTAATATGGGCTACTACTGGTACTATGTACCAGTGAAAGAAAACTGTATGCGTAGGCTATCACCAATAACTGGATAACAGACTGGCAGGTAGGCTTTTTAGGCTACCGGTATGTGATACTACTCTGGAATGGTAGGACAGACTGGCAGAGGCACATACTAACAGGCCTTTTATTTTACGGCCTACCCAGCTATAGACTACTGCTTAGTAACCATAGCCTACAGCATCGTAGAGTTACCGGTACTACAATTTACTCAAGAAATGTACAGTAGTAACCTACCATACTGTAGTCTACTAGGCTATGGTTACTGAATACCGGTTACTACCGTAGCCTAACAACGCCTCTTTTGTTGTTTAGCACGCATTTTGAGTAAAATTACTATCCTCAAAACCTGAAAGTTGCCACAACGAACACACTGGTACTGCAATTTGCCCACTCACATAGCTCAAACTCAGTTCTCTTTCCTTCCGTCATGACCGTTGAGATAAATGTTTTTTATCTCAACGTAATGACGGGAAAACCAAGAAAATCACTTCCGTCCCGTCACCGCCAGCCCTCATTTTTTGTGTGTGAACACCCTAACGTAGTCGTAACGGCAGACGCAACGGTAACGTTGACGTAACGGCTTCGGTGTGAAGCCCGCTTTATGTCGGTGCCAAGTTGTGACATAAAATTTGACGAAAAATATTTTTCATCCATCTAAAGTTCGAGTTCAATGCGTGGCCAGAATTGATCACGATATGACAAGGCTTATGCCGAACGGCTACTAACTTGAAGAATGCTATTAACTCCCTCTGCAGCCTGGATCTCTTAAGGTAAGACTACTGTTGAGTAAATTGTCAGTAGACTATAATTCACATCAGGCCAGGGGTCGGAAACCTTTTGAGCGCAGCGTGCTATTTTTTGATAGAGTCAAGATAGAAACTTTTCCGCGTGTCAAACGGCTGCCCTATTTTCTTCCCAGACAAAAAAGTTTCTCACCTCTGTAGTTGCACTACTTTCCTCTGAAGGTGTCAGCACAGACCAAAAAAAGTCCTCACGTCTGTACAGTAAGTGTCCTACTTTCCTCTGATGATTTAAATGCAGACCAAAAACAAAAGGTCTTCACGTCACGTAGGTCTTCACGTCATTGTCCTATCTACAAAGAAATACCTCAAAAACTGAGTGACTTTTGAACCCACAACACTGAAACTCGCTCATAGATTTAAAAGTAAATTTGTTAAATCTACGAGCTTAAAATTTGCTTGCGCATGGAATCGCTTTGCGTGCCATGCAAAACCTTCCGGCGTGCCACTTTTGGCACGCGTGCCAGGGGTGGCCGACCCCTGGGCTAGCCTATAGGCTACAATAAAAATCTTAAGACAGGTGGAGCGGGACTAAAACATGAAATTACGTTTAATTAGAAAAACAGGATCCAGAGTTGAATCGGGTAGTCCAGTTATCATTTTTAGGAAAATGAGTCAGTTTAAAGTCATAGCTCAAACCGCGAACTTGATTACGGACTAAATTTTTTTAAAACCTCATCAGATTTCAACCAAATTGTTTTGAAATCTTTTGAACCGTAATGAACAAATTTTATAAGCCCAAATTCAAACTGAGACGATGTTTTGAGCAGTCCATTACTCTAGAGGTTATTCGGTAGATTTCCCTTGCAAATATATACTGTAGGCTACTTAATTTGCATAGCCGAATCGGCTGGGCTTCTAGCAACGTTGCTTGGTAGGCTACGTAGGCTACTGCAAACATAAAATTTCTCACCAGACATTGGTTTATGTAGCCTAGCAATGGAAATGCTGTAGCAATAACGCCCAGGCGGTAAAAGTGCTTCCAATACAAACGGCGATCGTTCTTTTGGCATTTGTTTGGCTACATTGGAGACAACCCGACGTGATCTGAACACGCAACCAACATCCGACGCAAACTTCAACTTGGATCTTCTTTTCTACTCCACTCGTTTATTCGTCCATAGAATCAGCACCATAAATAACGTAATAACAAAGCCAATGCAATCGTAGTATTTAACAACACTGAACAATTATACTACTTAACTTAATTCTTATTTATTGGTGCTAATTCGGACAGGCCAGTGAGACACCTTAAGAAGCTCATCGAATCAAACTGTCCAAAGTCAACAGTGTTGCCAATATTGTAAGGCAAGAATTCGCTAAATCATACTTGAAAATCCGCCAAAATCCAAATTTGCTGTACCACCAAATTTCATTTAATGGTCACAAACTCTTTCATCCAATCAAGACCTAGAGCAGGAGTTCTTAACTTTTTTTGTCTTGTTTACCCCTTGCCGAATGAAAAAAAGTATAATTTACACCCAGTGCAACACTATCACTTTTTTAATACATAAAATTGAAGTTTGCTTCAGTTTATAACTAAGTAAATCTACCCCCTCGGTGAGTAAAATTTACCCCCAGGGGATAAATTTATCTCCGGTTAAGGACAGCTGACCTATTGCATATCAGCAAGAATAATCACAAGAAATTTCAAACGTTAAAAACATAAACTAATAGTCAGTATTAAACCTATATACCTGTTGAAACAAAAGATTGTCAAAGAAATGAAAGAACAGCAACCAAAGCAGTGAACAAGCAATTTTCAAAAATGCAGCAACGCAGAACACTACTCGCAATGAGAGCCAATGCAATTCTCACAGCTTTGTTCATAACACAAAGTATAGCTGATAAAACTATAGCATCTTGCGATAACCGGTATCATAATAATTAGTAGTGGTACCGGTAACAAACACTAGAAGCCACTACAATCAGTCACAACTTCATCATTAAATGAAACCTTACTCTCATTAGCGGTAACGGTAACCCATAATTTCGTAAACTACCGGTATATGCTGGCAACATGAAAAGCCTATGAAATCATAAGCAGCATATTTCCCACTAGTTGCACGTGGCAGTACCTTGTAGCCCTAAAAATAAAACCAAAGCATATTTCTAAAACATTTATTGATTCAGTTATACGTAGAAGCAGACTAACTTAACCGGTTAATACCGGGAAGTCTTTGATGTAAAAATGTGATGAGGTAACCAGCTGCTAACTAACTACTACTATCTGCTACAACACTACTACTACAAAAAAAGTTGAAAGCTACTTGCAAATCCGGCAAAGCAAACAGAGCACTGATGCGGCACTGGTGTCCGCTAGAATGGACAACTTGCAGTTCAAACTTCCAATGCCACAGCCCTTTGCTAGCCACTTGCACACTTGCAAGTAGCAACTTTTTTAAAAAGTAGCTTTGAAGCGGATCGAGCACTTTTATATCAAAGTTCGTACCACGAACTCACGAATTTTGGTAAATATTTCATTGTAAAATCTTTTTTAAAAATCCGCGATTTTGAAAAAATTCCACCAACACTTGCATAGAAATCCGCTGTCCTCCAAATGCAAAAATTTTCCGCCAAATAGAAGCAAAATCCGCAAAATCTAGCGGATTTTCCGCCAAATTGGCAACACTGTAAGTCAACTGTGCAACTTTTGAGAGTACAGAACGAATGAAAAAAAGCAAAACAAAAGCTAGACACAACACGCATGCAAAGCGAAGTAAAGTCACAAGTTACATCAAAATGTTTCAGTTCCACCATACTTGTACATAAAACAACTAACTTTACCAGAGATGACTTCCTTCTAATATTTATGAAGTAGAAGGTTTTTATATTGTTTAGAAAACGCGTATTGCAATAACGACTTAATCAGTAGCGTACGCAGGGGGTTCCTATGCGTGCGCCCCCTCCGGCCTTCTTCGATACATGTTAAAAGCATGAGTCACTCAGATGCTGCTAGAAAAATCGTAATTTTATGTGGAAATTTTTTTCGCGCCACAAGCGCACGCAAGGGGGAGTACGAAGCCATGCCCCACCCCCCCCCCTTTGGCCCAGTAATAAGGAGCTAAAACCTAACTTTCAGTCTACAATTTCACAATCTAGTAATGATTACAGTCTCCTCTGCTTCTGCTTTTAGACATAAGCTGCGAAAATATTTTTGCATTGTATATACTGACTGCACTCACTGCATGCCCTTTCTCAATAAAAAAGTGTGCTAAATTGAGTGTTTTTTTGTGTAGAAACCGCAAAAATTCGTTGGCGGCTGGGGGTTGTGTCTTCCCCTTTGCCAAAACCTGGGTGCGCCACTGCTTCGCGCCCCCCCCCCCACAGAAAATTTCTGCGTACGCCACTGGACTTAATGGTGACAGGAATTTTGACTCCAATGTAGTTTAGTGATGAATAATCATCGTGCAATTGCATTCTTGGCAAATAAAATTTTTTTTGGCAATTGATCTAGTTCTATAGTTATGCTGATTTTGCACAGGATTGAAGATACCATCGAAACTGTTTGGAAGTTTGTCATTGTGATGCGCATACATAAATTTAGCTATCACCAACTCAAAGATGTTTAAGAAAAATAGAAAAATTTTCTTGCTCAGAAAATTATTGATGGTCCGGATGAAGATGGAGATTTTGAAGCAATTTTTTTGAAACGCTCCATAAAAATTAAGGATGGCTTTTTTATCCGGAAATCGAAGACCTCGCTTCGATTAAACTTGCCGACGTAATAAAAATTCTGCCCAAGCCAATGTCTACTGCTACTACCAAACGTTCAGCAGGAGTTATGTTTGATGTTGAAGTTCGCGCTTTTGGAGAGCAGACCTACGAAGCACATCAGTCAATCATGTGTGTTTCAATTGCATAAATATATGAGTAGACTCCAATTTTGCTATGATTATGATTAAAAACGTGAAAGTAATTTCAAAGTAGTCTTCAAGTTCAATTGAATCACAAATGTTTACTTACAGTAAGTTTAAACTAGCCTATATATTCTAATTAAGACAATAGACGCAATAACCATTTCCCATTGGTCCCTTACGTGCTTTACCAATGGGACATCTGATCGATAATATTGAACACTCAAAAAACCTGGGAAGAGGGCAAGTTTCAAGCTCTTTTTGATTTTTGAGATTCAACATAGACACTAAACTTTATTATTTAGTAAGTTTTGTTCACGAAAAATGTGAAATTTTTGATGTATTGCAAAAAACACGATTTTTGTCCCATAGATGCAACATCTCCCCCACACATTTTTGTGAGGTCTTTCAGAGATTTAAAAATAATAATCTTTAAAATTTTGTTTTGCGATGCTTGGACTTTATTGGTTAATTTTTTGTTGATATTGCCACATGCTACACTGCCGTGTTTTAGGTAAGGATACACGAAGCTGTAATAGAGTTGGACCATCATTTTCTTATCGACATAATGTCGTATTTTTGATAGGACTCCAGCTGCTTTGGCAAGTTTGTTTATAATCAGAGTTGGGCAGTACCGCGGTACAAAAGTACCGCGGTACTGTAACGCGGTACTTTTTTAGTCCCGTTATTAGTACCGTCGGTACTTTTTTAAAAATGTACCGTTTTTGGTACCGTCGTTACTTTTTAGACCGTTTTACGCGATATTTCGGTACCTTTTTTGAGCAAACTAAAGAAAGCAAAAGCGAAAAACTTTCCGTTTTTTTTCCGCGAAACGCATCTTCAAAAAGTACCGCGAAACCACGTTTTTGTACATCAGTGGTCTGCGGCCCCGTGCGAAGTTTGTGACCGGTCCGTATGCGTTTTCAGAATAAATGCTTTGAATTCGAAACATTGTATAACGTTGGACGCAATTTCAGTCGCCAACGGATTTTTGGGGTTTTCACATAAACAACACTTTTTTAGCGAACTTATTTATCGAAAAAGGGCATGCAGTGAGTACAGTCACTATGGGCAATGCAAAAATGTTTTCGCAGCTTATGTCTAAAAGCAGAAGCTTGGCTAAAACAAATGAAAGGAAGCTGCAACCATTATTACTGTAGTTTGAGAAATTATGGACTAAAAGTTAGGTTTTAGCACCTTATTTCAGGGCCAAAGGAGGGCATGGCACCGTAGCCTCCCCCTGCGTTGGCTTATGACGTCAATTCGCCTGTAACGGCAGTTTTTTGCATCTCCTAGAGATGCCGTTATAGACGAATTCTAGAACCAATATTGTTAACAATTGATTTCTGAATAAAAATAAATTCAATGACGATGCGAATCAGTGTTTCAAAAAGTGCAGGATAACTTAGTTCAGTTAGAGCAAATATACAAACTCACTCATTGCAGTTTAATAACATCCGGTGATGGGCATGATAAACCTTTCTGCACTAACGCGATAACGATAATCGATAACTTCAAAAAAGCCCTGGGCGATACCGATAATCGATAAATCTCAATTTTTTAAAGCAACATCGATAATCGATAAATTATCGCCGATAAATTTTTCCGATAATTGTTGCGGTAAATTTTCGATGTTTTGACGAAGTTTTTTTTGTAAGTCGAATTGCAAAATGTTTTTTTCTGCATTTTTCGGGAAAAGAGAGCAGTTCACGGACTCTGCCGTGAAATTAAGCCAAACAAAGAAATAATTTTTAAAAATTACAACAAGTCTTAAAGGACACCGTGTTTTTTCCATAGCGCCAACTCACTAACTTTGAAGTTTAAACACTGGGTGCATAAAAAATCGTTTATCGCAATAATTTATCGGTGATAACAAAATATATAACAAAAGCGATAACGGTAATCGATAAATCCAAACTATTTTGAGCGATAACGATAATCGATAAAAAGTTATCGCCGATAATTATCGCCGATAAATTATCACGATAAATGCCCATCTCTGATAACATCTATCTAAAACCAGACAGTCTGTTTCACCCAAAAGGGATCATCAGGGGTATCTTATTCAAATAAAATCTATTCTATTTGAATATGGAAGAGTGCAACAGGCTGTCGGGTTTTAAATAGATATTTCTAAACTTAAGAAATAAATTTAGATTTATTAACAATATGCCTATTCAATGATCTTTCAAAAACTTTTACAAATGTGTTGCAAATAACGAAATTTTGTATAAATCATAAAAAAAATTCCTCAACGCCAGAGCTGGGCAAACTGGGAGCCGCAACTAGATCTTTTATTTTGCTTCTCACCGATTTTTAGAGGAAAAATAGTAGATCTGCGGACGTGTTGACTTTATTTTTGCTCATCAACGCTTTGTCAAAGCAACGAAGCAATATGGATCCACACTTTCCAAAAAGAGGGGATTGTGTAAGAAAGGTTGAATACCACTGGTCTAGACTACATGGAAAAAATTTATTTCTGTGTCATTGAATCAATGTAAAACTATAGACCTGCAAATTTTGAGAAAAATGTAGATTTTGATTCATCTAAAAGTTTTGAGTATGCTGCTACTGATACACCAACCTCTACTGAAAGTGGCATTGAAAATGAAAACATTCTCCTTCAACACAATGATGAAATTCACACTGCAAGAACCTTTGCAACATTTTTTTCGTATATAAGCCTTAAGCTCTTTCACGTTCTAAGCATTGTACGAATGTAGCAACGTAACCAGATAAGCAGGGGTGTGACAAAAGTTTCTGCTCTTCACGGCGAGTTTCTGATGATCATATGTAGGGACTTACTTGAAAACAGTAAGTCCCTACAGATACTCTTTATACCTAGCCTCATAACTAATGAAGGAGACCAACAGATTATTATTCCGGTACATGTTGCCATACATCAAAATGCTTGTTTCAGTAAGCGTGCCGCTATCACCTAGTTGATATAACCGACGTGTTCGCTTGCAGTATCAAGATTCGCGTGAGACTACAATTCAGCCCTTACACTACTAGCACCAGATGCGACAAAAAGCTTGATAAGGCTTGAATTTCGTTGCTTTGCAAGACGAAAGCCAAAACAAAAATTAATTTTTAAGGAAAAAATTTTCGTTTCAAAAGTACCGAAAATCGGTACCGAGTAACGATATCGTCGATACCTTTTTGAAAATGTACCGTTATCGGTACCGACGGTACTTTTTTAGCAAAGTATCGGTACCGATATCGTCGTTACTTTTAAAGTACCGAGTGCCCAGCTCTGTTTATAATAATAATAATAAGCATTTGTATACTGCTTGAGATGGCAAACTGAGTTAGCCACCTGACTAAGCGCTACTTTGCAAAGAACAATGGAATTAAGCAAACAGTAAAAAAACGACAAACAAAACAAAAAAAGGGAAGAACAAAGCATATATACAACTACAAATCAGGCACATCTTCAAGAGTAACACCTAAGTAATGACACACTTAATTTACTTTTACAAACAGTCAGTTTATCACACTCTCTGACATATTTTGGCAAGAAGTTCCAAATTTTGACAGATGAGAAACAAAACATAGATTCAGCTTTAGAGGTATTAGTTGTCAGAGATGGGCATTTATTGCAATAATTTTTCGGCGATAATTATCGGCGATAACCTTTTATCGATTTTCGTTATCGCTCAAAATAGTTTGGATTTATCGATTACCGTTATCGCTTTTGTTAAACATTTTGCTATCGCCGATAAATTATTGCGATAAACGATTTTTTATGCACCCAGTGTTTAAACTTCAAAGTTAGTGAGTTGGCGCTATGGAAAAAACACGGTGTCCTTTAAGACTTGTTGTAATTTTTAAAAATTATTTCTTTGTTTGGCTTAATTTCACGGCCGAGTCCGTGAACTGCTCTCTTTTCTCGAAAAATCTAGAAAAAACATTTTGCAATTCGACTTACAAACAAAAAACTTCGTCGAACACATCGAAAATTTACCGCAACAATTATCGGAAAAATTTATCGGCGATAATTCATCGATTATCGATGTTGCTCTAAAAAATTGAGATTTATCGATTATCGGTATCGCCCAGGGCTTTTTTGAAGTTATCGATTATCGTTATCGCGTTAGTACAGAAAGGTTTATTGTGCCCATCATTGTTAGTTGTGCACACTTGTTGAAGCAGGGTCTTATCATCATAAGATGATGGTGAACATGGTTAGTCTATGCTAGATCTCTGTCCATTACAATTCCTAAGTATTTTACTGCTTCTACGCATGTAATATTAGAACCTTCTAGATTGATCAAAAAGTTTTCAAGAAAATTATTTTTTTGGTTTAAGCCAGTTAGAAAAATGCAGATTTAGTGCAATTCAAGGACAGACGATTAAATTTCATCCAGTTATCAAATTTAATTTACTGACTACTTTCTACGTCTACGCGAGTTCTACGACGCCTGTAACCAATGTCTTTCGACACTCTTTTTAATCAATAAAGTTATAGAACCCGTGCTGTAGCAATAAAGCCCATGCGCCAAAGGTGCTTCCAATATGAACATCGATCCGAATTATCCGATCTTTCTTTGAACATTTGGCTACACGCCAGAGATGTTCACGAGCCGGAGTTGGAGCAGGAGCCGGAGTCAAGCAAATTTTTCCGGAGCCGGATTGGACTCGGAGTTAGTTAGTTAGTTGCCTATTTATTCTCCTATCACGAGAAAGCGATCAATGCGCTATACGAGCTCGCTTAGGAGTTGCCAGCCATCTGTCTACCACACCAAGATGGGGAAATCCCGCTTAGTGCCTTTCCCAACGGCACAACAAGTAAACTTGCCGGCTTATTCTCCATACTGTACCCTCAATGCTGAGCGTCAAGCAGGGAAGCTGTGAACACCAATTTTCAAGTCACTGGTTCGACCCGACTCGGAATCAAACCCGAGTCTACAGCTCAAGAGACAGACGCTCCATACCACTTGGCCATCTGAGTTAAGTTTAACGTCAAAACTGGAGTAGAAGTTGGAGCCGGAGTAACCATTTCTTTAAGTTATTATTGTAATGTACACTGAACATTGTCAAAAGTTATGCTCGCTGTGAGGCATCGGTTCGCGCACAGTCTCTAAACACCAGTAATCTCACTAGCATGCAATTTAACATAGGCCTAAAGTTTGGATAATATTGTGATTGCAAAGTTTGCAAAAATTCTTGGAGTAACAGGAGTGAAAACAGGAGTTGGAGTTTTGATTTTTGACGTAAACCGGAGCAGAATTGGAGTAGGATTCTGTAATTTTGGAGCAGAATTGGAGTCCGAGTCTCAATAAAGCGACTCCGGACTTCTCTGCTACATGCTTACCAGACTACAAACCAAAACCTGGACATATTTTGGTAGTTTACAATATCTTGTGCAATGCATTTTAAAATTTCAAGGTCACTATGCGATTTGCAATCCACTGGAAAAAGGCTGCATCGAAGGGAAAAAGCCAAGTTAAAGCTCGGAACTCAACTCCGCTTCTGTAATCTGTACACGTTTTTTTCAACAATTTCAACCAATCAGCAGCCTCTTAGTAGTCACGAATGAGTAAACAAATCCTACAACAAACCACTATGAACAAACTATGGCAAATAAGTGATTCAGAAATTAGTCTCCTCAAAACTATACGCAGCACGAGGCAAGCTGGTCGCCGTATGACGAAGAGATTTTTTAATGAAGTGGTAAACAGGTAAAGGTAAAACAGGTTTTTGATAGTATTATTATTACTGAACAATGACACAAAAAGTCATTTAAACAGTAAAGGTCCTGTTTTATGCGTAATTCAGCAGCAACATCTATTAAACCAGTGCTTCTCAACTGGGGTCCATGGCGTCCTGTTCAATGGGTCCATGAGACCTGTTGAAGACGTCCACATTCTGTTACTTGAATTTGATGTTAGTTTTTTGTAATTTTTTTGCTCATGTTTTTATTGTTAATTCGTGGGTCATTCTGCAGTGGAGACCTTCCATTTGATTAATCGTGGGCTTTTTGAGGTGAAAACCCTTTTTTTGCTCCTCACACCAGTCATGGGTTTTTCTGCAGTGGAGACTTGTCACCTTTTTCGGGGTCCACGAATGAATAGACATGATGGTCCATGGACCAAAATCAATTGAGAAGCCCTGTATTAACCACTAGCCCGCGGAATACTGGTAAGTAAGCAGCTTTGTTGGGCTCGCGATAAGACTATAATTAAGTTGGACCACCCTGGTCTACAGGTCTAGACTCTAGACTAGCTGTCAATATTTAAGCAAGTGAAACAGGAAAATGAAATTATACTAACGAGCTGAAGAGTTATCTTGTCTTAGGCCTACTACTGGCTTGCTGACTGTACCCTGTGCATTGCTTTTCCTACTCTGCTACTGCCCCGGGACCAGAGTTGCCATGTTTTTGTAGTTTCAAGACACAGCCATTTTTGTAATCAAAATTTGTTCAAGATAGTCTATTCTGCAGGGCAGGGAAAAAGCAACCGCAGTGCAGGGAAAAGCAAAAGTGTATAGTTCAAGTATGGTACCAGTACTGTTGATGCACTGTCAGTCTGTCAAGGTGCAGGAAATGAACTAGGCCTAGTCTGTTTAATAGACTAGACTAACTTTAGTACCGGTAATACCGGTATCCTATCACCTGACACTGGACAGTTTGATATCTACAGTCTACCGGTATGTTAGTGGATAATAAAGCTTAAACGGTTAAAGAGTAGTCTACTGGTACTGAGTAATACACAAGATAGTTGTTGCTGAGTTGGCTCAACTCTGTGATTCAGCTGTTACAGTTAACGAGCAAAAGAAACGTATAGCCAGACTAATTTAAATATCTTTGCATCTCTTACAATTTTTAGAATTCTGCCATTTGTCATGCTTGTGGCAGTCAGGCAGTGTAGCTTACTGTGAAGTTCATCTTGGTTAGGGTTACCACATTTTCAATGGTTAAAGTCTGCAGATGCTCAATTTTCTGCTTAGGGTTACCACATTTTCAATGGTTAAAGTCTGCAGATGCTCAATTTTCTGCCCAATTTCAAGTGAAGAGCAAAAAAATTAAAAAAGAGGTCATCATGCGGTATGAGTTTGAGCTGAAACTTCCCAAAATTTTCCTGTAACTGTGATTTGTCATGTTTTCGCTGTTCAAATGCCAAAAAAAATGACATTTGGGCATTTTTTGTGTCCTCGGAGGACAAAATATTTTTTGTTAAAAAGGAGAACATGTACTCCAAAAGAAGGACGTATGGTAAGCCTAGTCTTGGCTAACAGTTTTCATGAACAATCATACCTTACACTAGTTAACTGGTTAAACATTGAAGTAGTCTAGCTACCAGTACCTCTAGGGTATGACTTTGGGACTGATGTACAGTAACCTCCCGGTTAAGTTCGCATCCCTATTAAGTACGCAAAAAATTGTCGAAAAATCAAGATTCAACTTTTGACAGAAATGTATTGATGTTTACAGCAAAACAAACAGGTCGTGAAAAAGTTAGCAGTTTAAACAAGTCATGAACCATCAGCTGATGCATGCTGCTTTCTCACTTGTTCTTTGTTTCCAAGACCACCTGCCTCACTTTTCGCTGAAAAAATTATGATCAATTCCTGCTTCATCTTGCACGTCGGGGCACAACAACTGATCCTCTACTTCAAGGATCTTATTTTTTTCTTGAAACAGTAGGTTCATGCTCTATGCCCTGAGCCCAATGGTCGGAGTTTCCGTCAGCGCTGACGCATGCCTTATGTTACGTAGTAATACACTTTGTACTAACTAACCATAGCCTGATTGTTATGTTCGCACCTACCGCTTAAGTTCGCATGAACTGTTCAGATTCAAGTTGTGAACTTAACCGGAAGATTACTGTATTGTAAGGACTAATGACATTTTTTTAGGTTTTTCAGCTTTTTGCTGATGCGTACAACTGGGGTAACGTCTAGTATCAGCCCCCAGGTTTGGTTAGGGTTAGGAAATGACCGGGGCAACAATTTAAGTTGGGGCCAGGGAATTACCCCTGCCCCGCCCAGGGTTTATACAATGTTATGTCTAAAATACATAGCTAAGCAGGCTACTTGCATCCTCACTCCTCATGTAAATACTGTCAATGGTGTTACGTATGCTTTCAGAATTGTACAAGCTTTTCATCAGTGCATGAGGAACGTCAAAAATGCTTTAAGCATGCACGTTCTTTATTTTACGCAACAACACATTTTTTACATAAAATAAAAAAATCTTCATGTAAAAACTAAGATATGACTTTTATATTCATTGTATGAAACCACCCCAATTTTTAAAGATGGGTTTTTGCACTTGAAAGGTCGTCTTATACGCCAGAATATATGGTAAATAAATTAGAAATTCAAACCCGGTTTCGGCCTATTTTTATGATCCCCCCAGCCGGGGCTGGGGCTGGCCAGGGCAAAAAGTGGCATTCCTGGCTGGGGCCAGGGCCCCAATCGATCCCTAGTTAGGGTTAGGAGTGGGTTCAGTTAGGGTTAAATTTAGTTGGGGTTAGGCTCGGTTAGGGTTAGATTTAGTTAGGGTCAGGTTATAGGTTAGGTCCAGGTCATAGGTTAGGTTAAGGTTGGCAGACAGAAAAAGTGTGGGGGCTGATACTTGACATTACCCAACAACTGTTCATTATCTATGGGCTACTAAAATTTGACTGGATTGATATTTTTATTGTTGAATGCTAGCTAGACTACATGCTGATATGTACAGTCAATATATTGGTACAAAATATAACATGATATTTTGCATTTATCAATAGTGTATAGCTGTTCAATTGAAAACTTGGCGTTGGTTATTTTTGCAAAACGATAAAACTTTTGGCCCCCTGTTTGGGAATCAGAGTTATGGAATCTCATAATTTGAGTATAGTGCTGTTTTCAGAAATTGTTCGGTAAGTTGTTCTACTTAGACATTGTATGTATGGGTGCATGTATTAGTTTTAGTCATACTTTTATTATCATCAAGCAGACTTGCATCAACATGTTAACTATTCTTGTGGTTATGTTCCAGGACTTGCTATTAATTTACCAGAGTAGTTATGTAGATGTTACAACTTCGATTGTTTTCGTTGTTATTGATCATGTGGTATTACACTTTCACCAAATTGTTATTGAACATAATAAGTACTGAACTGGAGTTTTTATATTATCAACGGGATTAACTTCACTAATTATTGCCTTGAGGTTTTGGTATGCAATATGTGACATTCACCAACTTTTGGACTGAAATTTTGATTGACTTATTAGCTTCGTATTTTAATTAAGTCCTGTGATCATTTGATTTTAAGTCATTAGTTTTGTGTTTCTGTTTAGTGCTTACACATGTTTCTGTTTGGTGTAGTATGTACATTAAATGTTGCGCAACTATATTATCACTAAATGCTGAGTCATTAATGAGAGTGTCTTGGTATTAGGCAGCGCATGCGCACAAGCAAGCCTTCACTTATTCGAAATCGTCGACAACTCCCTCTTTTTCGACACTATCCAGATGTGTTCATTGGCTGTGAAGCAGTAACATGGGCTATGAAAAGTTTGAAGATTCACGATAAAAGTAAGCTTATAGGCACAAATACTATGGTTGTTATTTTTTCTGGTGAACAACGGTGTAAATGCTATCATTTTTCACTAGGTTTAACCAGGGCTGCGAACTCGAAAGAACTCGATCTTTTTGCCGAATTCGAAAAAAATCTGATCTGAGAACATGAACTCGAACTCTCAAATATTCTGGGCAGAAAGCTTGAATTCGAACTCGAAGATATTTTATGGAAGCTCGAGTTCATTTTCATTTGTGCATGCTCAAGATAATCACTTTTTTTTCTAAACTCGCAAGAACTTGATAAATTTTCTCTGGACTGGAACTCGCAAAAATATAAATGCTGAACTCGAACTCGTAAAATAGGCTAAGCCTGTTAAGATGGTAATTGAGACATAATTTTGTGCGAACTTAAACTCGATAAAAAAAATCGACCGAGTTTGCAGCCCTAATTTTAACCTACTAGCTCTAAAAACATTATGATAATTATGTTGACATCTTGCTGCCTCAGTAATTGACTTGGTCTGGAATTTGGCAGTGTCTTACAACGTATGAAATTAAACTGTTAATCAGACGAATTGCGTGTTGGATGTTTTACTATACCGGCCGTTAGCTCAGTTGCTAAGCGCACGCTATCGGTGCGGGAAGTCTGGAGTTCGATTCCCGGGCCGGTCAAATCTACACAGTGTCGCCAACGACTCGCCACCGTTGCGACGATTCTTAAGCTACCCAGGCGCTAAGCCGCGGAGATGGGCCCCGCAACTCGTTACACGCTTCGGCGTAATACGGCGAGTATAATGAAGATTTGATTTTGATGTTTTACTGTTCAAAATTAACTGTTTTAACTGTTATAGACACAGATAATGAACCATGCAGTGTACGGCAGTATTTGACTGAATCTCAGGCATGCAGTATGTACCAAA
Organism: Trididemnum miniatum; assembly: GCA_964006365.1. NCBI lineage: Eukaryota > Metazoa > Chordata > Ascidiacea > Aplousobranchia > Didemnidae > Trididemnum > Trididemnum miniatum. Next base: position 6,878,328 of record OZ023231.1, on the reverse strand, counting down.
AACTCATGGATGCTGGCCTTTTACAAAATGGTGTGTGCAAAATTTACTTGCTTTATAACATGGTTATATTGGTGTAGACTAGAAACTCTCCATTTTATTAAATTTTTGCTTTGATTAGAGATAACAATGAAACCTAGTGCCAAGTTATGTTATAAGGACTAAGGTTAAAGTTAATTTGAAGTAGTAGCATTGTGATACGTGATACGGCTTTCAAGCAAATCTATAAAACTTCTCCGTAAAGTTCAAAGAAAATTATCCATCTTGTCACAAAAGTTTTTGACTCATAATATTTTGAATTAAAGCTTGATGATCTTTTGGTAAATACTGTGTAATGCGTACGGTATTTACTTAAACTGATTTTACGATCTTGTTTGTTAACGTTTAATTCACATTATTCTGTCTCGTATTATGCTTCACTGTCCGTTTAATGCGGTTGTTTTATCGCGTTAGGTTTAATCTAGAAGTCCTCAGTGACCTAGCGTAACCTTTGCTGCAATATTATGAACTGTTTTGGATGTTTCAGTGACTACACAGGAAGAATTCAAAAATGACAAATCACTTTTCCGTTTTGCTACGGATGATAGTGAAGCTGAGAAATTGATTCGTTCCGTTGCTGTTGGCTACAGGTTGTATAACAGGTACGTGGATTTTCGCATTTTTATTCACAAAACTTGTGTCACCATTACGGTATTATCTATCAGGAAATTAAGCCTTTTGCTCCAAATTTGCCAGCGTGCTTTCACTCATATCACCCCAACCAAATTTCAACTATTGATTAACGTCATTAAATTGCTGTGTTAATTACTCAATACTTAAATGTCGGCTTAATTTTTCTTTTTTGTTTTTTACAGTGCGCTTTCATCTGGCAGTAAATTGTTCCAAAAAGTTTGCGCTCTTGGTCAGTTGGTTTCGTGCGAATGTCTCCAGTCATGTGACATTGTCACGTGGTTTCTTAATAATGGTTTGTCTCTCTCGCGTGAAGCAGCTGTTGCGATTTGCCGTGATATGGTGGAGACCGATGTGTTAAAACCAGGTTTGTGGGCAAAATTGTTTCGTTTTGTTCTACAGCTTAACCATGAAGGTTAAGTTATTCCGCTTGACCTCAAAACTTGTTTTTTTTAACTGAAAGACTGACGTTACTAGCTTACATCACCGAGGTTTTACTGATGAAACCTTTTACACCATTTGTCGGTGAAAGGTCCAATGATATTTGCATTGCATTAGCTTGTACATGTATTTACAAATTTTTTCTGATCATTTAAATTTCAAACGCTCGAAGCTCTTTCTACAGTCTTAATGTTTTCTTACGCAAAACGCAATTTGATTGGCTTTTCAGACTGGATGATTTTAATTGAAGGATTAATAGGTTTTGAAAAACTCATCTTGTATAATTATGCCTAATTATGGCATTGAGTGTTGTCTGTATATGGTTGGCTATTTGAAAAAAGAATTCTTATGACCAAGATGTCAGCATAATTTCAAAAAGACAAGTCGTTACTAGTATGATCGCACCAGCGCTTTACTGATAAATTGCTTCGGAAGTTTGCCTTCCGTAGTTTTCACTGAATGTTTCCTATGCTTATCAGGCTTTGCTCACATTCTCAATTGCCTGCGTTGTAACTTGATGCTGTAAACACATTAAAATTACGTCACATATTTTGCAGTTGCGAGATCATGATGTATTTACCATGTCGCAAATGCATGCGATTAAACGGTATAAATAAACGTTAAATTGCATCGTAATGCTCGTAAGCGTTTTTCTGAATCAATATTATGAAGCATTAAAACCACTTGAAACTCGAACTTTTTTTTTTCGTGAGAAGGCTTATTGAGTTTTTTAGGTACTGTACAATTTGTATTTTTTGTATGCAAATACACTTCAGGTTGGCCGATTGTTGGATTATTTAACCAAGCCCTTAAAAGTCTACAAACGTTTAGCAAACGTTGTCGTTTAACGTTTTACTCTATTGTTAATCAGTTCAATAGCAAGACCATGTATTGTCCCAGCAGTAACAATAGCAAGTATTGATCTTGGTTTGGTCTGTTGCTCTTGAATAAGTTACAATTGGTGGTTGGTGGCAATGAGAAATGGCGGCAAAATTACACAGCAATACCTCAGGATCGATATTCGTCAAAAAATTGTAATCTTGCATCACAAAAAATTTGTGTTGTGTTGCTTTCAGTATTTTGGTGGTATTGTACGAGTGTGAATTCATGGATCTAATTCACAAATCGTTTTTAATGGCGTAACCAAGAAATACTTTATTTGAAGGCTCCAGTACTTGACAGTAATGTATCACTAAAAACGGTTTCTTTCAGCTTATAAATGTTTATCATGAATACTTTAGTCGGTCAGCTGAAAGCGGGGAAAATTAAAAATGTCTCATATCTCCCGACAGCCATGTTGCTCCATGATCTGAGCATGAGGTTACAGTGAATGGCATATCCGGGAAGTATTGTAGGAGGGTACTTCAGCTATCACTTACCGGGTTTAGTGGTTGTAGTTCTATGCTTATATAACACAAGCGGGTGAACCTGAGCCTAGATTTTGGCGTCACATTTTCGTGTTTGTAATGTCAACTAGCTCTCGAGCTATATTATCTTGAAGTATTTGATTTTGATATATGACGCTCATAAAGTTTCGGGGCATTTTTCAGATTATCTTACTTAGTGGGTGGGAGTATAACCACGCCAATCGGACAATTTATAAGTGACCTATAAATATTTTACTCGTTGTTTCCGTAAGTCTGGAGTTTCTTTTGGTCTGGAGACACAATTTTGTGTGAAAGATATCTCCGTTACTGAAAAGATATGCTACGTCAGTTTTGCTACGTCGATTGAGCGGGAAAGACGTAATTGCCCGCCATGCTACATTCCAACACGTAGTTGTTTTTATTTTCTTTTTCGCCAAGCCGTCGTCTTGTGTGATTTTAGTCTCGACGGCGAAAGAGAGTAGTTAATCTATCTACAACTATCCGTGCTTACATATAGCTGGCAACAGTCACTGACGACTAGTCATCCGTAGCCGTTTTCCCGCGTTGCATAATATTCTGTGTGATTGATTTTGTAGACGTGGTTTTTTCCGTTGAAACTTCCATCATACCTAGAATTTTTTGGTAGTAAATGATTAAAAAAAAAGGAAGCATGGTTTCTACACATACACCACATTTCATGTGACAAAAACAAATCGAATCGATCTAACTGTATTTCTTGTACTAAAGTATATGATGTTATATAATTACATTTTGAGAAAAATATTTTTAGATTCTGTTTATTTACCTCAAGGTCGTGGTAAAGCGCAGCTGGAGTTTTAACACATCTCAAGCCTAATTTTAGTTCTGCTAAAAGAACATCAAACGCTTTTGTCCACTCCAATCTACTTTTACTATGCAATATTTGCTGAGAAAACAATTCCATGCTATTTTTGAAGTTTTGTGCTTCGCGGGTTTGCGATGGTTTGTCCACATAGATTTTTAAAATTTTTACCTACAGTTGTTCCTATTTGTGTGCTTTTGTGTGACGTTAACAGCTTGGGGTCCATGCACATTTTTAAGAGAGTTTTGATAGGTACTGCACCGTATCTTTGCATAATTTCATACTCAAGCATCTTATTCTAGGATGTCCTCATGCTTGTAGCGGCAGGCAATAGTGGTTAATATCTTCTCGTTCTCATTAACACTAGAAGTACCATTGGGGTCATTTTGACCCGTAGCTTCAAGATATTTGCGTAGATCTCCAACGTGGATTTCAATAGAGACGTGAAATTACCTGACTTTTCCTAAATATAGTAGCTGAACATGCTAATGACACTTTAAGAAAAAAAAAAATTTTAATTAGCTTATATCAAGTGATATACCTAGAAGTACCAGCAAGGGTCATTTTGACCCATGTGGCTTTCTATGGCTTCTACATGTACAATGGTAAAAGCAGTCTTTCAATCAACGTTTTTGACCAGACAGATTTGTTGAAATGATTCTACCGCCACGATATTTGCAAAAGCCTATTGTTTTTGTTTAGGTGTGAGCTTTGATTGTTCGCAATGTAAACAAAGTACATTTGTAAAAACAAAAGAGTCCAAATAATTTGCGCTTTGTATTAGCAAATGCTGTTTGTATTTCAACAAAAAATCGATACACTCTGTCAAGTCATGCAATTTTCTCACGGAAAAGTGATGTTGCGATTTTTTATGAGCTATGCAAGGTTTTTTGTTTTTTGTAATTTGAATATAACGTATACTCACTCCATTTATCGTTGTTAGTCGTTATTAGCAATGGTCAGCTCAGCAGCAGTATATTCAGAGTGACTACAACAGCTGCAGAAATTGTGATAGTGCAAACCAAACTAATCAGTAATACTAGCACGAGAAAGTAATTTTCAACAGCTGCAAGATCCTTGTACGTTGTATTGATAATAATTTTGTGGTTGAAAGTACAATGCATAACTACCCGCATTTTAGGTGTAATTTTTAGGACATAGAACTAGGTCAATCCATTACTGCTGTACCTGATTCCATACCAAGTCAATGGCAGATAAAAAACGACGTGCTGCTCTAACAACTTTGGAGTTGTTACGAAGCATCCATGAAGATGATTCTGATGCAGAAAGAGATATTGAATTCGATCCAGATGTTGAATTGCATAAAGATGACTGTGGAGATTCAGAGAGTGAATCTTCATCTGATAATGAATTGCTAGTTTCAGAATCGACAAACTCTGAGATTTCGGATCTTGAAGATGCCGAAACAGACTCAGAAACAAATGGAGATCATCAAAATAATATAACAAGCTATGCAACCTCAGCAGGAATTACTTGGGATCTTTTGGACACTAATCAAAACAATTCTGGAAGACGATCTTGCCATAACGTTATCAGAGAAGCTCCTGGGCCGTCTGCTCAAGCGCATCGTAGTATTATCAAACAATCTTTTCGCAGTGCATGGGATCTGTTCATTGATGAAAGCATGTTACGTCATATACAAAGATGTACCGAAGAAGAAGCTCGAAGAGTTCTACAAACAAACGATTGGCGCATATCGTTGCATGAACTAGATGCATTTTTATCAATTGTTTATGCACGGGGAGCTCACAAGGCTACTAAGATCAAAGTACATGAATTGTGGAATAAGTTGTGGGGAATTCCAATTATTTCTGAAACGATGGCGCGAAACAGATTCATTGAAATCATGAGATTTCTTCGCTTTGATTACAAACAAACACGATCACATAGACTAGCTACCGATAAACTGGCTCTAATATCCACTATTTGGCATAGCTTTGTCGGAAATTGTCTTAGGCATTACAGACCGGGCACCAATATCACCGTGGATGAGCAACTTTTTCCTACCAAAGCCCGATGCAGATTCACGCAATACATGCCAAATAAGCCCGATAAATTTGGCATCAAATTTTGGATGGCCGCTGATATGCAAACAAAGTATATGCTCCAGAGCTTTCCTTATTTGGGAAAAGATGATTCGCGGCCGGCAGGAGTAACATTAGGTGAACACGTTGTTTTGCGACTAATTGAGCCTTACAAAAAGACGGGTCGAAACGTGACAACAGATAATTTTTTTACGTCAATAAATCTCGCTAAAACTTTGAAACAGCAGGGACTCAGCCTTGTCGGAACTGTAAATCGTATCCGAAAAGAGATTCCGCAAGAAATCAAAAAAATGAGGGAGGATTTATATGCAACAAAAGTTTTCGAACATGATGGTTGCACCTTGACTGTTTATCAAGCCAAACCAACGAAAAACGTTTTGCTGCTGAGTACAATGCATTCTACTGTAGATATTGGTGACGACCGAAAAGCTAAGCCTGAAACGGTAAAATTTTATAACTCCACAAAATTTGGAGTCGATGTGGTAGACCAAATGGCTAGAAAGTACACTGTAAATGCAGCTTCTCGCAGGTGGCCTGTGCAATTTTTTTACAATATATTAGATTTGGCTGCAATCAATGCCCACATTTTATACAAGTTGGTTACTGGATCAAAAATTTCACGGAGGAGATACCTTTTGCAGTTATCCGAAGAACTTGGTTCGAAGTTTGTTCATGAAAGAAAAGCTAGCTCACGTCAGTCCAGTCGCACTAATAGCAGTACCAGCATGCAGAAAACTTGCAAACGGAAACACTGCCAAAGCAAGGGGTGCACGAACAAAACGCGTGAATTATGTAGCAGTTGCTCAAAGCTCGTTTGTGGTAAATGCATTGGAAAACAAGAGAAACTAATTTATTGCAACAGTTGCTGCGAATAGATATTGCTGTGATGTGTTGTGTCATATTTTTGTGGCTGTGAATGTAATTAACTTTTAAAGCTTTTCAAAAATTTTTGAAATGTGACTCGCTAAGGAATCGAACCACCGAACCTAAGTCTGCTTTATTCGTGAAATAATGACTGCCTGTGTCCATTAAGTCTACGATTGAGTTAATTAAAATTCACAAAAATGCAAAAAGCGTTAAAAAAAGGAAGGGTCAATTTGACCCCGTTTGGTACTTCTTGGTAGTGAAAATTCTCTGGTACTTCTAGTGTTAAAACGGTAATTCACCGGGGCAGATTTTTTCTTGAAATTGTGTGTATGAAACGTTAATAGTTTTGGATGCTAATTTTTGAAAGAATCTGGTGATAGAGTGGGCTGCAGAAGTAACACTCGCCCACAGTCATTGTTTAACATGAATTTTTTTCTAATCACGTGATTTATGACTATTGCAGTACATCTTCCATATGTCTCATTGCGGCATTTCGCCTGTTGCTACCCACTTTTTCGAATATTATTTTAGCATTCTAGTTATTTTCATAAGATCTGTAATTTTGGGTCTCAGAAATTTTGCAATATTGCAAAAAATATCGGAGAACATAATTTGTTTGAGTTTTGGGGATTATTTCATAACCTATGCCGTTGCCGACCGTTTAAAGTCCACAAAACTATTGAGCCATCATTTGGAAAATTTACCGGCATAGGATTGTGCAACTTCAATTAATGCGTTTTGTTGCTTGGCGAAATAGCATGTGCAATTTTGCTGTCGTTGCGCATGCATTCAACGCATGTTTCCAACCTGATCAAAGCGTGACTATTATATTCTTGTCATACTGCTTAAAGGTCACTCTCCGGGCGTTTTTCACAGTTTGACCGTGAAAGAATGTTTTGAGTTCGAGAAGCGCAAAATTTGCACCATTTAAAGTATCATGAAAGATTTTATCCAGCAACAACGAATAGTTAATTTCAAGTTTAGCCTTGGGCGGATTTGCAACGATAGCTTAATTCAACCAAGCATTGCTTAATGCTAAAATTTTTGCTGAGAATTCGGTTGAATTGCGCGACTTATCCTTATTTCCCAGCATAGAAAGTGCAAAAACAATTTTGATAACATGCAAACTACACGCAATAACTTTTTTGAATATACTTATCCCTTATTTATGTGCAATTGCGATCCAATTGCCGGGCGTGTGAATTGTCGTAATTAGAACCCCATATGAAAAATAAAGGTTTAAAGCATTGTTTCATGACATGGTTGAGACTATTCGATTTATAAATATAAAAACTTTGCGTGAAAGCTCCAGTAAAGCTCGAAACTTTATTAAAAACTGGGATAATACCACTTAATAATATTATTTGAAAACAGCAATGCCGTTCTTCAGCTGCTTAACGGCCGATAAACTGACAGATGTTTTATTGTATTGTTTTTGTGCGCTGAAGGTTCGTAGTAAAATCTCTTACTATCGATTTTCTTTCTTTATCTTTAGTTCTCGAATTACGTCAGAGCGTACGATAAGATTTTTTTCTTTTGGCGCGGAAAATAACACGATAAAGACGTCATCGAGTAGGAAATAACACTGTTCTACCACGTTTTTCTTTGTTTTCTTCTCGCATTCTCAAAACATCCGTTACTTTTCGTGATTTATAGTCGGCTGAAATACGATGCGTTAATCGTTTGCTGATGGCCTTTGTTAAGTTGCGCTGTTGCGAGACACCGTAGGCGGTTTCGTTAAATCTTGACGATTTCTAATTCGCTTTCAATCAATTTTTGAGTTTTGCTTCTCTGTTATCCAGTTATGTTGCCGTATCTACAAATTTTTTTCCTATTATATTGTAATGTTCGTTGATGCATTTTACGTGTTTTCTGTTTATTTTTGTTGTAAAATAGTAAAGTTGGAAATGAAATTAATTAAAGTGGCGAACTAGCGATCAATACAAAGACTTTTCTTCTGTATGAAATCTTAGTAATTCAATCTGTTAGATCGAGAACATTACTTGGAACTAATTTTCTTAGTACTTGCTGAATTAAGCATTGGTCAGACTAATTGTGGCTTAAATCACCAAATACACGGTGGTTGTGTTCAATCTTAAATCCGTGTACGATGTAGTCAAGTTTTATTGGGCGTTTGTTGGTTTAGCTTTTCAGTAATAGAGGGTTTTGCCTGAGTGGCTCGTTTGCTCAGTGAAGCGTTTCGTTCTTGTGTATTGAAGCACGTCATTAAAATATTCCCTTTTTGGTGATATCACTCACAAACTACGTCATTAGAGCTGTGTTTGTTGTGTTGTTGTTTTGCGCAGTAAATGCTAGTCTTACGCTACTGCAGTGTGTTCGATTGATCACCTTTCAAATATCATAATAGTTGCGGAAGTAAAAATGCCATCAAAGCTTTGTTGACTGCTGCTGTTGTGGACTTTGGTTTCACTCATAGCCCGGGTTTTAATTAACTCGCGGATGGCCACTTTCGTGTGGCTGACAGCCACATTGTCTTACCAGCAAAACAAGTCGCTCTATATTCTAAGTTTGTACCTTATTAAAAGTCTATGACGAATATCTTGATTAATTGCTAAAATAATTTATCGTCAAGATAGTAGCCCAAAAAAAGGATTTTTGGGGAGGCCGCGTTTTTTGCGCTTTCACCACTGACTTAGTCCTCGTTGGTCGAAGCAGCGTCTAGCTGTGATGAATTGTAATAAATCGTAGTAACAAGTTAAGGAATATGATATCGCTGTCAAAACGCGTGTTTCCGAGAGATTTTGCAACGAGAAACGTCTCTCGGTCGTTATATGTTAGTCAAATCTGTCCGATCCAAACACGAAATATGAGCTTTGCGTGATCTCACGCTGTTTTACTACTCTACAACGATAATAAATAGCTTGTGTGACGCGCATAGTGGGCGTGTTATGCAAAACATCAAACTATCATTTGCCTAGATTTGATCTAACGTAGTATTTACTGTTGTTGACTGTGATTTTCTCTCTTCCCTGTATTGTTTACTTTGCTTGGAAAACAGCAATAAGTAAATTTGCTTTTTATTTTTCAGTTGACTCTGAAGTTACCGAATTCATTGACGGCAAAACGTTTTATATGTTTGCCATTAACTACAAACAACCGCCATTAACAATCGAGCAATTTCTCAGCTATAACATATACTGTCCAAAAGAAACATCCAAATCTACAGAAAATCCTCCATCCCGTAATAAATTAATTCATTTAAGGTAAACCAGCAATGGTCATTCAGGCGTTGAATATTCGTTTGTTGTTTGCTTGTCCATATATGGCGATGACTTTGCATGAGATATTTCGCGTTACTCAATAAGTTATGCAAAGGTTGTATTTCTGCAATGCTGCCTTCAAATCATCTGACTAATCATGAGATAAGAACAACCTATGTTATTTTGACTTCTAGCTTGGTTACAAGTAGCTTTACTCAGCCAGTTCACTACGCAAAGCTTTGCTAATGTCAAAAATAAATCTGTACGAAGAATAAGTTGGTTTAGTTCTATAACAATTTGTTTAACATTAGGGTTTTCAATTTTTACAGGCAAACGAGTGACCAGTTGGTAGATTGCCGACTTACTTCCAATGATTTGCAAGCTGCTGACAGAACAAAAGGTAAATACCCTTTGTGTAGTAATTACGTCATATTGTTATGGTCGATGACGTCACTAAGCGCACGTGACGTGGTAATAATGAAATCTTGCGCAACCGAATTAGGTTGCAATGTTTGTGACATGTTTTGAAATCCGTGTTCAAAGGTTCATGTTTTGCAGCCAACTTGTTAAACCCTCTTTCATAGTTTGGTGTAAAGGAGAAGCACGAGGAACGTCTGTAGCGCTTGTAACTCCAGTCAAGTCGGTTTGTAAATCGCGTGTGGTTTTTAGTCGAAGATACAGAGTTTAGTGTTTTATATCGTTTGCTTTAGAAAGATGCAAAAAATCACGCGCTTTTCTTCTTGAATGCGAATAATTCTCTGATGGACTCCTTAAAAACGGCGTTTTTATTTCATAGCGCAATAAATATGGGACAAAAATAAATATAGCGCAATAAATATGGCTTAAGGAGAAAAAATAAGGCCGCAGTATTTCTTGTGACTGGACGTTTCGACAACATAGATTCAATTGTCATTTTCAGTACAGCTTCTTTACAAAAATTGCTGTAGCCCTTTTCCTCCTTAGTCATTTTTATTGTTTTTTCAACGATTAGCAGTTACTTATCTTGTAATGTTTCTTCTTTAGGGTTGTCTACATCTTCAGATGATTCTGGATTTGGTGACAACAGTTCAAACATGTAAGATCATAATAAAAATATTGTAAACGTTAGTGGTCTTTAAATGACTGCACCATATTTAAATTAGAATTGTGTTCTTTTAAATGGGGGTTGCTAACAGTCAGCTTAACGTTATTGATTGGTTCATATATCGGACATGCAGATATAGAAATAAGTTTAAAGGAACCAAGTTTTTTCTGCACTGAACTGAAAATTGCCACGCTGTTTGCGATTAATTGAAAACAGAAAAAGTAGCGGTTGTTTTTTGATGTCGCCATACAGAACATTTCTCATTATTTTGTTCATAATTTTAACGCTGTCCAGTGTCCATGCTTTCAATATTGTTGGTAAAAATAGAACTTTTTCCAACACCAAAAAAGACGGAAATGTTGTTTATTTTTTATTGTTTTCAGTAAATATTAGTGTTTCTCGTCAGTTTTTTTCGTGCCATGATGTTGCTTATTACGCTAGTCGCGATAGCAAAAGAGACTTTCGAATTTGTTTTTAATTTTATATTAATTCATGATTGCTAAGTCTTCCGCCTTCATATTATGACTCGTCGACGTAGTAAGGGATATGAAAATTCATCGGCTACGAAAAATTTACCAAGTTTGTACTATTTCAACGCATAGCACGTCTAATGTTAAATTTGTCAGACTAGTCTAGAGGAAATTGGATGGAAGTCCAGCTCAGTTTTAACAAAATACTTGAATTTTTCACTAAAAATAACTTTATCGGAAACTTACACATTCAACGAGATTGAGAACATTTGAAATACTTTGTGGAGCTGTGTTCTCCAGGAAGCTATACTCATTGATATTCATTGTTTTTGTGTTTTTTTTTTGTGATGACACATAACGGTTACTATAGAGTTGCTTGGGATGTACGTTAAAACTTATTTCATGGAAGCAGTAGCAAACCTTTTTTTTTTTCATCTCTGCCTTACTGCATAAGCACGGCCTAGCGTACATCTCAAGTTAATGGTCCTACATAGTGGGTTTAATTCTCCGCGAAGTTAACCACAATTAATGCGTGTTTCAAATGCTGTTGACTCAAAAATAATGCTTTTTTTGCAATTTTCCTTTGCCTATAATTAATTATTTTTCAGTTCGGTGCTTGAGAAAATTTTTCATAGTGCTCTTAATTTTTAATTTATTGAACTCTCCGTATTAATTAAAATTTAAAACGCTGTTACTTATCTCACTTTTCCTATTGCTGTAATCTCTTATAATTAAGCGGTTTAATTTGCAGGTCTCCTTCCAATTCATATCAATCCCTTCTCAACAACGATGGAAGTATGACACGGTCGGCACTTCTTCATGCTTCTGCTCCGTTTGTAAAGAAGAACATTTGGGTAAATATTAGAGTTTCGATTAAAATTTTTTCACCATTTTTCCACCCTAGTTGCTTATGTAACTTCAAGAAAAACATCTGCTCCCTGAGAAAAATTACTTCTGAGAATTTGCTTCAAGGTTAAACTACCTAGTGCTTTACTGGGAAGGATTTCTGTATGATCTCGCTGATAAGGCATTGTTTTAAACTATTAGGTAAGGTCGTTTGTCAACCTATACCTGATGGTGACTATTAAAGACTATGGGTACGAAACAGCGTTGTCTCACTTTTTTGTTGTTAGGCTTAAAAGCAGAATCAATTTTAAACTGAGAAAAAAACTTAGTACATTTTTGTTCGGCCTAAGAAGGAGCTGCTAATAACGTAATGGTGAACAAGTGCTTTAAATTAAAAATGACGGGGCCATAAAGCTACTGTAGTCATGTCAGATGAAATGTTGGTGCCACTATTCTAAGCTTATTGCACTCCGTTTTGTAGTAATTTTAGTTTCCGGTTTCGCAGTATAAAATTATGTAAAAAAATTATTGCTTGTTGAAGTGTTTACTGTTAGGAAGCTCTGCTGTGTTATTAAGAAAATGTTGTTGATGAAAAATATTGACATGTCTTGTTGTTTGATCGGTGACTAATTATCGATGACAGCTGTACTGATGGGGCTTCATAGACCGAAAGAAAGATCGTTCTTCATGTTTGTAGTTACTGATGGTCTAGTTATTTATTTACTAGCTAAAAAAAATATACGTTGCTCTGTAATTTTGGTGTTTTTACCGAATTTCACGGATTTTTTGTTTACAGGTTTATCCCGATCCGGTTGGATACGGATTTGTGATACGAGGAAACGGACCTTGCTACGTCAAAATCGTAGATCCCGATTCTCCCGCAGGAAAAGCAGGATTAAAGGTGAGATTTAAGTAATGTGAAGTTGAAAAAAATCGTCTAAGCGTAAACTAACGAGTAGTTTGTTTTTTTGTACAGTAGATAGTTTTACTTCCGTATGATTCTGGGTGTGATTTGATACTTTGGGGAAATTTGATTGAATGATGAATATATTGGCATTGCTTTAGAACATTTTAATGATTTTTCTTGTCATTTTGGTAAAAAGCACCCAAATCTTGTACGGAAATGCTTTCAACTTTTGCACTCACTTTTTTACCCCCCTTTTAAAAATCTTGGCTTATAGTTTTTGCTATTGTTAATTCCGTTTACGTTGATGTAAATTACGATTAACGTAATCACGTTTGACCAGATCATGATGCGTCACGCAAACGTAACATTATATACTGTTTGTTTTTACTCGACGCAAAAACACTTACGCAGGCGTGCAGACATACCATGACAAAATAGCCTATTACAGTCACGATTTCAACCGATACACATTTTTGCTCTAGGCACTACAATTCATTATTTTTGTGAATCAACGCGACGTAACAGAATTGGACTGCACCGCAATCGAAAATCTTATTTTAAATGGACCCAAATTTCTAAAGCTCACTGTAATGCAACACAAAGATACAATTGACACAAATTTAAAGTCTCCAGTTCTCAAGAAGGTTTGTGTTTTGCGATTACTTACTTCGTAAATGCTTGTTTTTTCTAAAATTACTGCATGAAGTCTTTTATGCGATCTCACTGGTAATAAAACCCAGTCTCCCTGCTACCTATTGGGTGAAATTAGCGATACACCAAGCGCCGGTTATTCATTATTGCTAGCTGCTATTTACTGCTTCAAGCGCAAGGTATTGCGGTCTTTAAAACGGTTCACAGCCAAAGTCGATATTGCGGCCCGTTTGAAGTTGAAGTTACATCTAACGAGGCCGTGACAAAATACAGTCGCAAACTTCGATCTAGGAGTGTTCGAAAACGAGAAAATCGAATTAAGAAGGAGCTGTATAAGTTAGAACTTATAAAGTCACGGCTCTCTAAAATTTTGCTAGTTTTCGAGATTTTTCACAGATGGTATTTTCAGCAACTTCCTCCTTCTGTATCTGTAACTCCAAGGCGGCAGCAATCTTGTCCTCCCCTTCCTTCCGCCCAGCCTTGGATTAAGAAACGGGATTCCGTTCCTTATGGGGGACTCGGTATGCATCCCATGAGACAAGTGGTGTCACAATGAGTGAAGCAAATCTTTTTGCCCGTCAAGGGAATCGGGATGTTTCAAACTTCGCTCTAGTCTACGATTCGAGAGCATTGAGTTACGGTTTACTTTTTTTTGCAAGCATTTGACTGGTTTTTTTCAATCATGGCCCCATTCTTAGACTTATGTTTTACGTCAACATCGGTGAATTATGTTTGTTTGTCCCGTATTTGTCCATCATTTGATTGAAGAAGTTTTGCTGCGTTTCGATGAATTTTTTTTGTGTGCTGACAGTGCTTCCGTTATAATTTTTATGTCATGTTTCGAAGAAACAAAATATGTTATAAATGGTCCAATGATTTGAGACCTGCTAAACTACCTCCCAAGTGAAACTGCGTTTCCTGAATTGTAATTTTGGTAACACTGAAAATTGAGCAGTTTGTTTTAAAATGTGGAATTGCTGCAGAATTTTGCTTAAATTCGTCGAGTTGATCGGGACGTTGGATCTGCGTTGTATTTTCTACTACCAATCAAAATGTGTTGTGATCTAGTAGTAAAATTGAAAAGTAACACTTAACGTTTATGCGTTAGTCAGAATTTTGCTTTTTCGAAGTTTGGAATTAACTCCATGAATTTGCTAATTTACAATTATGAGCTCTGTGTGTGTTCACGTTTGTTTGTTTTATTGTTGTTTTAGTTGGTTTTATTTCTTGGCTTTTTATTATTTGGTTCGCAATTTTTACTTTTGGTTGGGTTTTCGCGCCTTTTACATTTCGATGTTTCTATTCTGATTAAGAATTCGGAAGTTGTAAATAGCAACACAGGTAAAGGTCGAAAACGTGTTCAAGGTGTGTTTCGGTGTGGTTTTGCGGACTGTGTAACGTGTTCTAGTTGCGCAAGTCGTCGTACTGTAGTTCACTTTCGGCTCAAATTTGATGAATTTTTTCTGCTTAATGTGTTTGTTTATTTATGATTTTTCTCGCTAGGCCATTTTTGTTTTCTTATTGTTTTTGTTTTTAACTTCAATAAAACTGAATTCTATGAAATTCAGTCGAGTTTTTAGGTGACAACGGTTAGCAATAAGAAAAATTTACATCAGGAACTACTTAATTTTCGAAAATCTACCGTTTCCACCTTGGTAGGACTCATCAGTGCACCTCGCACAGCACTTAACGTGAAGATCACCAAAATCGATTCATAGACCTTCAAACTCAAAGCCCAATTTGTGGTTCGTGCCCACGAAACAAAAAATAACCCCTGCCAGAGTGTCCAGAGCTACTCCGAAGCAAGTAACAAAACTGCGATAAATCAACCAGTTTATTCTGATTAAATTCAGATCGGCAACGATTAACTTCAATCTCTATATATGAACCCGTTCAAGTTCAACTCTGAACGACTTGGACATCTTAATCATAGGTTTTCTTTCGTGATAACGCTGTAATTTGATGAAATTGGTGAATGATTAATTGATTAAGTACAATTATTTAGGGCAGTGATTTTCAAACTGTGCGTCGCGACGCCCTGGTGCAGGGTGGCGCCAAGGGGGAGCCAGGGAGGGCCTGGCCCCCCAATCGACATGCTTGGCCCCCTTAATTAACAAGCTTACTCTTTTGAAGACGGGCTTTTGTGCTTAATTTCAAACTTGGCTCCCCTAAGTCGACTGCTCTGGCGCCGGCTCTGGCCCTGGTGCGTCGTTTTGGATTTTAAAGGGCGTCTCACAACTTTTTACTTTCTTCTGTCTTCAACTCTATAGTAGGCCTATATTTTATGCATTCTAATCTAGCCCTATGTGTTGTAATTACTTAGTATTCAGTGCGGTTGATGCTGCTGTTTATTTATTTTTTTCAATAATCCGTCTATTGGTATGGTGGTAACGACATGATTTTCGGTGCACGAGATCAAAGGTTCTACTTCCAAACCGGTCAAATGGTAAACATCACGGAACAGAACTCCGTTTTGTTCATTGTGTTGCAGAGCATAAATCGCTGGACAAAACCGGAAGATGTAAGTTAATCATAGTTTCTTCCGTACGTCCGGAAAATGCTGGTTAGTAATATTTATCCGACCGGGAATCGATCCGAAACAAAAGACATAACGCTTTTACCGCTTTTATGTGACGATTCTCTGGATTCCGAAAGATGGTGTTAGCAGCGGTGGCCCCATAGCTTGTATTTAACGTAGTGGTTCGAGTTTACTTTATATTTGAGAAACTTAGTTGGCTATACTTGATGAAGCGATACCAATGATTTTGATGATAGTATTCCCAACTACCGACTGCAAAGTAGAGCACCGTTGTCTCGGTGGAATGATATCCAGAGAGTTGCGGAGTAGTCGTGATAAAAAGTGTTATAGTTGCGAAGTGCAAACACAATATTTCGTTCTACTGTAAAGAATTTTACATTTAGGCTATATTCCAGTGCGTCGCGAGATTGAAAATCGCTTGCGAGTGCGTCGGGACAAGAATAAGTTTGAGAACCACTGATTTAGGGCATGGTCGTTTACTATTAGCTTGATTTTGCTAAAACGAAATAGTCAAGTCAAGTTTGTTTTTTTGGTACGAGATGAAACAAATACAAACATTTCACCACGCACCGTGGAATGCGATAAAAGAGCGTAGCTCACCGAGTCTACTGCATCCACTTCTTAGTTTAGTATAAACCAGGGGTGGCCAACCAGTGGCGCATTGGCTACCTAAAAGTGGCGCATTGCACCTTTTTGATGACAAGCCACTTCTACTCACTAATGTTTTTTCATTTGCTCTCCACCGCTATTTTTCAGTGGAAAACAGAACATCTCAGGGCGTGAAGACTTTTTTTATTTTTTGCTCACCACCGACATTGTCAGTGGAAAACAGGACGTCTGAGGGCATAGGCGCACGCCGGGAAGCCATGGTGCCATGCCTCCCCTTTGGCCCAGTAATAAGGTGCTAAAACCTAACTTTCAGTCTACAATTTCTCAAACTAATAATGGTTGTAGCCTCCTTTCACTTATTTTAGCCAAGCTTTTGCTTTTAGACGTAAGCTGCGAAAATATTTTTGCATAGCCTGTAGTGACTGCGCACCCTTTTTCGATAAAAAAAGTGTGCTAAAATGAGTGTTTTTTATATGAAAACCGTAAAAATCCGTTGGCGGCTGGGGGTTTCACCCCCAGACCCCCGGTTGTGGCCCCTCTTTGCCAAATCCTGGGTGCACCACTGTCTGAGGGAGTGAAGTGAAGACCCTTTTTTTGCTCTTCATCGATATTGCACGCTCTTGTTTTAAAGAACTGAAAAGAAATGGATGCTTGATGTGGCGCATCTAAATTAAGGGTAAAAAATATTGGCGCATGGAATCAAAAGGTTGGCCACCCCTGGTATAAACGATAGAGTCTTGAAGGTAAAGCGAAAATCAATAACACACAAAGTTAATTATAATTCCTAAGTATCTCCTATACAATTATAAATATAAATTCCTAAACACAAAGTTATAAATATAAATTCCCAATTAAGTATCTAAATATTCCTAACTAAGTCTAATATTTGAAAGAATAATATTTAACAGAATGACTTCCTTTCTAAAGCAGAACAACACCATTACACCTACACAATTTGGCTTCAGACACAACCATTCTACATTACACCCAATCCTTGATCTGATCACCAATTACCTAAACAATATCCATAATAAACAATGCTGTGCCCTTGTGTTCTTGGATATCAAAAAAGCTTTCGATTCAGTTTCCCATGAAAAACTTATCAAAAAATTGGATCATTATGGCATTCGTGGAATTGCAGATTGTAGGCTGAGTTCATATTTGGATAATCGTAAGCAATATGTTTCTTTCAATAATATAAATTCTTCTACAGAAAACATTGAATGCGGAGTACCACAGGGATTTATTTTAGGTCCTCTTTTATTTCTGATTTACATAAACGATCTTCCAAGTTGTTTAAAAACTGACCCCAGATTTTTTGCTAACGATACTGCGTTACTGATTGATGGAAAAAACTTTGCTGACGTGGAAAGTGTAACCAATAGCGAACTTTCTCATATATCACGTTGGATGATTGCAAACAGTTTGACCGTAAATCCTAAAAAAACTCTTGCGTTATTAATTTCACCACAACTACGAAATGATTGTAGCAGTCCACAAGTTACGCTTCCTGTTACTCTCAACAGCGAAATGATTAACACCACAGAAACTGCGAGATACTTAGGAATTATAATTGACAGTAAACTTAAATTTCAATCTCATATTTCGTTACTTGAAAAAAAATTGGCTCGTTCTGTTGGAATTCTAACTAAACTAAGTCATTTCCTTCCACAACAAGCATTTCTGAACTTATATTATTTTCTCATACATTCACAATTGCTATACGCACTGGCAGTTTGGTGAGCAACATACTGAACACATTTAATCAAAGTAAAAAGATTACAGAATAAAGCAATTCGAGCTGTTACTAAAACAAAGTACACTGAAAGTATCGCACCTCAATACAAGAAATTGCAAATATTAAAGCTCGATGATTTATTTATTTTTGAAATTGCCAAATTAATGTACCTTTTTATTCATAACAAAATGCCTGATAGATTGAAACACTACTTTACGTATTCTACTGATGTATTTTCCTACTCTACACGTAACTCCAAGACAAACCAGTCGTTATACTTGACTCACTATTCAACTAATAGAACACAACGTTCGTTTAAATACTTGGATGTTAAGAAATGGAATTCTGTTAAGATATAGATATGTATGTGCGTACATTATAATCTAAGCATTAACTGAAGTGACTTAGGCGGTTTTTTTTTTTTTCTTATAGACTGGTTCTTTTATTTCATGGTTTCGTAAGGTCAATAATGTCAATTTTTGATAAAATAAGGTCAATTTTTTGAGATTTTTAAGTCAATAAAAAATCGCCCTACTTATTAGTGATTACGAATAACGTGTTTGGTATGATATTGCTATTACTTCAATTGACACTACAGTATAGTGATTATACAGCTAACTTTTAATCGAAAAAATATTCCATTCCTGGCATAATTAAGGCCTTTCATATTTATGTAGGCTATTCAATAATTGCAATAATAGGGCTGCTGCTTGACTTGAAGACCTATGGTCCCTTCGCAGTGGCCTGTTGCTCCTTTTTTTTCAAAATTGTGTCAGTTATTTGTATGGTTATCTTATTGGTGTTATGTATGAGCAACGAATAAAATTCTGTTCTGTTCAAAGAAATGCTAACTGATTCAGATTTCAAACAGCAATACAATTTTAAACGCAAACAAATGCAAACTGATTCAGAAACACCTACATTCTTTAATTCAACTACTGTTTTCAAAAGTTGACGTGCGCCAGCGTAGAGTAGTCGAAAAAAATTACCAAAATAGATTCAATCTAAAAAGGAAATATAAAGCCGCAATTAAAAGTGACGTTTCCATTACGCAGATTCAGCAGTTACAAATCTAAAAGTTATTCCATAGCTATTTCTGTCCATATTTAATGTATTCGGAAGATTTATTTAATTTGCGTTTCACCATGGATATTGGATACTGCATGGTTTTATTGTCGCTTGCTTTTATCAAACATTTCATTCATGTTGCAAAAATGTAACACTGAACTTTTTTGCGTCAGACACGCCTGATCCGCTTTTTCGCCAAAAAACCTTTGACTGCTTGTTACAGTGCGGTTGGATTTTGCGTAGGAACTGACAGCTTCGCTTGAAAAGGCACTAGGCAGGCAACGAAAGTACAGATATGTAAACGTTTTCGAAGGTGTTGGTAATCTAACCACCTGTTACCGTAAGTAGGTGGTAAAACTGCTCTTGCAGTTGGCCTACTTAGGCAATGCGGAAGCCAATGAACCAACAACGAAACATAAGCCAGTCTCCACATTGAGGCTTATAAAGCCAAGGAAACGATGTAAGAAGGTAGCCTAAACTCGCAAGAGATATTGTCAATACTGCGATATTTGAAACAGCAGAAACAGGCGAAATTTGACTTCTGTTAGCCTTGAATGTGTATAACCATGGGACCCTTTTACTTTTTTGCAGTAATCACCATTTTTAAAAAGTGCACATAATCTGATCAAACCGCTGGGGGGCGCAACCGCACTTGTGACACTTTGGTACATGAAACTTGCCATTGATTGGTACACATGGAGTTGGCCAGGTGGTTGGTGCGTGGGGAACTAGTTTCGCGGGTTCGACGCCCAGGTAGCTAATCTTCCATGATGCATATAATTCACTCATATAAAAACCAAGCTGCAATTGTGTGACTTAAAAAAAAAAGCTATCCATTGAATGGTGCATTGGGCTACGAAGCAGCTGGGTTCTATGTTCCAGCAGATCATCGCCCGAGATGAATCTCCTTCACTACTGAGAGGTAAAAATTTAAGCGGCAATTGATGCTTCCTATAATAGAATCAAAATAACGCAATACAAGAATGGAACAAGCCGAGAAGCGCTTGCGAAAATGGCTGAGAGATTGGTGCAACAGTCTCCAATATTAACCAACAACGTGCCCGCTGATCTGATGTTTTGCGAGGTCTTTTTTCTACATTGCTCGTACGTTACTCTTGAAAAAATTAACTTTAGCACGTAGGGTTGTCCAATAAATTGAAAATATTGGAAAGATAAAAGTATTTAAGTCTACGGGTCTTCGAGTTGAACTTTTTGGATTGTTTTCCGAACTCTTCCTTATAAGCATAGTGTAAAGCTGAATGTCAAACAGGAAAACTGTTCATATCAAGTTCGGGACACCAGTTCGACGGAGACGCGGAGAAGATCCGTTCGTCACTGTAAGGAGATTGTCTCTATTCAGTAATCACCCTTTCATTTGATCAGTACACAGACTAATCTCATCTCGCAGATAACACTACTTGCAACTACGTGTATAGATAAGCAGTGGTGGGCAAGTTACTATTAAAAAGGAACTATTTACAGTTACAAGTTACTTCGCAAAAAAAGTATCTTAGTTACAGATACAAATTTTAAAAGTATAACTAGTTACACTTACTTTGGTATACGCCGCAAAACCAAAAAACATTATCAATTCTTGACATGTAGAGCTTCATCGTGTGTATTCAAACCAACTTCATTCACTTTTGTGTTGAAATCATACAAAAATACGATTCTGATACGATGCAATAGGCTAATAGAAATTAATTGCCTTTCAAAAACGCTAATATTTCAAAGTGATAGTCACTAAGCCCACAAAGCTTCGGCTTTAAAATGTTTTTCCCTGCGCTAAAAAGTCCGCAGCACTAGAAGAGCAGCATTGTAAATAATAAAAAGTTCCTTCAGTTCTTCATGAATATAAGCGTTTGCATCAACAGTTTGCAATGGCGGGGCGAAAAGTAACTCCTCCACTAAATCGAAATTGCTACATCTTCGTCGCTTTCATTGTGCATACACACAACCAAAAACTGTCTCTTGAGCTTGCATCATGGTCGTTTTCTGTGTCATTTGTCAAAGTATCAACAGCAGCTGAACACCGGTAAACAATAGAAGTACAGCAGTGGTTCTTAATTTTTTTGTAGAGCGACGCACTCAGAAATTGTTTTCAAATTTACGATGCACTTAGTGATTATTGGAAACGAAATTTCTGATGCAGTTCAGCACTTTGTATCCACTACGCTAAGGAATGCGACTAAGCCGTAACTGTTTTATTTCATTTCTTTTGGTTGTCGTTTACTTCAGGCGAACAGGCGTTATAGCTGAGATGTCGTCTCTGCGTCGCTTGAACAAGAAACGTACCTATTGATGAGTTGCATTAACGTCACGAAATTTTCCCGCCAAATTGCTTGGACGGCAGAAAACTCATTTGCAGCAGTCTGGCAGATGGTACTTGGCTGCGTTGGTTGTGTGTTCAGACTATTAGTAATGACAAACTTGTTCGTGATCAGTTGAGTTGTTGCAGATATTGACTATATGCATTGCAGGAAATGATTCAAATTATTCTAGGTTATTATTAAAAATTATGCAGATATCAGCAGAGTAGTCTAAAAAACTCTGGTTTTATTGGCCTAGGTTTTTGACAAATGAATTTTAGAGTGTTAGAGGATATCTTTAGGCTTAAGCAAATTAAGGTCAGTTAAGTCTGCAATGTTGCAGAGATTTTATGAAACCATATCCTACTGGATATGGTGAGTTGGTTTTAACGAACTTTTTTATTTTTTTGCTGTTACCTTTGCGTGGTAAATCCTTAAATACCAAATAACTTCAGTGTAGGCTAGTTACCGGCAAGAGTTTTATATTTGCCAGTTTACCTCGTTCTAGTAATATATATTTAAGAACCAGTAACCTTATGCTTTTTGAGTCAATTCGCTCCCTGTTATCTGGTTACCTCATAAAGATGGAGAAATTCAATTTAATAAATAATAATAAATTAATGAGGTTATTTTCAAATTATATTGAACAGAAAATTCAACAATAATTGAGGGAGACTGCGAAGTGAGCTAGCGCTCTTCGAGTCAGCAGCCACCCGTTTAATATGTCAATTGCAATCGGCTCCAGCCGCAAGTCGATCCCGTCACGTAGGATCTGTCACCTGCGCTTGGTATCGCTAGACCATGTCGCTGACAAGGTGTTTGCTGCAGCAGCTCAGTAAGTGTACCAGTAATTTGTCTGTTTTCTACAGACTGATGACTCTTGAATGGTAAGCTTTGATACTGATGATTTTATGCGAAGTGTCAAGTAGAGAAGCTGTGAATATTGACCAATTTGTAAGTCTTCGGTTTGACTCTTCTTGGAATTGAACCCAAGTCTACTGCTTTAGAAACAGACGCTCTATCTACTTGGCCATTTTAGCGTTTAAGTGTATATTGTGTACTATGCATGATGATTGTGCAATGTGTAGTTACCTGTAGCCCTCTTGGTGCATGAATAATTAGCCTTTTCAATCTGAGAACATTAAATTGTTGTTGCATAAAATCTTCATGCTAGTTTTTATAGCAACACTTCTTTTCTTACTATAATTATAATACTAATGGAGTTTCATATTTACAGCATGCAGTTGTCAAAATGTATATCAGGCTTGTGTGAAATTGCTAAAAAGAGATACATACAGAAAATATTGTCAATTTATGAAGACCAGACAGAAATGTGTCAAGATCCTTATATGCTTTTGGAAAATCAGTTTTGTCCAATTTTGGATGCTGCTGACTTTCCAAATCTGGCATATCCAGATTATACCATTAATTAGTACACAGTACTTCAGCATATACAATAGAAGAGTTAAAAGCATACAAGAGTTTAGAGGCTTACAACTATTTCATTTCTGGTTGGGTTAGCAATGTAAAATGCTTTAAAGTATATGTTGGGATTGATAAGAAATGTAATTATATCATCAAATGTAATGTGAGTAGGGGGGGGGGTGGGGTTAAACTGGTAGTGCTGGTAAAATTGGTGTAAAATAAAACTTATGTGACAACTCCCTTCTACAAAGCAGTTAGAACTTTCTTTATATTCATTGATGCGGTCAGTAGAAGTTTAAAAACAGGTAATTTGCTAATTGATACTGCCGAAATGTTGGTTTTTATCTGTGAATTTAGTGTCAGATTAGCGAATTAACTGTTTTTAAACTATTTATGTTTATTGAAACACGTTGATGTATTGCACCTTTCAGTCAAATCTTTTTAAAATGTGACCTTCGCTTTTTTTATAAAGCCTTAAGTAAAAGGTGGCTTGAAAATGTTAGTATTTTTTATTTTTGAATACATTTTTGTTAGTGCATATATTGCATTACTTTTTCTTTTTAATTTACACTACACCATGGTATTTTCAATTGCTGAAATGCCGAGTCAAGTTCCAAATCGGTATTTGAAGCTGATCAGTACTCATTCAAAATCAATAACAGATTAACTTAATTTCTGACGAAATGTTTTTTTAATTATATACCAGAATAGCTTCAGCAATTTGTAATAAAATATTCATACTATTTAAACATATTGATTAAAATTTTGATTGACTTGTCCAACCAGTGAAGTAAACTGCAATTCAACATACGCTTTTTTTAATTGGCAAGTTTGGATTCATTCTATGCATGGTGTCAATCACTTTTTCGTGATAAAAGGTACAACTGAAATCAGCCAATCTGCCGATGCCTGTTTATTTGGTGGAAGTAGGCCTACTCTACTTCTCAAAATATGTTTATACCGTAGTTTTTACATAAATGTAACAGCCTAAAATGAAAATTTAATCCTGACTCCAAGGCAAAATGTAAAAACCTACCCAAACTTTAAAAATGAAATCAAACAAATAAAAATATAATAGAAACTCATGTTTGCAAAGCATTATTAAGCACTCCTGGGTTTCAAGCCTAAGATGCAATGAATGCAAAAAATGATATGGCAAACAAAACGACCAGTCTCTGCGGATGCAACTGCCAAAATGATACACCTGTACATAATTTATAAGTCTATCAAAGCCATGCATATATTTCATCCGTAAATTGTGAGCAGTCATTTGTTTCTCCCAGATAAGCAGACATTGAGAAACCAGTATGTTATTTTTGCAGCTTTACTATTTCCAATGTTTTATCAGGTAGTACACATAAAATCAATAGTTTATGTGCACTTGAAATAATTAGTTTTTGTAGCCATATTTAGTTTTACAATCTACCAATGTAAAATTATTTCTATTCGCTTCATGAAAACGATATTTGTCAGAGTGCACATCTCATTGTTTGAAGTTGATTTCATAACGTCAGTATTTTGATATATTACGAGAAGTAAGCTGAGACATCTTCATTTATTTGCAGGTGAAACATTCGCAACAATGGTCAAAATCCAGCCTTAAACCTTGGGTTGCTATAAAAGCTGATGGAATCATTTTAGCTGCTCATTGCACCTGCATGGCCGGGCTTGGAGAATGCTGCTCTCATGTAGCTGGAACTTTGTTTGCTTGTGAGAGTGCTGTTAGCATTCTTAAAAATAAATCCTGTACAGATGTGAAGCAGAATTGGCATCAATGTGCATTACAACCATCATTGCAATTCAGGCGTGTATGTGACCTTGACTTTTCAAACCCAGCAACCAAGAAGAAAGAAACTTTCACTGCAGATGTTGATGTTAATGCACACAAGTTGAAAGTTAAAACTGCTCTAATAGATAAGGCTGATGAATTTTATGCTTAGTTACATGCTGCTCGTGGCTCTTCAGTGGTGTTATCTGGAGTTGCAAAGTATGCTCATCATTACCAGCCACTACATGTAAAGTTGGATTTGCCTGCACCACTTTCCCAATTGTTTCAGCCCAGCAACTTGACATTGGACTATCTGGATCTTTTGCATCTTGCTCAGGAGGTGTTATACAATACCAAATTGAACGATAAACAAGTAAGTGTATACTAAGTCTTGCAATTTTTTATTTAACTATAATAGTCCGTGCCTGCATGAAGTTTCACTTCTCTGTGCTTACGTTTAGCGTAACTATTAAAGTTCTTCTCTCTACCTCACAGGAAAAGCATTTGATATCCAGAGCTGGGTAACGGTACTTAAAAGAATAGCGCTGCTAACACAATTCATCAAAAATGGTAGCGCCTCAGCGCAAATAAGTCTGCCGCTAACTCTACTTTAACTATTTGGAAATTATGCATTTAAAATGAAAAACACATTGTATACTCCATTACTCAAGTACTTTTAAATAAAATGAAGTGTGTTTTTGACACCTTTTAGGCAATGATTCAGTTATAGCATAGACTTTAGTTTAAATCTGGACAATTTGTTTTAATTATAAATTTATTACATTAGTAAGCTTTCACACTCAATAAACCGTTAATGCAACTACTTTATCTATTATGTTTCAACTGACAATTTGTGTCACTTATGGTGTAAATTGCATAGAATCATAAAGTTTTTTTTTTTTTGCATTAACATTCATCCAGTATCGACAAAATGTATTAAGTCTTGTTGACTGGGGCCGACGGGAGAAAGAATTTTGGTTGCTTTACATTCAACGTAAATTAGAAGAAGTGGGCACGGTACCAAAGTCCCTCGACGCTGACTTTAGGCTAATAGCGAACAGCTATTTATACTAAAAAAAAAAAAAAAAAGTAGCGGCGGTAATACTCAGCTTTGTTGATATCAACTCTTGATCAAATATCAAACGATTTCTAAAGTGCTTTACGTTTGGATGTTACAGTTTTGAAATAGCTGCGAGAAAAAAATTCAGTGCTATATAAGCGGCAATAGCGAGCGTGCACTGCTAGAACAGCTAACGTAGCCTATTATATTTTTTAAGAGAAAAACTGCATAACTAAATATTAGTGCGTTTTCAAATAAATACAGTGCTGGTACCAGTGCAGTACATTTACCGGCGGCGCGATGGCGTAGTGGTTATACCAGGGGGGGGGGGGACAAGCTTTTCACACGAAGGGCCAGATTTGGAAAAACTATTGAAGCCGCGGGTCGCACGCTGATTGGAAAACAAGGTGAAGATCTTTTTTTGAGATTACGGTCCGCGTACGAATGTCATCTCCAAAATAAAACGTTTTCACCTCGTGTTTCTCGTTTTTTAATCCAATTTTGCACCGTTGAGGCTTATTTTTTTGAAAATCACTGCCATCCACGATCTCTAAAGAAAAGAAAAGGTCTTCCGCTCAATTTACGGTGGCAGTGAAGTTTGTGTGAGTGCTGGGAGGCCAGAGTAAAAGAACCGGCGGTCCGGATTTAGCCCGCGGGTCGTAGTTTACCCATGTCTGGGTTAGAGCGTCTGCCTCGCATTTATTACAGCCTATGCATGCATATATTTAGTAGTCTCGCTCTGTTTCAGAGATTGGAAATCGAAAAGAACACTAAAAAACAAGCAGAAAGTAAGCTGTGGCGAGAATTACGGATTGGCCGAGTGACTGCATCTAATTTTAAAGCGTGTGTCTTAACAAATCCTGTCCGCCTTTCTATCAGCTTGCTTAAACGGATATGTTATCCTGCAGCTTACACTATTTCCAATGTTGCTACCAGGTAACGCACTTGAAATCTCTATTTTTGCCGACAATTTTTATTCTGCAGCTTTGATGCTGCTGTTCAATGATATGCTAATCTAACGTACTTGCCGATTACTATAGCGCTTGCTGGGGCTCGCCGATTTTGTTTCTTATATGCTATGCAATTGAAAATTTAATTTGTAACCATATGACAATGGCCAACATAAGAACTTAAGTCAGGCAAGCTGTCCAGTCAGGGCCGGCGGAACCGAACCCCCCGGCCGGGGGGGGGAGGGGCAGGCCTGGTCATGGGCCCCGCCCTGAACACCGCGGCGTTTTTTCTAGTGGAAAATGATTTTAATACGTGTTACGATGCAACATTAATATGTTTGTGTGTGTAGAAAGGTGCGTGTGTTTCGGAGGGGGGCTCAGTTGTCCTAGCGCCGGCACTGTATCCAGTTGCCGTGATTTAACGATTCTGCAGATACAATCTTGTTTGTGTTTACTTTTCTTATTTTGTCGATGCGTATACGGTAACTGAAACATGCTAAAAAGCTTTGATCAATTTTTATTGATAGAAGTTTTAGTTTCCGTTATTTTTGTTACTGGCTGTGATCACTTTCATCGAGCACTTCACTATGTCAAGAATGGTTTTATTGGTATTGTGTTTTGCAACGAAAATTTACGTCGCTATTTGTAGGTTTGGATGTGCAAACGAAAAGTCCGTAAGAAGCAGGTACGAAAATTTTATGCGGGAAAACCATGGTAACATTAGCGTTGAAGACGCGGGCCTTCATATACATCCTGCATGTTTCTATTTGGGTGCAACTGCAGATGGTTTTGTTTCGTGCTCTTGTTGTGGCCGGGGGATTTTTGAAATTAAATGCCCGTTTTGAAAATCCAACTGCACAGTCCAGGAAGCTGTTGAAGATAAAAACTTTTACTTACGTCTCAATAATGGACGTATACTGTTGTGCGAAAAACATTTGTACTACTTTCAAGTGCAACTGCAATTGTTTGTTACTCAGAAGAGTTATTGTGATTTTGTTTGCTTTATTGGCAGTGAACTTTTCATTCAAAGAATTTTTGCAGACAAAAATTTTGTGACATCGCGATTGCAGCGTTTAAATTCTTTTCATTTGCATGGCGTACTTCCTGAGCTGCTGGCAAAATGGCACACAAGCGCTACGACCAAGAGCCGTCAACTAAAAGTCATCATCAACTTTAGTTAATGATTTATATTGGAGATCGCATTCGCAGTCAAAAACTGAACAGAGACAGCTGTATGACAGACACCAGCAAAGTCAGCTTCTCTCAGAAAAACGACTTTGAAACGGAATAATCAATACAGACGCATAGGTGGTATTTGAGCATATTACGTGATGGCAGATTGGGGCCTAAAGAAGAATTTTAATTGTAAGAAATTATATCATAGTGTTGCAGGTTATTTTTGTTGATGAATTTATATTGACATAAATATTTATATTGTTGTTGAAATTTATTTATACATGCTCTCACCTTGATCATTGAGCCCTTTTGTTACTGGAAGCAACCATTTCCCGTAATTGTATTGTTGTTGATATTTATATTGTTGTTGATATTTATATTGTTTTGTTGCTAAATTTATATTGAATAAATATAGCAGGTTATTGATAAATTTAATAAAGTTCTTTGCTGAGTTGGCAAATCCGAGTCTGAGATGCTCGAGTGATGAATAATAATTTGCTAGTTATGGAGGCTCTGAAAAGTAGTAGCCTAAGTAGTCATGATATCTAGTGTACAGGAACCTATATCTTTATTGAACAGCATTATTTCAAAACCTTTTTCATCATTAAGCTTAGTTTATCCATTTTTTTGATCATTTTAGGTGCAGCGACCGTGCTAATTTTTTTTTTAAACGCTTTAGTTCTATATTTTTATCTTGAGCATGTTCAACGTATAACGTTTTGTCGCTGTTTCCTTATTTTTAACCAAGCTGTTTTTTGTGTTAATGATGGCGTTGTTTTATGGTTAAAAATAAAAAATCCTACGACTACTACCACTACTATGTGAATACTAAATTGCGAAATATTTACGGCCACTCACAAGTCGCAGCAGCTTTCATGGACGGAAAAGGCAAACAGTTTTAGGTTTTAAAAGTAGGTAGGCTCTGTATCTACAAAGTGTTTGAACAGACCAACCATAGTTCATCCAGTGGTAGGATTCAGCCGGTTCTATAGAACCGTCTCAGGGGATTTTGTTATAACAGCGAACCGGTCGGCATTGCTGCTTATAGTTGTACCATTAGTTGAAACAGAACTGTCTGATAATATATAACTTCTGTAATAGAACCGGCTGGCGAAAAATTTGGATTTCACCACTGAGTTCATCTCTTCCATTGGGGCTCAACCACTGCTAGCGGGCGTGCGAGAATGAGGCCATATTTTTCTTGAGATTCAAAGGTGATTGATTGAAAGGATGTCTTCAAAAGCTTTTGCATTTTAAGGGCTCATTTTTTCTTAAATTTAGTTCTTGGAAATTGCGATGTGCTAAAGAAAAAGACTAGATGTTTCAAGACCAAGAGGGCCTTGTATAGACTAGAATTGACAGCAATCCAAGCCCGGCTAACGCTTCGGCAGTCCATAACAGAAAATCATATTCATACTGGTTTGGCTGCTTTTGTTACAACGCCCCTAATATTGTTCAAAGCTATTAATTCTCGAAATAGAAATAACATTTGTAACTTGATCCTACTCAATTCGCATTAACAAACTGATTTATCGTTAAGTGCATGACGTGCTAGGGCTGTAGAATACAGCGTTCGCTTTGCAGTCGAAGGGCTTGGGTTCAACTACCAGTCGGATCATCTGCTATAGTGTTCGCAGCTATCCTGCTTGGAGCTCAACATATAAGAACATTGCGGCGGAATAGCTGTCCGTTTATTTTTTGGTGATACTTAATGCGGCAACATGGCCTAGCGGTACCAAGCGCAGGTGACAGATCCTACGTGACGGGTTCGATTCGCGGCTGGAGCCGATCGCATTTGACATATTTAACGGGTGGCTGCTGACTCGAAGAGCGCTAGCTCACTTCGCAGTCTCCCTCATTTACCGTTGAATTTTCTGTTCAATTTAATAATGCGATGAATATCAATCGCGAAGGGCAATTCAAGCGAAAATGACCTTTTGTAGTGGAAACGACGCTGGCTGTAATAGAGGGTTTACCTTTTCAGTGGAGTATTGGGGTTTGATTTCGAAACGGGTTAAACCAGGGATGTACAACCTTTTTATTCAATGGGCCGCATTGCATACAAAAATATTAAGTGGGCCGCAAAACCATCAGAACCTCAAACGTTCTGTTTCCTCTGAAAATATCGGTGAAGAGCGAATAAAGGTCTTCACGTCCTCAGACGTCCGTTTCCTCTGAAAATATCGGTAAAAAGCACGTCTTCAGGCGTCCTGTTGTCACTGTAAATATCTATAGAGAGCTGAGAATAGACTCTAAAAAAATTTTTTAATGAGTCGATAGTGGCCTGCAACCACATAATAAGTGTTTAGTCGATAATGTGCCGCAATACGGCCCACAAGTTGGACATCCCTTGGTAAAACCAGTGACAAAAATTGGTATTCTCAGCTTCCCTACGTTAGCTTTACCATTCAGAAGATATTCAAAATAATGCAGAAAAGTAGCGGTACAGTTGCATGTCTCCCTTAACAGCTTTATTGATCATAATTGCTTAAAGCAGAATTTAAAAATGGCTCATCTGTTTTACCCGCTATTTTTTTACGAATTGAACCATGCCGACGTTTTTAATGGCAACTGGCAATTTAAAAATCAATTATATCTTGACTCATGAGTCTGGCTAACATATCTAATGAGTCTTCCTAGAATCTTCGCTTTCTTAGTCCTGATTTTATTTTGCCAGGACGGGCGTAGCTTGTAACTAGTAAAAGCACCGGAATTCACAATCGAAGATCGCTCGCGCTAAGTTCGATATCTGGTAGGACAGTGCGTGTTTTAATACAGAAAAGAGACAATTTAGGCTATGCTTAAATCCTAAGAGCAAATCTTTCAACCGGTTATGTTGTTTTATTGCATATTTATCCTCCTATCACGAGTTCGCTTTGGGAGTTGCCGACCACCAGTCTACCACATCAAGATGGGGAATCCCGCCAAGCGTCCTTCCCAACTGCACACGAAGTAAACTTGCCGGCTTGTGCTTCACACTGTCTCTTTAATGCAGAGCGTGAAGCAGGGAAGCTGTGAATACCAATTTTAACATGGTTTGACCCAACTGGGAACCAAACCAGAGTCTACAGCTCTAGAGACGGACGCTTTTACCACTCGACCATCCGAGCTGTTGCAGCGGCTAAGTCCAGCTATGAAATCAAGACACGTTCAAAAGTTTTTATCCTAAGTGGTAAACATACCCAGGGTGCCAGGTTTAAACAATTAATAAGCACGAGGAAGTTTATATTTAGAGTTTAGGCCTATTGCAAGAGAGAGCCTGGGTAAGCTCTAGAAAACTCTCCAGCGAAATCCTAAAAGCTCACGCACGCATTTAAGCAAATCACTTTCTTTAACTATTTTTTTAGTAAGTGGGAAATACACTCTTGCTATATTAAAGAGAATTAGTTGGCTATTACGGTTAAAGTTTTTGCCAAAGAATTAATATTTTCAAACGCAGCGCGTAAAAGCTGTTGCTACTGCGCAAACCAAAGACGGTTTTTCACTCAGGACGAAGAAATAGTTTTATTAAATTAAATTAATGCAGGCAAACATAAACCACACTCTTATTTTTTCAGTATCATAAGCGATAACAAAAGCAAACACAAACAACAGCGAAACCGTAAGGCCTAGATATGAACGTTCAAAGCTGTAAGCCTTAGGCAGATTCGGGAGTAGTTTTTCGGTGACGGCAGATAAGGACTAAATGGGTCGGAATAGTTTTGGCATGGCGGTATTTATTCGAGAAAATCCAACTCTTCGGTTAAATCGAAAAACAATTAAAACGAACATGTTATTCTGCCGAAACTATTGGCTGGCCTGTATTGCAAAGAGCACTTGCTACTCGAACAATTTTATCCAGAGTAGTTAATGCAGATTCGTCAGAACAATCGAGAAAAGTTACAGGAACTGTTGATTGTAACATCACATATTTTTTCGCACTAGTCCTATCACACGCTCTACATGAATGCGCAGAGCAGACAACCTGCGGCCGCTCTCCACCTCTGAAGGTGAGAGCTGCGTTTTTCCTCTCGTAAAGGGAGGAATTGATAACGTTACACCATATAACGCAAGAGTATCAGCAATAGGAAAACCTCGATCTACCATAATAGAATCACCTGAAATTAAGTTGTCCATTATACCACACTGTTCTATGACATGCTTATCACTGGTTCGTCCACCCCAGCCTTTAGATATAAACGTTATCATACCTGTTGGAGTAATACCAATTAAGTACTTAACAGTATTGTGAGACTTATAATTTGAATAGGTGAGAGCACGTGCTCTTAAATTTCTTGGTTTTTCTATAAAAACCTCAAAGCAATCTATAATACATGCACTATTTGAAGGTTAAGCAATGAAGGCTTGCATACCGAAGTCTATACAGTCTAGCTATTATAGGCTAAGAGAGTGATTCAAGCTTATAAATCAATATATAGAATTTCAATTAATGGATTGGACTTGAATCTAACTCATCAACTTGATTAATCAACTATCATCAACTAACTTGATTTGGCCTTAGATCTTGATGAGTTAGATTCAAGTTCAATTCATTAATTGAAATTCTATACATGCACTATTTTTGTGGTTTCTTTTAAAAATAAGTGGCGAAGTGGCTCGCAAAATTTCTGTATCGGGCCAGAAAAGAAGGAGTGGTACCAAATGTGCGTTCATAACTATCTATCACATCACTAAATATTCGAGAAACAGTTGACTTATGCACATCAAAAATATAAGCAAGAAATTGCATAGATAGATTCAACTTAATTTTCATGCAAGTTAGCAAAAACTGTTGAAATGAATTCAAACTGGAGTTTTCCTTTAATAAAGTTTTTATGACCGAATATACAGTCATCATTATTTCATAGCTTTGCATCCCAGTAAACACCCTAACCTTATCATCCTTTAATACAAATGATGTAACTTCAAATTGCTTCACGTTGTTTAAGATGTGGAAGTCACTTCTCAATATTTGACATTCTCTTAAATTTTGAGTAATAGCATCAGATGTCAAATCTGTTTGGCAGTATTTACTGTTTGTACTGTGATCATTCTCTTCTTCATTGATAGTTTCATTCAATGGCACTTCAGCTGAAATATCAAGCATTTCTTTGGGTGATAGTCTCTTTCGTTCCATCAAAGTTTTTCTTCTTTTGTAATTTTCTATTTGACGTTCAAGTCGTCTTTTTACTGGTGATTTAACAAAACTGAAAACTGATGGAACATAATCCGGAGAAAGAACATCATCATTTTTTTCTAAAAATACAGTTTGAATGACATTACGTCTTACACAGCCACCAATATTCAAAGTTATTAAACTTGTGACAGATTATTGGATGCTGTGGAGGTATTTCATAGCATAATCACCATGATTAATTGCGAAATGATTTGACCGAGGCATGACTAAATGCTACCTATGATTGTTTTATTACGTGGCTCAGAGTTGGCAAACAACTCTAGTATGGGTTTGAATTAAGACTTCGACTTGAGCAGTGGTACCGCCAGAGGAAGAGGAACGCATAAACTGACCTTAGCTTTCGTTTAAGGCCATTTCTCTGTTTCATGCAAATCAGCTGAGTTCTTTTAGTAGTAGTAGTGTCTTATATTTCTGCACCGTCAAAATAAATAGAACATAGCAATTCCGGAATTCAGCAACAAACGGATGCAGAAAAGGGAAGAAGCAGCAAAACAATTAACGTTGTAACATGCAAGCAGCCTAGCAATAATAAAACTTAAAAATGAGGAAATTAGTAGGCATGGTCGCAACACCCGATTAATCTAAAATGGAGTGAAGAAAGAAAACAAAACTACAATCGGGGAAAAAACACTCATTCTAGCACGTTGTTTTATTGGAAAAGGGAGTGCAGTGAGCGCAGTCACAATGGACATTGCTAAAATATTGTTGCAGCTTATGTCTAAAAGCAGAAACTTGGCTAAAATAAGTGAAAAGAGGCTGCAACCATTATTAGTTTGAGAAATTATAGACTGAAAGTTAGGTTTTAGCACCTTATTACAAGGCCAAAAAGGGGGGGGGGTATGGCACCGTGCCCCCTCCTGCGTGCGCCTATGATTATTCTACTTAAACCGAACCTAGGCCTAATCACTTCCACTTAAACCGAATCGAATCTGAATTTCGACAATCATTTTTATAAGCCCTACCTTCATACCTTTAAAATAAGCTCATCCTTGTTGGTAGGGCTTAAGTGCAATAATCTGAAGTTACGCAGGAAAACGCATGCATAGGAGAGAAAAGTGAAGTAGCTACCTAACGCAAAAAATCCCAGTTGAAGGCACGCCAGGGGGGGTAAGTGCTTTTAGAAAAAACATTTTTTTGGAATGTTATCGGTAGGTGCCGATTTGAAGTGTACAGTAAAATGCCGGAAATCCGGCAAAATCTGGAACTCTGGGAGCCCTGAATTGGCTAAATTCAGAGGTGGGCATTTTCTTTAAATGAGTTGAAGCGCAGCGCCACAAAGTGCAAAAGTTCTGTAAAATCATGAAACGCAACGCAACTAGCGCAACCTAATTATTAAATTGACTGAAGCGCAATGCAATTTTTGCAATTAATTTTTTTGGCATTAAAGCGCAACGCAACTTCCGCAATGAGGTTTATACAAAAGTAAAAGCGCAACGCAACTTCTGAAATGAGATTTAAACAAAACTAAAAGCGCAATGCAACTTTTGCAATGAAAAATTTAATAAAGCGCAACGAGCAGATGTGTAAGCAATGCATTTTGTTCTTGAGTTATTTTTATAGGTGCTTTTATCAGCACCCAGTTGGCTACGACGCGACAATGCAAGTGAATGTAACAGGGTTTTGCGTGGTCAATAAAGAGGAAAATTCAAAATATATAAGGAACAAAAAAAGATGCATTGCTGCCTTGTCGCCTGCCCTTAAAAGCACCTCATTGCGGTAAATTATAATTTGCATTAGCGGCGAAGTTTAGCACAACATCAAACAAATACGATTTATTCAACACTCAATGATCTCTTTAAAAACTTACCAGTACAGTTTTAAAAATAAAAAAAGACTTTAGTGTACCACATTTCTGATTGGCTGAAATTTTCTGCTGCAATAGATTGACGTGTATTATACGCTTCAACAAATAAAGTGCTTTTCTATTAAAACCAGTTACAACAAACTGCTTACTCCAGCATATTGAACTTTAATTAATCCGACAAAAAGCAATGCAGTATTTCAACTTTCAACAGTGCACAACGCAATAAAGCGCAAGCAACCAAATTCTTTTCAGTTTGCAGCGCAATAATGCGCACACTATTATAAATTTTTTCAGTTTGCAACGCAATGAAGTGCAAGCAGGATTTATTTTCCTTGAAGCGCAGCGCAAGTTGCACATTGGCTGAAAATAATTTGTTAGCGCTTCGCAACTTTTGCACATGCAGAAGTTGCGCTTCAAATTGCGGAATGCCCACCTCTGGCTAAATTACAATATATACCTATACCGGAGAGATACCTTTAACATAATTAAAAAGCTAGATTTAATTCTGTAATACTCATTGCTAATAACGAGCAAGCCCTAACACTTTCATAAATACTCACTATTAATAAAATGATCACTGTAAATTCGGCTATATTTTGTTGGTATCCAATTTGAGCGTTTCATTGCAGCAATCCACTTTTGCCTTCTTTCTTTATCTGCTGGAAAGCGATAAAATGATATTTGACTGTTTGATTCCTGACGGTTTTGACAATCAACTGCACAACAACTGATTACCATAATTTGATTAGCTAGCACCTGTGCAGACTTGTTAACAGCAAAACAATATTTTTAATTCAATACTTTTTTTAAGTAGGCCAAGCTAGCTTTAACTAGCTTACCATGCACAAAATAAATGAAACAAAATCATATTTTCCATTTAAACTAGCCTAATCACATTAGTCTGATGAACAGTGAAAGATATCGGTACAAACTAGCCAAGTTTAAAAGATTTTCATTGCACATTTGGAGAAATGACATGGCAGTTAGTAATAGTACCGGTAAATTTTTTCATCCCCCAGTCAGTAAATCTTTTCATCTCCATTTATATTTGATTTATTTCTAGGCTCATTTATTTTGTCTAGGATATTTCTCAGTCCAAATTACCCACCGGTATTGTAACTACTGGCAGACCAGGCCTTGTTTTTGAGAAATTTTTAATCCCATCAACGAAATAATAGGAAATTAACAAATGAAAATGGTTTAACATGGGCCTACAAAAACAAAAGTAGACAATATGAATAAATGGAGCTTGTTTGATATAAGCCCCATCTTATAACAGGCAAATATATCATGAGAAAAGGATCGCTAGTGAGTTATCAGTAGGGGTTAGGCCCAAACCTCGAACCACGGCTTGATTCAAACAAGCCCAGAATAAATTTTACTTTGCTAGTTTGTGCTGCTTAGCTTTAAATTAAGTTTACAAACCAGAACATTTTTTGTAAATCTAATTCCTAATCTGCTTAATGCCTGACATAAAAGTACTTTTTGTTTGATGCCATTAGTATCAGTTTTCATCCATAACTAAAGTGCTGCTTATAGCCTTCATGCAAGTTAAGGCTGCAGGCCTAGGCTTGTCTATACCAAAACCAGAAAACAGCATTCATTTTTTACGTGCAATAAGTGACACTTCCTAATGGCCAACCAAACCATTTCTAGAATGCTGCTTTAGAATTTTCAACTAAGGGTTCGCTCACAGCCTAGCGTTAGAGCTGGGTCTTCTGTCACACCAGTGTACACCACACCATGAAAGAGTAACAGAAAAGTTCTTTTTTGCCGTCCAGTGCTTTTGGCGGGAAAGTGATGACGTCAGCTGCAACTCATCAATAGTTTCTCCGCTGCATAACAAAACAGAATTTATTTTTACGTCAAAAAATGCACGAGCGGAAGCAGTAGAGGAGCAAATTGCTCATCGAGTTACTGCACCTCTCTTTAACAAGGCTAAGAAGTTACACCAGTAAACGAGCAAGGGCATAGTCTTAAAAATAAAGAATGGGTCATTAGTACATATAAGTACGGCACAACACATAAGTACAAATTTATACAACTATAAATAATAAAAAAATGTAAGCTTGTCAATCTCAAGCAAGTTAAATACAAGATATACGTTGGCAATCAAAAGATGAACAAACTGCTTAAACTCGAAATTGTTACACTGAAAAATAAAGTGGATTAGATTAGTTACCCATAGTTTGCTACGAGTTGTTGAGTATACTCAAGAATAAACTTTTTATAAGAAAGTTTTTGAAGTGAATCAGGTATTTTGTTCCAAATTTTTACTCCGGTGTAATTTATAATCGTTTGAGCTTTGTTTGTAGAAAAAAATGGCAAAAAATACTTATTTCAAGAGGAACTTCTTGTAGTGTGACATTGGATCTTTTTTAGAGGTAAAAAGTAATCACTAAACAAAAGAGGAAGTTTATTATGTTCGTATAAATACATAAATTTTGCTATTTCGAGTTTATGCAGGTCTTCTATTTTCAGTAGCTTCGATGAATAGTAGAGATATTTGTTAGCAACGTGGCTTTGAGGTTCAATCTTGAACATGAGTCTTAGAGTTTTGTTTTGTAGGATTTGGAGAGGTTGAATTGCTGATTTATAATCATTTCCCCACGAAAGAATTCCATATAACAAATGACTTTTAACGAAACTGTGATAAAGCATTCTTAAAGTTTCAAAATTAACAAAATGTCGTAGCTTTGAAATAATTTCAGCAGATTGTGATAGCTTTTTACATAAGCTTGCAATATGCAAATTCCATCTTAGATTGCTTTCTATTGCAATACCTAAATATTTGGCTGATTCACACCTGCTTAGTTCATTCCAATCTAATAAAACAGAAAATTTCTCCATTGTACCTCGTTTCGGAGAAATAACCAGAGGTGGACATTTTTTTAAAATTGGTTGAAGCGCAATGCAACAAAGCGCAAAAGTTCTGTTAAGTCATGAAACGCAACGCAACTAGCGCAACCTAATTTTTAAATTGACTGAAGCGCAACGCAACTTTCGCAATCAATTATTTTTTCGCGTTAAAGCGTAACGCAACTTCCGCAATCAATAATTTTTTTGCATTAAAGCGCAACGCAACTTCCGCAATGAGGTTTATACAAAAGAAAAAATAGCGCAACGCAACTTTCGCAATGAAAAATTTAATGAAGCGCAACGAGTAGATGTATAAGCAATGCAATTTTTTCTGGAGTTATTTTTATAGGTGCTTTTAACAGTACGCAGTTGTCTACAACGCGACAACGATTTTAATGCAAGTGACTGTAACAGGATTTTGCGTGGTCAATGAACAGGAAAATTACATAAGAAGCGAAAAAAGATGCGTTGCTGATGATTGCTTTCTTCATCTTCATCTTCTTATCGCGAGAAAGCGAAGGAGGCGCTGCTTAGGACGAATCCAGACTCGCTTAGGAGTTGCCTTTGTTTCCGAGTTTTCCGGTTGAATTTTGCTTCTGACTTATTTAATTTGCCGCTTGCCAGATTTCACCAAGCAGAGATAATCAACGTGAAGCATCTTATCCAAGCACGCAACAACGAAACTAGGTTGGGAGTTGAACCATCAACCTTGCGATCATGGTCGTCGTAAAAACGACGCTCCAAACCACTGCGCCACGTTGCATTGTAGCGTGCCGTTATAAGCACCTTATCGCGGTAGATCATAATTTGCATATGCGACGAAGTTCTCCACAACAACAAGTAAATACGATTTATTCAACACTCAATGATCTCTTTAAGCACTTGCAATTATTTTAAAAAGCAAAAGACTTTAGTGTACCACATTTCTGATGAGCTGAAAATTTCTGCTACAATAAATTGACCTATAGGCCTGTTGTACGCATCAAGAAACAAACTGCTATTCTATTAAAAACAGTTACAAAAAACTGCTTACTCCAGCACATTGCGCTTTAATTAATCCGACAAAGCGCAACGCAGTATTTCAACTTCCGACAGTGCGCAACGCAACAAAGCGCAAGCAACCAGATTCTTTTCGGTTCGCAGCGCAATAATGCGCACACTATTATATATTTTTTCAGTTCGCAACGCAATAAAGCGCAAGAAGGATTTATTTTCCTTGAAGCGCAGCGCAACTTGCGCAATGGCTAAAAATAATTTTTTAAAGCGCTTCGCAACTTCCGCGCGTGCAGAAGTTGCGCAACTAGCGCTTTGCGCTTCAAATTGCGGAATGCCCACCTCTGGAAATAACCATATAGCTGGTTTTTGAATAATTTAACGAAAGTTTATTTTTACTAAGCCAGAGTTGGATTTTCTGTAGTTCAGAGTTGACTTTAGTATTAAGGACGGACAGATTTTTTTCATGCAACATTAACACAATATCATCAGCAAACAGACGAGCAGTAAAATTTGAATCGTTAACTATATCATTTATATATAAGGAAAATAAGGTCGGGCCCAGAATGGAGCCTTGAGGTACTCCACAAGTGATTGTTCGATAATCAGAGCAACCATTATTAACACAGACGTATTGTTTTCTGTCAGTTAAATAACTTTTAAATAGGCTTTGAATATTTCCTCTTATACCATATTTTTCAAGTTTGAATAGCAATAATTCATGATCAACCATGTCGAAAGCTTACTTTAAATCTAACAAAATTACACAGGTAAAATAATTGTTATCTTGACGATATTTTAATTGGGAAATAACGTCAGCAATAGCCAGAGAAATACTGTAGAATACTTTTTCCTAAAACCATACAGCTGATTATGAATCATTTTATTTCTTGTCAAATATGAATTTAGTCTAACAATACCAATTTTTACAGTAGTTTTGAGAAGGGTAAAAGTAAAGAAATTAGTCGGTAATTATTGGGTGAAAAAACAGATCCTCTTTTATGGATTGGTATTACTTGTTTTTAACCACTAAGTTAAAGTTAAGTTTAATATTGAGATGCCCACTGAACCAATAAAACCCGAAAGTTTGAAATATTGTTCACTGTCGGCAGTTTTGTTAAATTTGATCAAATGGCTAAGTTGGTAGAGTGCCAGCGTTCAAACTCGGGGTTCGATTTCATTTTTCAAGTCGGGTAAAACCAACGATTTGGAAATAATATTGACATGTACGCC
Organism: Trididemnum miniatum; assembly: GCA_964006365.1. Lineage (NCBI taxonomy): Eukaryota > Metazoa > Chordata > Ascidiacea > Aplousobranchia > Didemnidae > Trididemnum > Trididemnum miniatum. The sequence goes on along the minus strand of OZ023231.1, from coordinate 6,838,194 downwards.
TATTCACAGTTTTCCTGTTTAACATTCAGTATCAAAGGTACAGACGTGTTAAGAAGCCGGCAACTCTATGCCCTTGAGAAAGGCGCTTTACGGGATTCCCCCCACCTTTAAATGGTTGACATTCAGCCGCACTCATGTGCGAGCTCGCATAGCGCTTCGATCGCTTTTTCGTGACAGGAGAAGAATAATGCAAAATAAAAAATGAATGCATGCTTTAACACATTTCCGAAAATCATCTCGACTGATTAAAGCGTAGCCTATTTGCGTTCCGATCCACCGACAGAGATTTCACTCCCGACCTCGTCACATTAACTGAATTTTTGGTGTTGTCAAGCATTGCACGAGCTGAAACAGTACGTTTAATCAAAGCTATTGGTAAGAATAGGCTCACACGGTAATCGAACTTTAATTGCTTGGTCAACATCGCAATTGAACATACAAACACAATCCTACATTGGCGGCTCGTACCCAGGAGCAGTCTTGTCGTAGCAACGCAATATGCCGCTCTTCGATTCTTGCACGAAATGCCGCCCTTTACACCATCGCAGAGCTGATTAAAGTTCCACACAACAAAAGAATTAAAGTAGTGTTTGCTTAATTCTTATCGAAAGTTCAAAATTATAGGCCTACAGCCTACGTTGAGCTTTCATTGAAGCAAACTCAGAAATTATATCGCCAAAAGACAATGACTGGACCAAATCAATTTCAATGGCAGTATTGCTAACGCAGACAGCCTGTTTTCTCCCATCGTCGATCTCAAGTAAGATTATATTAACTTAAGCTTTGAAAAACTTTTATTGCAGCTTGCGATTGAAACAGCAACAGTGAGGTAAAGTAGGTATAAGACTCATAAATAAGTAAGATGTTGCTTTACATAAGCGGTGTTTGCTGAATCACTGCAGCACATCCAGCGCTGTAGCTTCATTTTTAAATGCTAAACCATTGAATTGCACTAACCGATTACTTGGCGACAGAGACAAGGCGAGTCATATATACTCTAAAAAGTTGTTAACTAAATAGATAGTGGCGTACCTTGTCAATTGTGCACTTTTTTGGCTTTACTTAGATCAGTTTTGACTTAGTTCGTTTAAGCCTGAGAATAGATTGATGTGACCGACTTAGTTCGTTTAAAATGTTATCACAATTTGCCGCCCCTGGATTTATCCATAAGATCCCATAGGTAGCAACGCCACTGCCCAGGAGCTTCCTAATTTTTTCTTTTGGTCGATTAAGTTTTTGTTCTTGGCTTAAGTAGATTACAAAAGATCAATCTTAGCTTTTTTACCGCAATTTTGCATCTTTTTTCTTTTGACAATATACCAATACAAATTTTATAATCATGCAGCCATGCCAAGTTGGTTTCGATTGGCATGCCTCAAGACCTCATCGCTCACCCGTTTTGCTGCTTGTTCCGTTTTCCGTGTCAATATTCTTTTTTTATTAATCATAATAGGCCTATATAAATATATATATTATATCATACAAGATAAGATCTAAGCCATCCTGTTTCGGTATTACGTTCCTCATCAGTGATCACAATCAGGGAGGACCATGTCGAAAACCACACAACAAAATTAATCTATATCATATTTTTTGATTTTCTACGCGAAAAACGAGAACCACAAAAAGTGAAACATTTTTATCGCAAAGAAACCAAAGGCAAAAATTATTATTAGCTATAAATTTCGCTCTTCGTATCGATCATAAGGTGGGCGCTGACAGCTTTGGTGCTTGGTGTCAATTTGTCTGTTTATTTCGTAATTTGCGTTTGTTCGCCGCTTTTGCTTTTGTTTTTTTTTTCAGATGTCATGGCCACATGCGTAGGCCTACGTATAGTTGCTGTCTCTTTCTCTCTTCGTCTATTTTTTCTTTTCGCATGTTTAAATAGTCTTTTCCGTTGGGTCGCGTCTTCCTTTGCTTAAATTACTCTTTCTCTGAAACGCTGTCGCTCTGTGATATATTCCACGAAAAAATCACATGTTTGCGTAAGAAGCGTGATGGCTACAACAAAGAGCAGTTTTTCTTGGATCAAGGTAAAAAAAATTTGGCAGGACAATTTTGAGATTTTAGGAAGCTTGTGCACAGAATTAAGATTTCCTTTGCATTGGTAGCTAAGCGAGTCTCGTGCTGACTGTAGGTAATGAGTATGGATCTATATGACATTTCTAAACCAGATTATTTCGGGAAGGAAGCTCAAAATGGCTACCAGGAAACCTATCGGACATGTTCAATTAGGCCAACCTATTCAAACACTGTCCGAAAGGTCCCCAGCATTATGAGATTTTATATCATGAGGTACTATGAGAGTTTTTATTAGGAGGTCGCCATTACTATAAGTACTCGCAATTGCAGCAACGATTTGTATGAGACGTTTTCCCTTCGGCTACTTTAAGTCACATTTGCAGCTGTCCGGAAAGTCCCGACCCTATGGACGAAAGATCACCATGGATGAGGACCGTTCGGACGTTTGAACAACACTTTTCAGTCGCAAATAAAATCACCCTTAAGCATTTTGAATCCTTTTGTTTTGGTGCGGGATAAGTTTATTACAAACCAAAGTCCAACACAAACTAAAAAATATTCAAGATTGTCAAACCACTTGGACAAAAAATAAAATTAAATAAGATTGTACGATAGGTCCCACACTTCCCCTATTTTTGCATTACCAAAGTCTACATGAATTTGACGTTTTTATTGTGCCGGTACTCAAAATGTAACAACTGAATTAATAAAATATTGTGAACATCATGTAAGTAAAAATTACAAAACAAATGCAACTTTTACAAACCAAACTCAAATAGAAATATTGTACAGTAAGAGTTAGCCCGATAGACAATAATATAACCTTTTCCTTGGATTTACAAGATCAAATCTTCATTATATTTGCTGTATCCCACCGTGAAGCGTGTTACGAGTGGCAAGGCGCATCTCCGCTGTTTAGCGCCTGCGCAACACTACTCCGAAGAAATGCCATTGGCGACAGTGAGCAGATTTGAGCATTCTGTGAATCGAAACTCAGACCTCCCGCACCGACGTTTTTAACCACTAGGCCTTACGCCATAACAATGAGCAACAGTGCATTGATGGATGCAGAGGTGACTAACGGACTAAAGTCTCCGAATTTTTACTTGGGGGTACACAACTACACATATTCATAGATTGGTACTTTGACACTTGATCTTAACGTACAAACTGTAAGACAAGCATTTTTTCGATTTCACGCCCCCAGCGCCTAAAAATCGTGGACTCGTCCCTGTTGCGATGCGGGATTACGTGAAGTTAAATTTGGAAGTTCATGTTAAAGAAGCAATAAAACGTATTCAATTTTCCAGGAAATGTTTCGGCATTTTATTTGTCAGAAGAAAGACTCCCATTTCAATTCAGTGTTAAAAAAAACGTTGTTCAAAACAGCATTTGCGATAAATACAGCATTTGGTATAAATACAGCATTTGCGACAGAACGAATAGCAATACCGCATTGTTATAAGCACAAAATTTATTGGCACACCAACTATAGTTTACTTTTAGGTAGCATTTAAAATACAGCAAGTTTTCAGCAAATAAATATCAGAACTTAATGTTGCTGGAAGAAACAGGTGTGTCGCTGGTTAAAAATGGACTGCGACAAATAAGCTGAAAACACAATGGTCGGCGAAGGAATGGATTTAAACTCCGCTTTTATCTTCCCGATTTTTTGTCAGTTGCGCGTGGTCTTACAAATTACAGATTTGAGTTACTATCTTTAGTTTGATTTCATAAAAAACTTGATACAACACATAAACATCTAGACTAGAAGTAGTTGAATCTCCCAAGTAAATACAAATGTTGCGTTTATGATGCATTTAATTTTAGGCCAAATTTTACTAGTTTACCCAACGAAGTTTCATGGGTAGATCACAAATCAAGCAAAAGGATCCAATTTTTAAAGTCATGGAATAAGCCTTCCGTGCATCTAGCTTTTAGTCTAGTTCGAGAGCAAAATCTCATTATTTTATAGTAGGCTAATGAGAATGCATGAAGAAAACACTAAAACAGCATTTTTCTATCAAACTTTGAAGCTACAATATCAACCATTTTGATCTGGTATTAAAACAAAACATTTTGAAGAAAAAGCATCACAATATTAGAATATTTTCTAAGGTAACAAAACGCTAAGATCAATAACACAATTATACACACTGTATTTATATAGTCGTAACAATATTTGCCTAATCACTTTGACGGCCAATAGAATTTCACAGTATAACATTTTTCAATTCAATTGGTAATAACTAAAAACAACCGTAGGCTTGCGATAGTGCATAAAAGTAGCTTAAAATATGCTGACCTAAAAACTAAAGCTTGCGGAGGAACTGAAGGGTAAAAATATTCGGGTTCATCAGCATCACGACTTTCTGCATCACAATGCTGCAGTTTTACTCCACAATAATAAACATTATGCACAAATAGATTATGACGCAGAATTGCAAGCCAACAGATAGCTGATCGTACTTACTTGAAGAAAATAAGTGATTTCCAGGGTCGTAGCCAGTAAAAATTTAGGGGGGAGGGCAGGACAGGATTTAGACAATGACAGGCCTCGTTTTCATAAAAAAAGACATTATAGGTCTAAAAAAAAAAAGGGGGGGGTGCTGGCTACACCACTGGTTGTATATATTTTCGCTTGCACTATTTTTGGACGCGTTTACATGTGTGCATTTTCCGTAACTAGGCACGAACGTAACTCTTAATCAGCGTGAAGTAACATAATAAGACTTTGAAACCTATTTCAACGATTCGAAACAGCGACTGTATGTCGAAAGTTGAATAAAAATCACGTCCGCCATAACATGAGATTTCGTACTCGTTGCAAAAGCCAGAGCATAAAGCGTCCCTAAGCAACTAAAAATTACATATATTTTAAAAAGAGTGTAAAATAGAGCTTACAAGAAACTAATTCAAAACGATATTAACTACAGAAATGCTGAAAAACTCGTAAGCAAAGGTACCGACAGGCTTCTAGGCATCGAGAAAGTACCAAATGCGTTGCTAAGGGGCAAATATGCCTTCAAAATCACAAAAAAATCATCATATTTGCATTCAAAAACTTGAAAGATGTACACAAAACTGAAATTATTGGTTGAAAATCTAGTCCAGGGGTGTGCAAACTGCGGCCCGCGGGCCAAATGCGGTCCTTGTTGGAAAATTGTGCGGCCCGCGAATGGTTGCGGTTTTTAAATAGACTGCGGCCCGCGAACGTTTCACAAGTTTTTTAAGGTGTACGATAAAATTAATGTCACAAATAAAGCGTTTGAAACACAATACTGTCGTGCAAATCAAAAACATGGTAGATTGAGTCCACTTTTTTGATTTTTTGTACTTCAGACTTTTTTTATCAATAGACAAAAAAAAAACGATGATGCACCTTCCCACTAACTTTGGAAGAAAAAGCCACAAGGAAAAACAAATGGCCTACAACAGTCAAAAGTGCCCGTTTTTCAAGCTTTTTTTCGCATTTAAACGAAACAAAGCGCAGTAGGCTACATAGTTGTTAACGGGCGGACGATGTTGTGCCCGACCCGAACCCGATTTTTCTAGCCCGAAGCCGAATCCCAATTTATCAACCAATCTAGCCCGATTTAAATCCGAAATCAAAAATATCACAGCAAATTTTTAGATCTCGTAATAAAAAAAAAGAAAACCAGGTTTACCCACTCACAGTCGCTTTAGTTACGGACAGCAATGATTATAATTATTAGTCAAGAATACAGAATTAAGCGGTAGCCTATACGCTCTGAATAATATCCTTAACTTTTTTGTATTTAAGATTTAACTATGGCGTCCGGCCCGACTGAAGCCCGACAATTTTTCAAAGTCCAAGCCCGACCCGACAAGCCCGATTGACAACTAAGGCGCAGTATGTCCGTTGACTTATGGTACTGAAAAATGAGTTTTCTTCTTCATGCCAACTTACTGTTTGCTAAAAAGCAAAAAAAATATGACCTAAAAATTTGTACTAAATGAAGCGTAAGTATTTCGCAAAATCCGTTGAGATTTTTGTTTTAATTTGTAAAAGTTAGCAAACGCTACAAGCCCTTTTCTAGAAAAATTGAATCTTGATTATCGTCGCAGTATTACGCCGAAGCTTGTAAAGAGTGGCGGGTACCCATCTCCACGGTTGCGCGCTGGGAAACACAGCGTCAAACTCCGAAGAAGCGTTGACGTCGCTTTGTTCAATTCATTCGGCTCGAGGATCGAACCCCAAACCTTCCGCGCAGACGGCAATGTCTTTAACCACTGCGCCAAATTCTCAAAACTTTTTTTGGACTAGTGTGGTTTATCAATGCTAGAGTAATTTTCTTTATAGTGGCTGGACGTTTTGACAGCATACAGTAGATTGAGCTTTCATTATCAGTAGTAGATTCAGCTGTCATGATCCCTTACTGCTTACTCTTACTGCGTAGGTTTTTTACTGCTATTTTAGCATTTAGCATATGCTGCTGATGATGACAGCTGAAGCTCTGTTGTCAAACATCCAGTTACTACTATGAAGAAAATTACTATGAAGATAATTAAGGTGCGGCCCACAGAATATTGCACTTGTTGCTATTTGGCCCGGTTTCAAAAAAGTTTGCACACCCCTGATCTAGTCAATAAAATGTAGCAAACATCTAAGTCAGGGTGATAAGTTCAACGTCACAATTACATGACAATGTATTTGACGTTTGGGTGTGTCCGTACGCCAACTGCTAGGCTCTCAGTACACCAGATGATAACTAGGGAGTGGTGACTGCGTTTGAGAAAATGACATTCAATCACGTGATCTCTAAAAGAGCATAATAGGCTACTATATTTTAACATTGCTATCATTTGTGCATAGATACAAACCATCGAAACAAAAGAGCTGGCTACAGTATAAATATAAACTTGAATAGGTGAGAGTAAACATATTGTTCTAAGCTACAAAACATGGTAAAGAGGCCTAATCGCCTGAAACATAGGATGTCACAATCTAGACAGATGGTTACGTTCCATTATCTGCAAAACAAGAACAAGGTTTAGCTGGTCTGGAACAGTTTTTCGACAATTATTTTTCAATAAACTAATTGAACACGAAAAACGAAAACCTTCAACTCAAAAATACGAAAACCTTCAACTCAAAAAAAGTTCATACGAGTTTTGAACTTAGCCTAAATTTGATACAAACTTCATGAACTTAGCACGAATTTGGTAAAAATTTATTACTAAACTCGTAAAATCGGAAATAACGAACTTGAGTTCGAACTTGCAAATTTTCAGAGTACTCGAACGCGATCAGGAATGCTCTATGTTGGCCTAAGGTACTGGTAGTACTCACATTACAGCAAGGTTAGCGGGCCAATTTTTTATGCAGTGGCGCGCCATGTCGACGTTAGTTGCAAATTGAACTTCCTTGTTGGTGTAATTTACTAATTGTACATGCAAGCAAATTTATGAAAAAAAAGTAATGCGCAAATTTTTGCAACTTCGAAGGCTTTTGCGCCTGATTTACTACGTAAACTGCTGGGCAACGCGATACACAGGTACCCACACTATTCATCATTTCATGTTTTTAAGCCTTACTAGTTACGATGGAACTTTCGCCTCTACATCTTGTGTGATTTCCAAGTCTAGTCATTCATTTTTCTTTCGTATAGTAAAAACAGGAATATCAAAGTGAGCGGCCAACGTACGAACCTGTGAAAGTGCAATAAAAAGACGTCGAAAAAGTTTTCAGTTTACATGGTGATACCACATACAGTAATAAACAATACAGTAATTCCAAGGATTTTATTCGACCGGCTTGAAAAAATCAAATCTTGATCATATACTAACGGACACGGTATTACACCGAAGCTGGGTTGTTTCGGTCATTTGACCAATTTTTGCTAAATTAACCCAATTTTTTTCGGTCAACTCGATAATATTTCGGTCAAATTTCTAGGCCTCATGTAGTGATCCCCAAAAAATACGTGGCATATGGCAATTATTCGACCGATTTTAGCTAAATTAGCCCTATTTTTTCGGGCCTCGTGTGGTGATCTCCACAAAAAAAGTCTTTACCCTGCATACGGCAACTATTTGACCGATTTTAGCTAAATTTGCCCAATTTCTTCAAGTTTCTAGGCCTCATGTAGCGATCTCTAAAAAAAAAAAAGGTCTCCACCTTGCATACGGCAACTATGCAGCCTTTGTCTGCAACAATTCTTCAAAAATTCAATTTTTCTTCGGTCATTGTGACCAAACGGGCCTAAAAAATTTCGGTCAATGACCGACAAATGACCGAAAAAAAAAAAAAAAAAAAAAAACAACCTAGCACCGAAGCGTGTAACGATTGCTGGAGCTTAACAACGCGACATTTCGCCTCAGCCACACACCTCCGAAGAAACGTCGCAGCGGTGACGAGCCGTTGGCAACACTGTGTCCAACTTGACCGGCCCGCGAATCAAATCACAAAACCGAAAGCGATGTTCTAAACCGCTATGCCACAAGCCAATCATCCCATCCGAACTGTTTTCCGGGAACCGAAGCGCACCACTTTCGCGCGCTATAAGCGGATAGTGCATAAATAAAAGCACCACGATTTGATCACTGACAAAATAATTACTTTTGATTGCTCAGTATCCAATACAAGGAACACAATTACGGCGACAATATTCGATTTTCGCTTATCTTACTTTGCTTGAAAATGATGCAATTTGCAAAACCCAGCAACTCATGAGCACTTGAACAAGGGTCAAAGTGTAATTTAAAATAGGCCCATAAAGCAAACAATCAAAGATCGAAGACCACGTGAAAATGGACTTTGCTACATGGTACCACGTCATTACATCATGCTAGGCTGGCGAAAACTAAACACAAAACTACGATTCCTCTAAATCAATTAATTCCACACATAAAAGTTTTATTAACACTCAACAAAACTAAGAAGACGTTAATAATGTGAATGTGTGCGTAAGCCAACAAAGTAAACCTGTACTCGCTTATCTTCCTTGGGTTAAATACGAGCTTGGGCTACTTCCTTGAACTTACAAGCACTAACTACAGATCAGAAAGCTTTTTCCTTCTTGCTTAACAACCAAGTCTTCGTTAATTGTTAACGATGGTAGAGGAGCGAAGAAATACTTCCTTGTGTTTAAGGCTTTAATAGTTAAAGTTGCTCAGAAATTTCTCAAGAGCAATCACAGCTGCGGGCCGGTTGGCGAAGAGAGTAAAGACACCGCTATTGGGGCGGTGTGACGTGGGTTCGAAGTTCCGGACCGATCAAATCGGTCACGAGTCGCCAACGGCTCGCAACGGCCGCGATGTATCTTCGGAGCTATGTTGCCCAGGCGCTAAACCGCAGAGATGGACCCCGTCACTCGTCACTAAAGTAAAATAAAGAATTTTCGCAATCACAGCTATCCTTACAGAATCAACAAAAGAACACCACACTTTATAACTTACAACTACAATTCCATAATGTATATGAGCGAGTGTCATTGCGATTGTAATTGTCCAAAGAATAGAGAGCTCAACTTTGGGATCATTTGCGAGAAGAACACCCACGAGAGATATTAATGAAACCGAAATGAAAGGATTTAACACCTGACATCGTGTGTCTGACATCTGAGCCACTATTAAGCGACACTGAAACATACAAGATGAAGTCCACAAGTTAACGCGAAAGTTACGTAAGTTTAAAATACATTAAGTTCATCATTACCAGTGAACAACGGTTGAAACTTAGCCAGACAAAACATGTCTAGGGCGACTTTTACACAATGACTCTTTGTATTTTGTCTAATCTAGTGATTATCTTTTTTAAGTTTTTTTTGTCGTAATGGAGTAAAAAAAAAAGAATCGACTTTCGTTAAGACATTGTTTCTTAAAACGATTGGGCGCTGTGAAGCAGAAAGTAACGTTTTTAACACAGCAATTGCACATGCAAATGATTTGATCGCTTTGATTTCAACGTTCAGCGAAATACAACAGAGTAAACAATAAAGTTTATACATTGGCAAATTCTACGATTATATAAACAGTTCAGCAAAAAAAAAAACGTGTCGAAAAATTGCGGTTGACGCTTCATTTTGGGTATCGAGCGTCCTTCGCATATCAAACAATCAACAAAAGAGAAAATATAGACAAGGCATTAATATGCACTGGAACAACGACACAATGGCACAAAAAGTATAGGCTACACATTCATTCTAGTGAAAAAGTCTTACCGCTATATTCGATAAAATTACACTCGCTACAAACATAATCAAGCGAGGGTTTGCGGAAAGAATGTCGCCAGGGGAGACCAGGGTCCACGTACACCATATGACAATGCACAGTATCGGCGAAAACATAGGAAGAAGTGCTTCATAAAAAGTGCGATTTTTACCAGTTCCATCTCGATGAGCTCTGTAATGTCAACAAACAATTGGACGATTTTAAGGGAATCGCTTGTTTTATTCACCACGTAAACTCACCACTAGTCTACCACACTTACAACAACACAATTACCGTTAGTCTATATTTCCAATAATAATTATTCTACAACACAGGCCGGTATACGGTAACATGGCGACGAAATATGAGAAATGCGTTCGCTTGCTACCTCAGGACTGAAAACAAAAACACGATCGCAAGAAAAAAAAGGCAGCGATAAGGCCTACCCGTACCGCGCGCAGGTGACAGATCCTACGTGACGGGTTCGATTTGCGGCTGGAGCCGATCGCATTTGACATATTTACCGGGTGGCTGCTGACTCGAAAAGCGCAAGCTCACTTCGCAGTCTTCCTTCATTACAGTTGAATTTTCAGTTCATAAGTCTTGTAGGGCGGACCGACCGTTAGCTCAGTTGCAAAGCGCACGCTATCGGTGCGGGAGGTCTGGGGTTCGATTCCCGGGCCGGTCAAATCGACACAGTGTTGCCAACGACTCGCCACCGTTGCGACGTTTCTTCGGAGCTGTGTTGCCCAGGCGCTAAGCCGCGGAAATGGGCCCCGCAACTCGTTACACGCTTCGGCGTAATGCGGCGAGTATAATGAAGATTTGATTTTGATTTAGTCTTGTAGGACTTCGTCAGCCTTGCCATGCCCAGCCAATCCAGGCTAGACTCATTTCAGATTGCAAGGACTCTTAGTTACATTGCTCATTCTAGAAATCCCAACTTCATTGCTTTTCTCGGTTGCTCCCTCTCATTAGCAGATGACCAGCCACAAACAACTACGCCCGGTGAAAGAACCTGAACATTCTAACCCACAGCTAAGTTACCGGTAGTCTAAGTACATCACTACAAACCCTCCGGGCAAAGAATAGCAACGAATAAAAAAAAATAGTAACATTGTTACTGTAACAACCACATTGAAGAAATTAACAAAAAAATAAAAAAAATTAAGATCACAAAAAGTGCTAAAACGTATTTCGCACTACAATATGCTTGCGTCTTTATGTCTCTGCGCCCTAGGTCTGCTCTGTAATGTAGGCTTCGAACGCAGACGAAGTCTAAAAAGGGAACTGTAGTTCTTCGCTCTTGAGTAAAACGTAAAAGTAAGATCGCCAAATGCAATCGCTCATCCTTCGTCGAGAGTTTTCACAAAATTAATAAGGTATAGCACGATGCTTGTTATTTCCCAAAAAACTATTTATATAATACTCACACATAGCAATTGTAAAAATTCATTGGAATGGCAAGGGCTACTGATCCACCTAAATAATGCGACCAAAATCAAAATTAGCAGTTCTGTAGGCCCAATTAAACATGTCAACAAAAACTCACCATACATCGTAACTTTAGTAATTGAAAGCAGGGATAAGCCAAAAAAACTCTGATGCCAAAATTGATGACCAAGAATAGCTGATATTACATAGACCAGGGCCAAAGCCTAACAAAAATAAATTACGGAGTCGTTTTAGCGTTCGCTTTAACGATAAATCCTCCTATGAAGCTGGCCTTTAGCACTCTTGAGTAGAATGACCGCCTACAAATTATTTTTGCTAGTCGTAGCATCATCAAATTTTCAAAAAGTAATGATTTGAAACACAAACTAACTTAAAATATGAAAAATGGCAGCAGTTATGTGCAGGCCATTATTCAGCTTATGCACAGCACATATTTGATATAAAAAGCTTAGAAAATCAATGTATTCTTTTACGCCACAAAATAAGCTTTTTTAACATTGAAAACATTCGGTATGGCTACTGATTTTTGTAGCATTGTTTCGGTAGTAAGCAAAAGCGCAGCACTAACCACTTGACTAAGATCATAAGCCCATGGCAGGTAGAGAACACCGGTGTTGTATTTCTCCCAATGAGACATGATGAACGAAACCATAACAATCCAAAATATGAGCAACATTTCACCAACTAAAAACAAAACACCTTTGCGCACCAAGAAAAATACTCATCCGAAAAAAAGCAAAAAAATTTAAAAAATAAAACCCATCCAATCAAGTTTGCATATTTGTAGCCAAAAACATTCTTCAGCGTTTGCGTTTTCAGTATTTGTATACTTGCCAATGTTTCGGAAAGTCACATTACAAAAAATGAATTGGATTAACTTATTGTCAACAAGTAACAGCGAGAAACTACCATTTTTACGTAGAGCCACTAATAATTTTCGTCAAATCAAACCTGGCACTAAATTTCGTCCAAACACTGAATAGATATTTAACATGAAAAATGCAGTGCTCCAAGAATCTAACCCATGGTCAAACATTTCTCCTAGTGGGGATGATGTACCGGTACGCCTGGCTTGCTTGCCGTCACATCCATCTGCAACAATAATAGATTTACACCTTATTAAGCTGCTACAATAAATTTCCGGTTCAAACTGTTAGAATATTAATCAGGATTTCACCTCTAATTGTTTGGAAACAGTGAAAGTACAGGTATTCCAAATAAATAAGCTATGTTTGAACTTTATGCCATGATTGCCTACTTATGAGCTCACAAAAATCTTTGACCCTGAAGGGCTTAAAAGTCGTTTGTCACTCATAAATTAGGTAAGACTTTCTAATTATGCATATGATACTTAAAATTTATAATTCAGTCATCTTATACAAATAGTCAGCATGAAAATTTTTACAAATGACTGCCCTTGTATTACCAATGGCTCTTACCTAAAGTGTGCGAAAAAAATTGAGCAAATGCACTAAAAGCCCAAACCCAAGTAGGTATAGAATTAACTGCTGCAGCTGCCTCATAGTAAGGATCGTAGTACATTAAGATTCCTGCTTGAACACAAAGAAGCACAAATCCACCAAATGTCATTAAATTAGGAGCAAGCCACTTTGGAAATACCTGCAAAAACAAAATTAATTTTAAAGTTGCAACATGCTAAATTCAATGGAACACTACTCTGTAATTGGCAGTTCATTTTCAAATTTGAGTAATCAATTTATTGATGATATATATATATCTAAATGTTCATTTTATAACTCAGAACTAGACTAGTGCAAGTTGTTTTACAACATCATTGAAAACGTACTTTGACAAATTGATTCCAAAATGGATGCATAATGTACACAGATAATGGAGAAGTGTCTAAGCATCTGTACTGCAAAAAAAACAATGCAATGATCAAGAATTATGATTGCACATGCAGAACTTTTAAGCTGGATTTAGTTTCAGCAGGTTAGTACACTGAGGTGAACTTTGACAGTTGATACAAAAATTCACAATCTGCAATTTACTGAAGTCTAGAGCTTGCCTACAGAGCACTATTTATGATCAATAATTATCAGTAGTCATTAAAACATCTTCTGACGCAGCTGATTGGTCATTATCTCCAATCTTTTAATCAGTTATACTAATATCATTTCCAAATGGTAAAAAAAATAAAGGCAGGGTCTTAGAGCACCAGCCCGGTTTTCATAATTAAAACCAAGTGGCTATTCTTACTGACTCGTACAAACAAGGACTTTGTTTATTTTATTACTTTGTCACGCTCTCTAGATTGGGGTTAGCATGAAGCGATAATAAAATAAACCAAGCGCTTATTTGTGCGGGCTCGTACAAATAGCCACTGTCTAATTAAAACAATGCTGCACCAAACTACTTGTTTGTTTCTATAATGACGTCGCTGTCACGTGGGACCAGATTTCCGCCACTGCAGCGAACTGCTTGTTTGTTTCGCTCTTATGCTGATGATACTCAATTATACTTAAATTTTCAACCAGATAACACTCTTGGTAACCAACTACACCTTGACAAGTTTCAAAGTTGTTAGGCAGCTGTAAATGCTTGGATGAAGAGTCATTTTCTAAAGCTCAACGTTAACAAAACTGACATAATGGAAATTAGCGCATACTCTAATCTCATGCCTAAAGTCTTTGATCATTTTTCTATATCGTTAGATGAAAACACTACACTGGAATTTCATACTGTGACAAAGGCTAAAAATCTTGGCTTTATCATTGACGATAACTTGTGCCTAGAGCCCCAAATTAACCAGGAGGTAGCAACATGCTATTATAGACTCAATAATCTTTACAGAATTGCTAGTATGCAAAACAAAAAAAGAAAATTGCAATTTGTAACAGTATATATCTTTTCGTGCTTAGACTACTGTAACATGTTGTATCATATATGGTATTTCATCTATACTGCTGTTGAGACTTCAAATAGTTTTAAATGATTGTGTTTGCTTTGTTTTTGGTGTGCGTAGATCTAGTTGGAAAGATGTATCATGTCACCACTCTTGCCAAAGACCTGCATATCTTACCTGTTAAGTTTCAAATCTTGCAAAAAATTTTGCTTACTGTGTTCAAGTGTTTGCATGGCAATGCTTGATTACCTCAAGAACTTATTGCTTTATCTAGACCTTCATGTACTGTAGTTTACGTACTGCCATAATTCGTATTCAGCGACTAAAACCACCTGCTATTAATAAATACGTAAAGATGTCTCACACCTTTAAACACTGTGCTGTTTCTGCTTAGATTCTGGAATGATCTACCACCTTCCATTTACTCCAAAACTTCTCTGCCTCAATTTAAGTCATGTCTGAAAGCACATGATTTTGATATTGCTTATAAACACACACGATCTTTTTCTTTAAGTATTGCAGTATTTATTGTTGAGTGTAATGTTATTCAATTTGCTTAGAGGTGTATGACCTTTCTCTTTCAAGCTTCCCAGTATTCCTTGTAGTAATTTCATTTTTACTTTTGGCACCGCTTAGTCAACACTCTACAACACACAACAATGTTGATTGTGTTTAAGCGGTACATAAATCTGATGTTTTTGTTTCTATAACAGGCTGCCAGTGCCCTAGACGCTTCCGAAAATATAAAATTATGTGATGTTAAGAAACACATTGCAACTTACTTTGTATGAGTCAAACCCTTTCAATTGACTCTCTGTTATGTACATCTTTTTTCTCAATGTACGAGATTTGCCACAAAAAATCTTAGCAACTACCGGTATATACTCCTACTGGTACCGGTAACACAGCAAAGACTTAGGCCTAGTCCAACTGCAAGAATAAACAAAGTTGAAGCATAAGCCTACTAGGGATGGGCATTTCATAATAATTAGGTATTCTAGAATATTCTCGAATAATCAAACTGAGTCTAGAATTTCGAATCCTATTCAAGAAAAATATTTCAAAATTTTGGAAACATAAAGCTATATATACATTTTGTTTTTTATTTAACGAAAATAACAACACAAATGCACCGTTTTTATATAAGTTACTTTTTGTTGCAATGCAAAATAATAATAATAATAACAGTGTTACAAGCACAACGTGCTTTTGCACCAAAAAAACATTACAATAGCCAAACACTTCAAGTATTCATGATATCACAATGGGCTGTGACGTCACGATGCTGCAGGTATAAATCGGCTGAAAATGCATTGGTTTGGATAGGACGTTTAGACAAAAACGCGTGAAACAATGCCTAGATGAATTTTTTTGGAAAAAAATTCAAATGGGGTGAAGGCAAAAGTATTGAGGAATATTACAAATGTGAATAAACGGCGAAAATTAACGCTTAGGGAAAGAAAAACGCCATTCAATCGCATTGGATTAGTGGTAAGCACTGCCCGTCCACCACATACAGCTACTTTACAGCGGCAGGCGCTGTCGCTGCAAAACGTGAACCATACGTGAATAGCTGGTTTTGGAAAATAGAAAAGTAATTTTTATGTTCAAGTGCTTTCAACTGAGCTGTGTCAATTTATTACTATTACTTCAGGGTAAAAAATAGTTTCTTATGCTATGGACAGCATGACTAAGTATTTTAATAAACACATCCTATTCTCAGTTACCAGTTTCTCTAGACCAGTGTTGTT
Source organism: Trididemnum miniatum (assembly GCA_964006365.1). Classification (NCBI taxonomy): domain Eukaryota; kingdom Metazoa; phylum Chordata; class Ascidiacea; order Aplousobranchia; family Didemnidae; genus Trididemnum; species Trididemnum miniatum. The sequence continues at coordinate 6,821,925 of OZ023231.1, read as the reverse complement.
CAAACTTTTTTGCATCAGGGCACACCTAGAAATTTTGATATGGCTGCGGCACACTACAAGCAACAACTTTTAAATCAACACAAACTTTGCAATGCAAGCTACGTTACTCACAACACTTTGTAATTCCCAAGATCATAAAACCGCTACGTCGGCCAGAATAGTGTAGTGGTTAACCACCTCGCAAGAGCATTGAAAGGTGGGGGCTGAAGCCCCCCCATAAATTTTTTCAGTTCCTCCATAGAAATTTTGAGCCCCCTCTTCAGCCTTTGAAATTAAGCACAAAACTTATGAGTGATGTGTCTTCTGCAAACATTTTTGTAAAAGTAATTTTGAGAGCAATTGTACGCGAGCACTGATGCCGTCATAAAACCACCAGAAGAAAGTACAAAATATAATATATCAACTTACTGAGAAGCAATATTGTTTGAGTAACTAGTATGAAGGTATAGTTGAAATTTATGAAGTTCTTTTGTTCAGCTTTTGGCTTCCATGAAGCGAAACTGCATCTCGCAAACTACAAAAACTGCTAGAAAAGAAAATGAACTTAAAATTTTTTTTTTACGCATGATGTATGTTGTGATAACAAGGAAAGGGGTCTGGGGGGGCAACCCCCCCCAGATGTTGGTATGGCAACACAAATTTGAGCTACCCTTACCTAAAAGTACTTCCAATGCCACTGCCATATCACTTCAAGTGCGAAAGGTCTGGGGTAACATTTCCGGGCCGGTCAAATCTGACACAGCGTTGTCAATGGCTCACCACCACTGCGACATTCTTTCTGTGTTCCCCCTACGCAAAGTGGCGAAGATGGGCCCCCAACTCATTATAGGCTTCGACGTATTTTCAAGAGTATAATGAAGATTTGATGAACCGGTTCAAAAAAAAAAAAAAAAACCAAAACAAAATATAATTATATTGCTACTAAATATAAAACAAAATAGCTACTACGTTTTTTCTGTTCTGTTTAACTTTCTTATTGAACCTCGAAAAACTTTCATTGCAATGCGATGCAACAATATCAGTAGTCCGACTTTTCTGTTGTGTTTTCATTAAACCGCATTTTTCTCATTTATGCTGCTATGAAGCAATTTAAAGTAAGGTAGTTTTCTTAAATCTTAAATGACGTATCCTGCACTAACTACTATGGTAGTTCCACAGCAAAAAAAAGTGGTTGAAAAATTTTTATAATATAAACAAATAAACTGACAAAATTGAAATAGCCTTCTGGCAATCAAGGAAGACCAGACTAGCAAAAACTTAAACAGGCCGAGAGGCGAGGGGGGAAGCAAAATTGTTTTACGTGCCTGTTTCAGCAGCTGGGATGCTATGTCCTCCATGCACCCCGATAATGTGTTTTGAAGTATCTGATAATAATGACGCTGTAATTTTCGTGAAAAATACTTATTACCGGTACGCTTATTTTTTGACCTTAAGCGTTTTATTGGGGGATTCCTCTTGCACGTAACTAATCTTGGATTTGAACAATATTTTGCTGGGAAGGGCAATTTTTTCTTATGCTCCACTTGCTTGGACTTCTCAATATGGGAGAAATTGCCTCTTTCAAAATACGTGCATAGTAAAAATACAGACAGCGACCGTCAGCACGACCACAGCAACAGCACATGCCAATGACAATTCGCTCTGTTACATTGTACTTACTGCTAATCCAATGCGATTGAATGGCGTTTTTCTTTCTCTAAGCGTTAATTTTCACCGTTCATTTGCATTTGTAATATTCCTCAATACTTTTGCCTTCATCCCATTTGAATTTTTTTCCAAAAAGTCTCATCTAGGCATTGTTTCACGCGTTTTTGTCTAAACGTCCTATCTAATCCAATGCATTTTCAGCCGATTTATACCTGCAGCATTGTGACGTCACAGCCCATTGTGACGTGTCGCCAAAATTATGAATTAATGCCAAATTACACGAAACATTGTTGAATGTATACATGCAAGATTTCGAAAATACACTGTTGGTAATAAATACAGGTAATTATTAAATAGGCTACCGAGGTAAACACATCATACTACGCCACAGCATTAAGTAAATCAATTGACACAGTAACAATTCACTTGGCAGTGGGCACAAAGAACTTACAGTGTGGTAATAATCATGAATAGGCCTAGAAGCATAAAAACACTCTGCTATCAAAGGCAATCAGGATCAAGCATTCATGGATTATTGCTCCAAAAGTTGTCTAGTTGATTTATAAAGTTATTAGGCGAAAGTGCAAAAACCACATCTTCTGCAAGAGAATTCCAACTATATATTGATAACTATGAGAGCAAAAAACTTTTCTTGGGGTATTGTTTTATGGGAGGTTTTTCGCCATTTAAGTTTATGATCTCTTGTATCATATCAATATTCAACACTGTTATTTAAATACATTAAGTTAGACCAGTTTACATCATAATGACCATGCAAATATTTATACACTTAAATGCAGTCACCTCTTAATCTACGATAAATTAGGGTGGGTAACTGAAGTGCTCTTAAATGATCAGGATACGATATACCGATATGTTAAGATGTTAAGAACGTTCAAATTTTTTTCAGTCAGACGAGATCTCAAAGCAGATGCAGTTAAATCTGCACTGGAAAGAGCAACTTTTACATCTACATAAAAAAATAAACTAGAAAAAAAAATTAAGCTGCTTAATTTGCAAAATTCAGCTAATTAGAATTTTATCATTTTGGTTCCAACTATTCGAAATAAATTGACTTTTTGGATTTGAATCTCTAAGGATTCAGATTCAAAAGGTTCAAAATTCTAGAATGCCTAACCCTAAAGCCTACCCAGTACCAGCAGACCAGAACTAGCTGTAAGAGCAGCCTACTGCCTGGTACTCCGGTATTTATAGATCTACTCTTGTCTACTTTAAAAAGTTAGACATAGATAGCATTAGCAGTACAACAGAACTTGACAATGCTTTCACATGTATTTTCTCCCACTTCAGGGTTGTTTGCAGTAGGTACTACGTAAATGAAATTAACTGCATCAGCAAAATGATATCCTTTAACCCAGAAACCCTAACCCTTAAGGTTCTAATCCTGACGTTTGCACTGCTAGACTAGTTAATGCTCGTTCCTGATTCACAGTACGTACATACCGGTATACAAAAGGCAGTGGTTAACAGGGTTAAGCTGTTAAGGTTACTTGACCGTAATTTTTGTTTTGTAAATTCTAAGTTACGTGATAAGCAATTTTATTCTATTTCTTTTCTATTCTATTATCTTCACAAACCCAATTGTTAACCTCAGGTCACACGAATCTGAGTCAAACCAAAGCGATTCGAATCGCAGCCGCAACGAGAATCTAACCCAAAACTAGTGCAGCACTTCCCATTATACGCTGCGCTCTATCCATTGAGCTATCGAGAAGTCATGGCAATGTTGTGCAAAATGGCGCATATAAAACGATGCTCGTCGCATGACTCTCACGTAACTTTGAATTCAGAAAACAAAAATTACGATCACATAACCTTAGCCATTGCCTATATAAAACAACTAGTCTACTAGGGAATTACCGGTATTTAACATTTGTGGAACCAACTGCAAATGACCTTGAAGTGGGAGAAATTATACGCAAAAATATTATCCAACAGAACCATTAAACAGTTTTTTTAAACATTGTTACAGTACTGGTAGGCTACTCTGTAGACTACTTTTGCACTCCGATAGAACTAAACACCGTATGGGACCGTATGGGCACCGTATGGGACTGCATGGAACCGTATGGGCACTTATGGAACTGTATGGGCCCTTATGGGACTGTATGGGCACTTATGAAACCGTATGGGACCGTGTGGGCTATTATGGGACTGTATGGGCACCGTATGGGCTCTTATTGAACCGTATGGGCACTTATGAAACCGTATGGGTTAGGGTTAGGGTTTGGGTTAGGGTTAGAATTTGGGTTAGGGTTAGGGTTTGGGTTAGGGTTATGGTTAGGGTGCCCATACGGTCATACTGTCCCATACGGTGTTTAGTTCGACATTCCCATAAGTGCCCATACGGTTCAATAAGAGCCCATACGGTGCCCATATGGTCCCATAATTGCCCATACGGTCCCATACGATCCCATAAGAGCCCACACGGTCCCATACGGTGTTTAGTGCGACCCTTTGCACTCTGCACTACAAATAATCGAAGCTTGTTTGAATTAAGCCGCATGTTATAACAGGCGGATATATCACAAGCACAAGGACCGCTAGTGAGTTACTAGTAGGGGTTAAGGCCTAACCCTAGTCCCTAACCCCCAAATCCTAACCCCAAACCACGGCTTAATTCAAACAAGCTCCAAATAATCTGGAACTATTTTTTACAAAGATCAAGGTTAGTAGCACCATGATTACAATTGTTAAGCTCAGAGCTACTGTAGACTAGCTATTAGTCTAGTAGTTATCAGGCTATGGATGCTATTTTCAGTTTGTGGTGAATAGGCCTACTGCAACAGTCTCGTCTACTGGTACGATACCTTCCATATACTGCATAGCAGGCAGGGGTACTGGTAGGCCTACCCAAAAGTTCCAAGCACTCATCTACTCTCCATGCAAACACTATAAACCTTGCACAGTTTTTCTCCAAAGTAGACTAACTACCAAGCCCAATAAGTGGTAAAGTACCGCCTGCATCAGCAATCCAATTCCAGCATGCGGCAATTCTTCGATTTACTAAAGGAATCATTTTATTTCACCGGAAAACGGTTACGCCACTACGATTCTCAAACTACGAGAACCGGAAATTTTGCCATATTTGGGCATAACTTTCGTTTCCCTAAGTTTGAGTTTTGCAGTAGCCGAACCGTTTTTCCAGCCACTTGAATCCTTCACCGAAAAGCGCAGTTGATCAGCTGCACCCAGCATAAGGTGCAAACCTTCACCGCAAAGCGCAGTTCATCAATCGCACTTCAGGTTAAGGTTAAGTCAATCTTAGTGTGGTAGACAGGTGGCCGACAACTCCTAAGCGAGCTCGTACAGCGCTTCGTCGCTTTCTCGTGATAGGAGGATAAATATGCCAATAATAATAATAATAATAATAATTTATTCACCATAAGCGCAGCAAAAAGACGACGTTCAGGTAAAAGATAGCGAAAAACACAGAAGTCACCAAAGTTAGGCTCTCTTTGAACATTAGATTGTGCGTGATTAGCGGCAGATACAAGACGTGTTCGGTTGGAAATTTAAGAGCAAAAAATCAATCAATCACAACTTTTATTTCTGACTGCCAACAATAGCGCATGAAAATAAAATGGCACAGAAAAAGGAATATGCAACAAAAACGCAAAACGTTGAAACATGCCAGTTACGGACAACTGTGCATGGTTGCACAATCTGAATCAAAAACAAATACATAGGAAAAAAAATGCAGCTATTATGTATGCCTACACCGTATAGCAGCCCTTTATCCTTTAATTCCCAATAGATTTAGTTCAAAACGTTTCAGGCACGTAACCCTTGCTGAGGAGGGCTTACAGGTACTACCGGTACACCTTGCCCAAGGGTGACCTGGAGGGAGTTGTGATAAGGTACCCTCATTGATCCGACTTATCAACGATGAGCTCACAACCGGATGCAGTTTGAGCTCATACCCAGGAGCGATCGATTCTAGACGATTATTAACGGACTAGTCTATAACCGCACACACATAATAATATTTCTTCAATTTTAATAGAATAAAACTCTTTATCAAAACTATCGGGGTCTAATGCTTTAATTAGTTACAGGCCTATTGGTTATTACACATAAAAAATAAAAAATTGCATTTTATCAGTACCGACATACTCACACAACACCGGCATCAATGAATGTTAATTTGGGGTTAACACAGGTCTGAATGTAGAGGATTCTACTTAACATGACATACTCATATTTTATATAACAAATAGCATATTTCATTGGTTCAGACAGTCTATTATCCAATCTTAGTTGTTTTGCTCTTCGGTCATGGCTTATTTTTTCATCCAGCTATTAATACTATTAAAGTAAATACTACCGGTATTAATACTAACAAAGTAAAATACTATTAAAATAAAGATTTGACTGTTGACACGGTTACTCTCCAACAAAATTATTGCTGTATTTAAAAGTTTTGAAAGAGCATTAACCTTTTTTTGTTACCTCTCTAATTGCATCATTTAAAAATTGTATTGCATGCTTACATGTTTTAATACCTGCTTTGTGCTTCAAACCTCGTCGGTTAAATTCATTTTTTGTACGTAGCAGTATCAAGATTACAGGCAGGACTGATGGTGTCCTACATATTATCAATTTTATATTGTTGTACTTTAGGTATAATTAGTCATTCATTGTTTTTGTCCCATCGGTTCCTGATCTTCTGTACTTCAGGTGGCAGTGACTTAAAAGAGCTTTGCTTCCTTCACTGTCGCCTATGTATATATTTCCGAAGCTATAGAGTGGAATGTCATCGTTTACTTACGTTTGTTTTTGGTAATGTCGTATATAAATATAATCTTGTTGTACTCTATTCATATTTATCAGAAAGATTGACTTTGATTACCAATCACCCCTCCGGATTTATAAACTACAAAAAAAATAAACGTTTGTGGTACCTAACAACTTTTGGAGCTTGTTTGAATGAAGCCCCAAGGACCGCTAGGGGGCGCTAGTGAGTCATTAGTAGGGGTTAAGGCCTAACCCTAGCCCCGAACTCTAACCTCAAGCATAGCGAACACAATCGTGCTTTCGGTTCCCCTACTTAGATTTTCAAACTTCGGGAACCAGATCCGGCTCCCCTACTTCGATTTTCAAATTTCTGTAACCGTTTTACGGTTCCTCTAGTGCGAAAAGCATGGTTCGGTAGCCGGAAAACGGTTCCAAAAGTTTGAAAATCAAAGTAAAAGAGCCGAATTCCGGTGAAATAGACACTTCCGTTACTAAATTTCGCGATGCACAATATTCTGCATTGCACAAATTTGAAGGTAGGCACTAGATTAGATGAAGCTTTCTGGTCTTTAGTATTAGATTTGTCACGTCACTTACCAATGTTTTTTGGAAATTCAATCAACATGGATGCAAATCCAAGGGAAATGGGGGGATGTATCCCCCCCAATATATTTCATGGAAGTGGAAAGTTTCCCATATGAGCTAATTTCATCCCCCCAATATCGTAAAATGATCAATTTTGCTAAATCACTCCCCGCCCCCTAATATCCAGAAATGGTCACTTTTGCTAAATCATCCCCCCAATGCTCAACATAGATTTGCACCTCGGTCAATCAGGCGTGATTTCGGTTACTTTTTTTCAAATCTTATTCAACAGACCAAAAAACTTCGTCTATTCTAGTGCCTACCAAAGTGGTGCCGGTTATTCCGGTGAACGTATGTTTGCGTTTTAGGTTATCTAGCAATCGTATCCAAAATTAATGTTTTCGATCACTGTGTAGACATTGCGTGACTTGTACTATTTCTCTATCCATGGTCATTGGCAGTGGTGGGGAGTAACTAGTTACAAAAGTAACTAGTTACAAAAGTAACTAGTTACAAAAGTAACTAGTTACTTTTTTAGTAACTGTAACTAAGTTACTTTTTCGCAAAAGTAACGGAATTTGTAACTAGTTACCACTTTCGAACCTCAAAAGTTACAGTTGCATTTACTTTCATGGGGCATCTTTTTCCGCTAAAAAAAATGGAGAAAAATTATTTAATTTCACTCTATTCGTAATAATGAGCTTGCTTCTTTGACGAGCCCACTGAAACTGAGGCCGAATTGAAAAGCAAAATGATCAATGTACTAAACAAGGCAACCGACAATGCTCTAGATCAGTGGTTGTCAAACTTTTTTGCGCCATTGCTCCTTTACGGTACTCTGCGTATCATCATCGCCCCCTCGCCCTAATAAACTTGTGTTCTAATTAACTTCGCAAAGGCGAGTGCTACTGATGAATGGGAATTACCCAATTTGCAAAGGAAAATGCGGTGAAGAGCAATAAAAAAGATCTTACACGGTTCATGAGCTATCGCCCCCCTTCGCCGCTTTCGTCCCCTTTTGCTTTTCGCCCCCTGGTGCTTCTCTTTCGCCCCCAAGGGGGCGACATTGCCCACTTTGAGAAACACTGCTAGTGAGAAACACTGCCACTTTGAGAAACACTGCCTACTTTGAGAAACACTCTAGATACTTCGACGTAGTGACACCGATAATTAACGACCGTGATGCAAGTTTAACTAGCTTAAGTGACAGTTTTTTGGCTGGGTGTTTGCACAATCAAAGCGACGAAGATCTAGCAATGTCGATAAAGTACAAAGAGGTTCTTTTTCGCCGTGCCCTCACAAACTGTTGATGCAAACGCTTTTGTGCACGAAGAACTTATGGAACTTTTAATTCATTACGATACTGCTCTTCCTTCTAGTCATGAGCGTGTTTGGGAGAAGGAGGGTCAGTAATACCTTTTTGACTTTGCCTTTTAGTAAAAAAGAACAAAATTAATGGTGCCAACTGACTGAAGTACCGGTGTGCCAGACTCTTTCGATGATTTCTGTAGCTTATTGCCAGGGGCGGATCTAGGGGGTAGGATTAGGGGTAAGTAGGCCTATTCCCTTCACCTGGCATTGTCAAAAATATTTTTGATAAGTACAATTTTTCATAATCTCGAACCTCTTCGATAGCAATAAGCTTTACAACTTAGCTTAAGCACGCATAATCGGAAATGTGCGAACAAAATGGATCATATTTGGCGAAGCACTCACAATCAAAGTCATAAAACTTAAACAAAATTTGCCGCAAAATTATTCAAAAAGCACTAAAACAGCCATTACAGCAAGTAAATTTTTTAAAATTTTTGCGGGGGAGCAGGCCCCGGACCCCCCTAGAGCTTTTTTGTTTCGCAATCAGCTTCAAATTTGTTCTGCCTTATAAAAACTACGCTTGAAAAAAATGTCGAATTAGTGGGTCCTCCCCTCTTTTAAAATTTCTCGCCATGCCGCTGCTTCTAGTGCTGCAGTTGATCGACATTTTAGCATTGAAAAAGACATTTTAAAGCAGAAGTGCTCTCCTGTATTCTGAAAAAACCTAGTAAGTCAATTCGCAGCAATTTTGAGAAAAAGCAGAAAAACTGTTTTGCATCAGAATAAGCTCCTAAAGAAAAATTGAAGCTTTTTTTTCATCTTTGATGATGGTGCTAAAAAGTCTGTTCAATGCATTAAATTTTATAGTACTTATCGGCGTGATTTGATCGTAAACTTACTAGGTTTTTCCGGATTAAACTGATTTTAAAACCTAAAGGTTTTCATCATTAAAAACCTACTGTATAGTGTGTCATAATGTCAACGCATCGTTGATTTTAATTGGTTCAAAACAGAAAAAAGCGAATAAAAAATAATAATGCGAAGGAAAAATTACTCAAATTGTTCAACAAGATCCGCAATATCATCATTCACAGGAATTTTTTGCCAAAAAAATTTTTTAGTAGCAGGAAACGAGTCCGTCAATTTGAGAATGTTTTGGCGTTCACACTATAGGGATACTTTTTGGTTGAGCTTTTTTCATCGGAGTAGTGTCAAGTCTGAACTTCAATTTTAAAAACTGAACATCTTAATACTCTTCTTCAAAATGTAGCTTAAACTTCTTTGTTCCTATTTCCTGACACTGTCCGATCGCCTTGTTTCTGCCTCATCTTTTTTAATGCCAACTCCACTATCATTTTTCCTAGTTAAGCCATTTTTCAACATAAATCATGTAAAATTTTTCAATAGCCTCTTGACTAAAACATTATGAGGACCGAGTAACTCACGAAATTTACCTAGCAAATTGTCATTTGTGATCTCACATGATCAGAATCAAAGGATTGGATTTAATCAATTATTACAGTGATAGAAATCAAAAAAGCTGATTGGTTAATTATAAAATGACGCGCGGTCAAGTGACCAATCGTCATGGAATCGTGGAATAGCAAATCATGCACACTAACCGACCAATGGAAACCAAACAGGTCAAACTGAAGAACCAAAGTAATCACGACAAACAAGCGTCTTAAAAAGCATTAAAATGGTTATTGCAGTATGCAAATTTCAATATTTCTCCGGGGGTATGCCCGCGGACCACCCTAGAGTCGTTTTTGGGACTTAAGTTGCTTAAAATTAACTCTGCCGGAAAAAACTGCGCTTGAAAAAGTGATGAAAATTAGTGCCCCCTTCCTGAAAAAATTCTGAATAACCCCCTGACATGAAACATTTTCAAAAGGCTTATTTACGCCCGTTTCCAGGTTTAAATGTCTTTACGTTTAGTAAAGATTCAACCTAATTCAAAATTATATCCCCCCGCCCACCAAAACTTTCTGGATCCGCTCCTGTGTAAAAGTGTAAAACGTGTGGTCAAATGCCGGAGCGTATGTAGGGGGGGGGGGGGGCATTGGGCCATGGCCCCCCCTTTTGAATCTGCCTTTTAGTGAAAAAGAACAAAATTAAAGGTGTCAACTGACTGAAATGTGCCAGACTCTTTTGATTGTTTTTTTGTCTAAAACTAGCTTGTGGCCAGAGGCGGATCCAGGGGGATAAGATGAGGGGTATGCATCTTCCTTCCAGCCATTTTCAAAAATGTTTTTGATAAATACACTTTTTCTATAATTTTGAACCACTTGGATAGCGATAATCCTTACGCCTTAAGCACGCATAACCGAAAATGTGCGAAGAAAATGCATCATATTTGGTGAAACACTCTGTAATTAAGGTCAAAAATTTTAAACAAAATTTGCTTGCAAATTATTCAAAAAGCACTAACCTAGCCATTACAACTTGTAAATTTTTAAAATTTTCAGGGGAAGCATGCCCCCGAACCCTCCTAAAGCCTTTCTTGTTTCTCAATCAGTTTCAAATCAGTTCTGCCGAAGAAAAAATACGCTTAAAAAATGTAGAAATTATGCCCCCTACCCCCCTTTTCAAATTTCTCACTACGCCACTGGTCAAATGTGACATCATTCTCAAGACCCTTCCATAGCAATATCTTGGCTACGCTAGTGGATTACGGAGTCGAACGTGTCGCCAGCTGCTCGCCACCACTGCTGCGACGTTAATCGTGTTTTCGGAGTTCGAAGCTGTGCAGCCAAGGAGTTACGCAACGACAGGGATCTTGCCACTCGTTTACACGCTTTGGCGTTATACCGCGAGTAAAATGAAGATTTAACGACCACTAAGATTGTTTGCTTCTGGAAAGTTGTAAGTTGGTGACATCTTATTTTTGTGTAAATTTACCTAACGTCTACTCCATAGTGCGAATACGAAAGCTTTTTTTTTTTCGTTTGAACAACATTAAATGATGTTGCATAGTCCATTTTTTTCAGCCATTTGCTGATTGCTAGATATGACAATAAATCTTGAAAATCTATGTGGTTGAACCACTCCTTAATACTGTATATCACGAGAATTGGTAGGCCTATATCGTTTTAGCCTAGTTCAGGCAGAGGACAAAAGTTAGTATAATAGTAGACCACTTCAAAAATAATAATGCCATGCTTGTATCTTTATGCAAAGATTGCCATTAATGTTGGTGACTGCAAGTCGAAAAATCTGAAATATAATTTGTTAATGTTTTGGCTTATCGAAATCGGATTAGCTTGTACTTTGTATCACATCGAGTTAATTAATGTTCACTAGTTGAAAATTTGCTGTGCCTGACACAATGAAAGTCTTCGGGCAATGTATAACGATCTGGCGCTGAACATTAGTCTCAGATTGTTTAAATAGTCGCTAAGATTTGCTCGTTGGCGAAACTTTAAACTTTGAGTAAGATTAACTTGTTTGCGATTTTCATCAATTTCTTTGTCACAATGAGTTAGCGCAATATAGGTTTGTTTGCTTGAGTTATTGGCAAAATCTCCGTTCTCTTCGCGAGAGTATGCTGTGTTTGCATAACGTCAGAAGTAAGGACTTTACGTACCAATCTCCTGCAATAAAAGTTAGTTATTTAGTAGGCTACTCAATCGGAGACAACGTTGGCAATAATCTCTTTATCAAGTACTTTCACGTTTGCCAGTGCCAGTCAAGGGATTGGACGACGAAGCTGAACTAACAAAGGAGTAACTCTAGCTGCTATAAATTTGATATTAATTTATTCGTTTTCTTCAGTAAGATAGCTAACCAGAATAGTGAACGGTGGTTGGAACTAAAATTGTTTTTAAGTTATGCCCATGCTTGGTGGTGGGCGATGCTTTTTGTCATTTACGTTAGAACTCACGATTTATTAAATGGTTTTGCGTTTGAGTTAGGAAGGCAGACATTGTACAGGGCTTGATGACTAATGAAAATTCAGACATGTCCGTAACTATTGCCGTGAAAATAACTGGGGCCAGCGCCTCCTATGCTCCGTTTTTCCAGCCGACGCCCCAGTTAAAATGTTTTGCAGATACTTAGTACGTGATATCATGCGAAAAGAGCAATCCGTACTGTTCCAATTAAATCAGCAATCCGTACTGTTCCAATTAAATCAGCAATCCGTACTGTTAAATCACGGGTTCTTAACCGGGGGTAAATTTACTCCCTGGGGGTAAAATTCACCTACCGCGGGGATAAAAATTTTCTAAATTAAAAACTTAAGAAAACTATAATTTTCAGTATTGAAAAAGCAGTAGTAGTACACTGGGGGTAAATTATACCAGGGTTGGAAAAAATCGATTGTAATCAATATTCGATTGCGATTATCTTCACTTTTTGTTCATTGAATGCACTGGAGCGTTTACTTTTTTGAATGAGTATCGAATATGGCCTTGTCTTTACTTTTTTTATTGACGCAATTCGATATTCCATATTCGATTCTTTTTGTCCAGGTTACTTTATTTCACTTAAGTAAATTTAAAATAACCGTCGGTATGTCATTGCCTTGTTTTTGCTGATAAATTTTTTTTTGTGCCAAAAAACACACAAAAAAATTTTTAATAGCAATGTTGCTTCGCATATACTATGTCCGTCGTTTGTCTGGAAGTTACCGCATGAATGTGAGGACATCACAAAAAATGCTTGGCGTACACCGCTAAATGCTCAGTGTAATATCAAAAATCGATGACAATATTCTTTATTCTTTACTTTTTTAAACTGCCATCGAAACCGATTATTTCTTTACTTTTTGGTGAACTTTCGAATATCGATTATTTCTTTACTTTTTTGGGTATCGATTCCCAACCCTGAATTACACTTTTTTCTTTCGGAAAAAGGTAAACGAGACAAAAAAGGTCAAGAACCCCTGCACTAAATGAAGCAAGATAGGCTAAGCTATAGCAATAGCGTAAATCTGTAATGCAGTAACAGCATTTTTAGCTGTCTTTACTGATAAAAGTGGTTAGTGCAGATAATTTATTTTGCGAAAAAGTAAGTATGGATAAACTGCGAGTGCTTTTAACACACAGTATGTAATGTTTCAAACGAAACATGATTTTGAAAATTGCGCGAGATACTTGAGTTAGAAAAATTTTTGGCAAATGATATACTTTTAAAAGCAGATTTCTTTGAAATTAATTTTTGATTCGCTGGTGTTTGTCGTTATAAGTCAATGTTGTCGACTCACGTTAACCGCAAAATGTCTCAATGAAGCTTATAAGATCTGCGAATAGCGCTACGTAACCTTCACTTTTTTGCTGAGTTAAGTTTAAAAGAGCTTGATTTATTTTGAGCAAGACTTTTCTCTAGAAAGCATCCACAAAAATCGTTAACGAGCTAGCTAATAAATGATGCTTCCACTGCCAGACACTCAGAAACACGATTCATTTGATCGAGTTGTGTATCTGAGTGTTTCTCGGTGGTTTCGTTGCAATCAACGTTTTCAGCTAAGCGCACGAATCAGTTGCACAAAGGTAAAAAAGTATTAGCTGGAGTTTAACAACATGCAAAACTCAGTGTAAAATGTGAAGCAACAAGATTGTATTTGGTCGTCAACTCATGAGCAAGATTGAGAAATCATTAAAGTTATTTGTTTGCAGTCGCGATCAGTAGTTTCGATTAACATGAGCGACAGCTTAAAAGTTAAAACACGCAACCGCCTGTCCTGCACCTGCAGTCCGATTTTTGATGCTGAATTGCCCCATAATCGCCAAGGTGTGATCAGCAACTTCAACGCTACGCTCGAGCGGCAGCCTATTTGAATTAGGCAAGGTCTATCTCCGCCAAATTTGTCGGAACTCTCAGTTCAGTTCAGATGACCGCGTGGTACGAGCGTTTGCATCTGAAGCTGTAGACCCGGCTTTGGTTCCGAATCTGGTCAAACCAACAACTTTAAAATTGGTATTCACAGCTTCCATGTTTGACACTCAGCATTAAAGGGACAGTGAGGAGAACAAGCCGGCAAGTTTATCAGCGGGATTCCCCCATCTTGGTGTGGTAGACGGGTGGCAGTGGCGTAACCAAGTAGGGGGCAATTGCCCCCCCTGTAAAATGTCTTGCCCCCCCTGTAAAATTGTGCATAAAAGTTATATTTTTCGCGTTTTTCTCAAAGCTTACCAGATCAATCAAGTTACGGAAGAAAAAGTTTTTGATTTCCTTTGTGTAACAGTGTGTAAATTATGCGAGCGCAGGTTTCCCGCTGTAAAAGTGATAAAAATAGAGGTAGTCGCCACTGCCGCCCTGCGGGGAGTTGTCAACGTTGTTTTGTGGTGAATTTATCTAATTACCGCTGCATCTTGAAGTCTAATTGTTTGTCGTTTTTTGTAATGAACCGCGAAAACTTTAATCAGGCTTTCTTTCATCAGTTAATGTGCTTTCTTTCTGTCTTCAATTTTGTCGTGACTTCAAATTTTCACGTGGTCCATCATGTTATCATGTCTTTTGATAAAAAATCATTAGTCGGTCAGAAATTGCCTAACTTTTCTTTCAATACGATTCTACAATCATTACAACAACAATTATTACAACAATAGCAGATTCAGTCAGAAAGTGACTGTAATCCAAGTCAGTGCTTTATATCATGACGTCATTACTTATGATGTCATTAAACTGCTGCCCCCCTTTGAACAAGCCTTGCCCCCTTGTTGCCCCCCCCTGTAAAATGAACCTGGTTACGCCGCTGACGGGTGGTCGACAACTCCTAAGCGAGCTTGTTATAACGTTTTAATCGCGTTCTGGTGATAGGAGGATAAGCATCCAACTACAGTAAAATAGCCTACTAAATACGTATACTCTGTGTAAACATGCAATCAATTTAACCTTAAGCAATTCTAGCTCTGTTGCGATTGCTCGTTTTGACATTGCCATTTTTTTTTTCGGGAGTCATGGCCATGTGTAGGCCCCATGCTGTTTTTTCTCTCTTCGTCTTTTTTCTTTTCGTTTAACATCTTTTTTCGTGTCTTCCTTTTTCTGAATTTTCTTTCTCTCGGACGCTGTCGCTCCGTGCCATCTTCGGGCTTTCAAGAATAAAAGCATTGACTGATACAGCAGTAGCGGTTCGTGACCAAAATGATTGGGGGTGCTGCAAATGCTAATGACATTGAGACTGAGCCAATTCTTGCCCTATAACTTCTTACGCTTATAAACGTAATGTAATATAAAGGAAGTGTGTAAGTCATCATTAATTTAACCTAAAGGAAGTGTCTAAAGCACCGGCAAATCTTTAATAGAAACAAACAAGCAGTCAGGTGCAGCAGCGTTTTGATAATGGAAACCGGTTCCACGCAGCACGTGACAGCAACATCATATATATATATAGATATAGAAACAAACAAAGCAGTCCGATGCAGCAGCGTTTTGATTATGGAAGCCGGACCGGTTCTCTGCAGTCTCTAGTCTAGACACTGCCTAATTTAAAAAGTGATTATGACATCAAGCCCACATCAATTTGGGCCTAAAGCCCTGATAAATTGGACAAGTGGACAGGCTAATGGTAGCCTAACATAATTAACTTCATCTACACACCGGCTATTACTCAATCACATAGTCTAGTCCAGGGGTCGGCAACCTTTTGAGCGCAGTGTGCTTTTTTTTGAAAGTGTTAAGATAGAAACTTCTCCGCGTGCCAAACGGTTGCCCTATTTTCCTCTGAAAATTTCAGTGTAGACCAAAAAAAAGGTCTTCACGTCGGTAGATGTCCTACTTAAAAAAAATACCTCTGTAATTGAGTGACGTTTGAACCCACAACACTGAAAATCGCTCATAGATTTAAAAGCAAATTTGTTAAATCTTAAGAGCGTAAAATTTACTTGCGCGTGGAATCGCTTCGCGTGCCAGGCCAGACCTTCCGGCGTGCCACTTTTGGCACGCGTGCCAGGGGTTGCCGACCCCTGGTTTAGTCTACCGCTACCAGAACCATCATCTCATCAAAAAAAAATGGTTGACTAAGCGTACACAGGTCTACCCGTATTACCGTAAAAAAGCCCAATCCTTACCAGCAAAAAACTGCAGGAACTGCAATTATTTCGTATTTTTTCTCTTCTGAATAATTTTAACATGCCTCGAGCTGGCTTGCTTGCAGCTCCGATCACGACCAATATTTGCATAGATCAGACTCTTATTCGCATGACTGCTCACGGTTGTTTCATTTTGGGCTGGAGGTGTGCACTTATTCACAGCTCAATTATGCAGAATTTCCAATTATACTAAAATTAACCAAAGTTTGTTTTTTTTTATTTAATAAAAGTTTTTCATAAAAATTTGTTTTGATGCAATTTTTGTAATTTTTTGTTTTTTATCAAATTTTTTCCGACATTTTTTACAAAAACTTTGGGGGTGCTGCAGCTCCTTAACACCAGCCGCCACTGTGACACAGCATTTAATGTTTTTAATTTATTGTAAAAAACATCTACTATAAATGTTCGTACAAAACTTCTGTTGCTTTACGAGGGGACAACGCGTACCAGCTTTCATAGCGATATTCTCAAACATAATTGTGAAAACTAGGCTACATTCTCCCACTCAAGTTTGGTTGATGCGTGGAACCAATCATATGTATCGTGCGCAGGGGCGGATGTGGGGGATGCACCCCCCCACCAGCCATTTTCAAACATGTTTTTGATGAATACAACTTTTCCATAATTTCAAACCTTTTCGATAACAATAAACCTTACGCCGTAAGTACGCACTATGGAAAATGTACGAACAAAATGCATCACATTTGGTGCAACACTGAGAATTAGGGGCAAAAAATTTCAACAAAATATGCCTAAAACTTGTTCAAAAAGTACTAAAATGGCCACAACAGCATGTAAAATTTCAAAAAATTTCCGGGGGAGCATGCCCCCGGACCCCCTACAGCCTTTTTTATTCTCAATATGCTTTAAAATAATTCTGCAGAAGATCTGCGCTTAAAAATAAGTCGAAATTGGGTGCCCTCTCCCTGAAAAAATTTCTGAATACGCCCCAGACATCAAAACATTTTTCAAAGGGCTTATTTACGCCTTTTTTGGGTCTAACTTCTTTGTACTTATATAGTTGACATTCAACCTAATTCCAAATTTCATCTCCCTTCCACCAAAATTTTCTGGATCCGTCCCTGATCCTGCCTTTTCAATCTGGAGGTTTCTCATTCTCAAGGTGGGTTTGTACGAAACAAGAGTTGCAAACTGAAAACAATTGAAGAAAGTTGAGAAGCGCAGCTGAACGATAAACAGAACTCGCTTGTGTTTTTCCATTGTTTGTCTCGGCGTGTGGTATTCCAAGGAAGTGTTGGAAATTAAGCGTCGATCAGTAAAGAGTAAATTCAAATTCGATTAACCCGCTCTCACTAACTTCGTGATATGGATGGCCAAACTTAAAGGATTAAGCATTGCCGTTTCTTCTGGCGATGTCTTTTACGAATGCTGCATAGATTGCATATTAGTAAACTATATGCAGTGATGGGCACGATAAACCTTTCTGTATTAAAGCGATAACGATAATTTCAAAAAAAAAAACAGGGCGATACTGATAAATCTCAAATTTTTAAAGCGATATCGGCAATCGATAAATTGTTCCGACAAATGCTGCAGTAAATTTTCGTAGTGTTTGATGAAGATTTTTTGTAAATCATATTGCAAAAATGTTTTTCTAGATTTTCAAGATGAGAGAACAGTTCAGGGACTTTGCTATGGCAATTAACAAAGCAAAGAGAGATTTTTTAAAAATTGCAATCAGATTTAATGGACACCGCGTATCTTGGCCATAGCGCCAACTCACTAACTTCGAACAATGTGTACGTAAACAATCGCGATTATTTATCGGCGATAACAAAATATCTTACAAACGCGATATCGGCAATAAATTATTGTCGGTTAATGCCAATCTCTGACTATACGCATCGTAAAGATGACATAATTAATCGATCATCGAACCCTCAAAACCGTCGGACGATATCTTTTCTTGCGATTAGCTTACTACGAGCTTCTTCATATTTCAGCGTTAGTCGTATTCGCTTGCTTCCATCAAGTACATCCATTAATTGGCGCTAGAGAGCTAATATTACGTCTTGTGCGAGACCGCGGCCGAACCAAAACTGCAACCGCTATTTTCGCATTCAAAATCGACGAAAACCGAATTTAATCATGTATTCCTTCGAAAGGTTCGAACTTGTGGCAGGAAAATACTGGACACATTCATATTAACGAAAAAATGACACTCGCTATATTCGCGGTATCACATCGAATCGCGTAACGTGTGGTGGAATCAATCTCCGCGGGTTAGCGCCAGGCCAACACAGCAACACAGCTCGGAAAAAATGTTACAGCAGTGGCGAACGTTGGCAACAACGTGGTTGATTTGACCGGGCCAGGATTTAAATCCCAGTGTTAAGGACACAGTAGGCTTAAAGCATGATACTTTCTATTTAAAAAACGATGGGTTAACGTGCGTAACTTCAAAATCAGATACTCAATGCAAACTTTTTGAATCAACCAAATAAGTCTTCGTTATCAAACTTCAACTTTAAAGAGTCATAATTTACACCCAGATACTGCATCAATAAAACAGTAATATGAAAAAACTGACAGAAAAAAACTTTGATGCCATTAAAATTTTGCTAATTAGGGAGCGATACCATCCAATAGTAAAACTTCTGCAAACCGCTCATGAACACTTTTTACAAATGCGAAATAGTGTAACTGGCATACTAGTGTAAGCTATCATGTTTTCTAATAGTGTCCACGAAAATATTATTGCAAATCAGGTTGAAATTGGTCAGCGTAACACAAAAGGCAGTTAAAAACACGAATATCACTAAAACATAATAAAAAATGGGCAGTGTGGTTTTAAAAGACGCAAAAATGAAAAACTAACCGAAGGTTTCCACGGAATTATTATCCGCCAGAAAATCAGGGGTTTCTAAACCACAAAAATTTTCATCTTCAAAAGTTTTTTCACTTGCACAAGATTCCGAAAAAGTCTGCAGGTCTGTGCTAGCGTTGAAGTCTGCGTCGTTTAAAGGATTTTTTTCGTTCGATGTTTCTTGCAATGTTGAACCCCATTCGATTAGTTCTTGGCCGTAATAAGCAGTAATTGTTTTTATTTTATTGTTCAAAAGATTTTGTTCAACTTCGCATTTATTTCCAGGACCTGCTAGAAGAACCAACTGCAAAAAATTAATAAAAGGTATGAAAATATATCATAAACCAATAGCGCCTGTGAAGATTAATCGGCTTTTAATGCATCTCAACTTCGATTAAACCCTTCATTTAAATAAGGAGTTTAAAAGTTTAGATCAAGACTTTAAAAAAAAAAAAAAAAAAGAGCATGACAATTTGGGAATAGCACGAAGCGCGAGTTTTATTTTCCTTTTTTATCTGACACTCATTAGGAAGTCGCAAAATGAATGACCTGAACTAGTTTATAAAGTAAAATTCTTCATTCTGACCATTTCCCCAAAAGAGTCTACGATGAAAAGCTTGGGGAAATGAATCTTATAATTAACGCTATTCTCAAATTCTGCATCGCCGAACGCCTAGACCAGGGGCTACTCAACTATGATCAAAATCGGTCCATTTAGAAAACTTCATTATTTGCAAACGTCCAGAAACAATTTTTGTCTGGTTTCATTCCGGCTGAAAAAAGCGATACCAGTCGGTTGGCTGAGCGAATAGTGACATTGCTGTCGTCGCGCGAGGTTTATGGTTCATTTTCAACCAATTTGGACACAGTTCCCCTGCCCACATGTCTAGTTTCAGTGGTTCCAGACGCCAACGGGCTTACTGTATCATAGTCAATTGTTTGATTCATAGTCAATTTGTTGATGTCATAACTGAAACAAGTGATTATGACACGAGCAATTCAATTGTGATGTAGAAAGACCGTGGAGTTTTAGAACCACTTAAACTGGACAAGTGGACGGGGGAAGCGTTGCCAACATCTTGCCACCGCTGCGATGATACTTCGGAGTTCAAAGGTGTGATGCCTACGCTCTACGCCCCAGAGATGGGCCCCGCCGCATGCGCTGGTTGCACGCTTCGGCGTGATACCATAATAACAAGATTTGATTTTGAAAAAAAAATGATTCTTGTTTTTTTAGTTGTTTTTGCATTGAATAATATCACACTTAGTTGCTTTTCAAAATGAGGAGAGATGACCTGGGTTTAACCCTATCTTTATGAAGAAACAATTTGTCGATTAGTTCTTTGGCAATCTGCCCCAATGCCTTGCACGATGTGGCTGTAGAGAGGATCTCTGGTACTGTTGTCAAAACTCAACTGGTCAACACTCATTATTATCAAAATTTCCATGATCACTCTTTTCATTATTCAGTTTATAAGAAATCTATTTCGTTCTAAGTGGACATCATCAGTCGTATTCAAATAGAAGTGTCCATGCTACGCTACAAATTCTATTTGAATAAGACTGATGATGTCCACTTAGGACAAAACATATTTTTCATAAACTGAATAATAAAAAGAGTGACCTTGGTAATTTTGATAATAATGAGTTATGAAGAATCATTGCTCTTTTTTCTGGTTGACACTTTGCCTACAGCACTTCATTTTCTTCCTTAGCTTTAACTTTCTCCATTTTTCTCTAACTAACTTTATTCTCCGTCTTCTTAACATTCTTCATTTCCTTTTACCTGGTACTGAGTTATATATTCTCACTCTCTCTAACACACGACAAATACCGACGCTCTCTTTCGCGTTTATCGTTATCTTTTTACTTGTTATCTTCCATATCATTGCCACCCATTATTTTTAACTACTAGTAGTAAATAAAAAGTGCGTGCAGTTGTTTTTTCTAACGCGCCATAAAATAAGGTTTTGATTAAAATTAAATCTTTTTTATGCTCGTGGTATTACGCCGAAGCGTGTAATGAGTGGTGGGGTTAATTTTCGCGGCTTAGCGCCTGAGCAACACAACTCCGTAAAAACATCGCAGAGATGACGAGCTGATGGTGACACTGCGTCAAATGTATCTAGCCCGGTAATCGAACCCAAGACCGTTTTTAAGGTTTATCCTGTAATGGTTATGATAAAGTTTTAAGTTAACACTCGGAAAATATTCCACAATTATGCTACGACTTTATTGAGGTCCAGTTTTAGCATTCAGAAGGTCCGAGTTAGAACCGCGGTCCGCCAGTTGAGTGGCCATGGGCCTAGATAAACATCAATCCACTTTTATTTTTAGGCACCGCAATCTTAGGTGCTATATTAGACAACAGTATTGGGCAAAATCAAATGTTCCATTCATTAAAATTTAAACACATCAAAAAACTCTTACTTCTTCAACGCAGGCATTTCGCGGTAAAAAGAAGGCTACATTAGGAGTAACTTGTTTCGCAAGATCGAAGGCAGTTTTGCCAAATTTTCCCATATCATCAATGCGGAAAACTTCTTTATTTATGTACTCGGGACCTCCCCAAGGTGGGCTAAGATGAAAATACGGTTATAATGATCATGTCTAGTGACTACATTTGTGGGGCAAACAAACGTGGGCTTTCTACATTATCATCAAATACTTGAAGACACTAACACTTCGCAAAAAGTAAAAGTAGATAACAATGCGAAAAACTATAAAAAAATTTAAAAAAATTAGCAATACACACACAGTGTTAACGTCAGATGAAATCTGCTTACAGTGACATAAGGCCTATTCAATGAAATACGGTTCAACAACAACATTGATTGATAATTCCATACTGACCTTAGAAAAACAACATCAGCAACCAATTGTAAAATTATTTTAAAGAAATCTCCACAAATAAAATCAATTCTATCTTCGACTCCATATATAGCTGCGTTATGTCGAGCATAAGCAAGTTTGACCGGGTCTATGTCAATGGCAATCACTGCAATAAGAATAGGTCAAGAGAAAGACAAACAAAATATAGAAAATATCCTAATACAAGAACTAAACTCTGACTGACCCAAACGCATTTGTAGCTTGAAGATGTTACACACTCCTGGAATTATAATTTTGCACAGCAACTACGAGTAATTATTTTTTTTCCAGAAAAATGTCAAGCGCTTAGAAGGAACGCAAAATGGAGCCGTAGCGACTCAAAACAAAGCAAAATGCCTTTCAAAAATTTGGTTGGTTATGCAAAAGTGACCACAAACGACAGAAAAATGAACCATTTGTTAAAAATACAAACCTTTCTCGCATGTAAACGCAAATTGAATGGCGTTTCCGCCAGCTCCACAAAAACCATCCACAATGACGTCACAACGGCACCTCTCAGCGATGTGTTCCGCTATTTTCTCCGGAGTTACCGAGTACCAAGATTCTATCAAATGTATACAACAAACTGAGCAAGATAAACTAATACTGGTTGCAAGACTCAGGTTGTCACCCGCCCTTAAGCAGAATTCATAACGATAGATTTGAACCTTTAATAAGATTCCAGTTCTTCAATGAGCAATCAGAACGATCCATGAAATTTAGCTACGTGTAAACTACCTGCAACCACTAAGAAAGAACGCATTCTAAAAAATTAAGTTTCTTAGAAATAGCGTAGGGGAAGGTGGAGTAAAACGGGACGCGGGGCAAAACGGGATATTGTAATTTCAGATAGAAAACTTTGTTTAAGCGCCACCAATCGAATATATGTGACAGGTTACCACATTTTCAACTTCAGAAAAAAGAATAATGGATTAGACTGGACTTAGCGCAGATGGCAGGAACAAAGTTTGCTTGTGTGCATGCTGATGTTAGAGTATTCTTGCAAATTAGTTCATTTTGTAACCGACTTCTATTCAGCTTTGTATCGGGATGATGAAGGCAAACATGTTTGAGCATTAAAAGCTGTCAAAATACTGGACATGGTCACCCAAATTGAAAAGTTGTTTTAATGGCAGTTCAATTTTTGAAATTGCACTACTGGGGCAAAATGGGACAAAAATGTTAGTTAGTAATAACAATTCACCTGAATGTTAGGAAAGTTGTCAAGTCGCAGGAAAGTGTTAACTTATCTGCTAAATTAATAATATCAAGATGGTGGACTGGTGGGTTAGGAGTTGGCTATTTACAGTAAAGCCGTATTTATTACGCGTACCATTTTCGTTAGGTTGGCAAGTTTTTGTACCAGAAATCGGACAAAAAAATATTCCACAAACAGCCTTTGAGCTGATTTGTGATTTGAACTGATTGACGGCAAAACGGAACGGGTGTATCATTTTGCCTCAAGCAGGGGGCAAAATAGGACGATTTCCAAAAATTTATAAATCCAAATATCTCTATTGTCTGAATGCTTACAAAAGAAAAAATTTGTAGAAAATGAGATCATGTCCATACACACTCCATGCAAGGTTAACTTGTTTAAAAAAGTAAAAATGGGGAAAATAATAGTTATCTTGCTTAAACGTCCCGTATTGCCCCACTTTCCCCTATGTCCAATGTACTCTCATTACGAACAAAAATTTGACGAAACGCAAGAAAAATGAGGCAAAAATATATTTTAAAATCAAGTAAATTAACTACCTTCATCAAGTAAAATTCCTTCATCGAATTTGGAGAAAAGTTTATAACGTTGCGCCCAGAATTTCTTCATGATCGGTTTGTTGAGAATTCCTTCAGGCATTTTTCTAATACCACTACTTCTCCTTTGCTTTTTTTTGGATTTCTTTTTCTTCAACACGGTAGAAGAGTTTTCTGTACTATCTGAAGATGGTATATTGTCAATTTTGTTCGTAATGGCTTGAGTATTAGTCACATATAACCAGTACGACGAAAAATAACCGAAAAATCATTCCACATTTAGCACAAAACCTAAGGTATAAATAGAATAAAAGCTTCATCAATTGTCACAAAACTTATTTTGCAATACGGGTGATCATTGACAAAAAATATATTGTTCAAACTTGATGTTTCACCTTCATAATTATCTACATAAGAAGTCGACATCTCAGTTTGGTTCGAATTGGCAAGAACTTTCACTGTTTTATCGTTTGCTATTATGCTTTCATCGTCAGATGAACTTTCACATACACTAGACCCACTTGATCTTGCTGCAGGTGGAAGCGATTCTGCGGGAAAACAATAAATTCGCTAAAATGTTTGTGCTGCAATCAATCAAGCGAATCGGAAGGCCATGCGGAGGAAAGCTCGGCAGCTAGAGCGGTAGACTGCGGATTCGATTCCACTCAAACAAAAAAAATCACATCTTCATAATACTCGCGGTATCAGGCCGAAGCGTGTAACGAGTAGCGGGGACCATTTTCGCGTTTTAGCGCCTGGGCATTGGACAACATAGCTCCGAAAAAACATCGCAGCGTTGGTGAGCGATGGCGACACTGCGTCGGATTTGAACGGCTCGGGATTCGAACCCTCGACCTACCGAACCGAATGCTTTAACAACAGTTCTGACCGGTCAGTTTCGCGTCAAACCAACGACCAAAAAGTTGGTACTCACAGCTTCGTCCTTGACGTTCAGCATCTATTGGCCAGTGCAAAGAGCAAACCGTTAAGTTTACTCGCCGTGCCGTTGGGAAACGCATTCAGCGGAAAGTATTTTCAAACAATACGCAGTGACCACTAACTTCTAAGCCAGCTCGTCATAGCGCTTCTGTCGTTTCCTCGTGGCCAGAAGATGGAAAATGCCACTAGCACCAAGAGACTTGGCAAACCTAATCGTCAAGCACCGTCGCAAAATGCTTCGAATGAACCACAAACCTTCATAAACCCATGATTCGCTGACGTATATTACGAGCTAGTGGTGCCGACATCTGTGACTCAGCACCAGTGCATTAGCTATCAAGAAGAACGCAACATTCGCAATTTGAATCAATGTAAAGAAATACAAAAACCTAGTCTGTTTGTATTCATACCTTTTGAATCAAAACTTTCAGCGGATTTTAAAAACTTTTTCACTCTTGATAAAACTCTGCTTTCTTTTACAACCATGGGATTGCCGTCTTCATCAAATCTAATATGAGTTCGCTGAAAAACAAAAAAACTCTGAGCAACTTCTTATAAAAGCAGAGACACGTAAGCAACTCTGCAAACACAAAATCAGTTAATAGATAACTGTCTAACGCAATGTTGAGTTGTACAGAAGAAAAAACATAGAAAAAGATTTGTGGCGCAATACGGATTTTCGTAAAACTCATTTTAAAAACATTTTGGCGTGCACGCACTTCGATAAAAAGCAGTAAGCAAATAATATTTGAAAACGATACCAACAGAACTCTGCTTCAATAAAAAATCATCACCGTTTTTCATGAGCTGAGGTTGAATAAAATAAAAAAAATAATCCCTTAATCAACCGCTATACGCTCTCATTCGAGCCCAAGTGTTAGGGGCTACACTTATTACAATCAACTACTTCCAAAATTAATATATAAAATTTTGATTTATTTAAACTGGAATCAACAAACATTTACTTTGAGTCGTTTACGATATTTTTTCTGCAGATATGTAGTTTTTGTTCTTTTTCTTCCCTGAACTAAAAAATGAGCAAGATCAGAAAATCGCGGAATTAAGCACAAAAAAAAAAAAAATTCCACAAAACTGCATAAAGCGATCTCACACAGGGATAACACCCAATAATTGGCACATTTAAAAAAGGTTGATACTTACCGATTCTGCAACCACGATACTTTTTTACACAGGCGCGCAATAATAATGTAGCAACAAGAACCAGGTATCTTGCCACTTCCAAAAAACTGAAAGCACACCGGACTCAAATAATATGTAACTAATGGTCAAATATAACAAGTTAGTAGAGATGCAGCCCAACGAACAGCTAATAATGAATAAAAGCTAATAGTACCTACATAAGCCTGACAAATATATATAAAAACTTCAACATTTACTATGTTTTATTACCAGAAGAATCGTCGTTGAATCTATATCCCAGAGTTGCACAGGCAACAGGAAAACCAATATTTTCAACATCTTCATCACTGCTCTGAGAAGTTTCCACATCATTTTGATTTTGATCATCTTCGTCATCATTTTTGCTGCATGTTTTGTTATGATTTGTGTCTTCTCCGATCTCATCTAAGTCCAATTCATGCTCTTTTTTCATTCGAAAAGGCTTGCGATCCTCTGGATCGTCTTCATTTTCTTTACGTCCGTTGAGAAAAGTTACTGGGGCACTTTGGTTTTTTTCAGCTTCTCCAAATTTCGCATCTCCAGAAGAATCACACTCAATTCGTTTTTCATTGCTGTTCGATGAAGATTTCGTTTCTCCGTCTTCACAGCTACCGGTACTGGTAACTTCGAATGAATGTGAGCCATTTACAATTGGTTCATCGCAGTCGAGTTGCTGCGAAGTGTAATACCAATTCATAAACCAGTTTCTATAAAACCAATACTGTTCCTTGCAGTGACTTTTCCATTTATTGAATAAGTGAATAGAAAGGAAGACATCTGTTGGAGCTTTTAAGTAATATTGAAGATCCTCTGCATTAAGCAAACTTGAGGTCTCGGAAATCGACAAATTCTCGATTGCAAGTTCCGAAGAGTTTTGGCCTTCTTGACTAAACATTCGCAAACACATAAAAAATTTTATTCGATTAATTGTACAAGCGCCAACTGACGAAATGACTACTTGATTAAATGAGCAAGCCTACATTTTGCTTCTTAAGTAACCAGTATATTTGAAGTAACAAATAATATAATTTAAGCCGAAAAACACAAGCAAGAAGCAAATCTTAGCCAAGTATACGACATAAGATACATCTACTTCACCCCATTGCCTAAAAATTGTACAGTATTTCAGATATTGTCTTTAAAATATTATAATAAAGAACAGCTTCATGACCACACACAAAAAAATCTCACTATCACAACAACAAAAAAGTTTTTTGAGTTGTCTATTTAATGAGAAGAAAGTTTTCAAAGTTCTCGTTTCTAAATTCAAATTGAGTTGGCTTCAAAAAAAAAAAATCGGCAATAACCTGTTGTCTAAAAAAGTAGACCAGCAAAATAAGACTTGACATTAGGCAATTCAATAAATCTCACCTATTGTCTTTCCAGTTTTTCAACACAAGGTCAGAACCCATACGATTCCAGTATTCTAACCATTGAGATTCTACTGAATCATCCCAGTCTATAACAAATATTAGATTAAAAAGAGTATCAAGCTTTGAAGTTTTCAGGCAAGCATAAAAACAAAACTGAAACGTGGCAACGAGAGCAAGAGTATTATATTCGTATATTTACGCAATTTCATTCATGTATAAACGTGTTATAAATTTACAGCTTTAAAAGAATGTGACATCCTACAAGCTAACCTTTGTTGTGATAAGCTACATCTTGACTTTGGGATATCGTGGCATTTTCTTCTTGACAGTCTATCAATTGTTTGACTTCAATTCTTTTGGATTTTTTCTAATAACACAAGTCATTTAAATTTCTGTTTTTAGAAAAGAAAAGCATTTGCCTATTAGTGACTCTATTACAAACTGCACTGACCGAGCAAATTTGCTTAGTGTGTCTCCAAGTAACAGGTAAACCCATTTCTCTCATCTTTGCTTCATCATTTGCATATTCTCCTAACATGAAACAAGAAAGTAAGTTCAAACAACAAATCAAAAAACATTTGCTGCAGAGCAAATCGATTTACCTTCAAACTCTTGCCATGGTTTACTGTCAAGCTCAATGGTAAAATCATCTTCACCAGGCTCAATGCCAGACTGCAAAAAGCATTATTTTGTCATTAAACTTTAAACTATTATAAAACGGTTTTAAATTTTACTTCTTAGTGAATAGGTAAAATAATATACATTGTGAAAATACAGTGCAAATTTCAACTGTTCATAACCAAGTAATAACCAAATACGTTAAACACAAATCACACAGTGATGCAAACAGCTGGGGCGGCATACTATGATCTTCGTACGAACACGAATATTCGTCTTTTGTGAATTTGGTATACTATGCTGTTCGTTACGAACAAAATTCCCGAATCTTCGTACGAAGATATTTTATTCGGCCGAAGATTTGTTGTGTAACACGACAATTTTGAAATCTTCATACGAAGATATTTTTATTCGGCCGAAGATTTTTTTAATCGGACGAAAATTTTTTTGTTCGTGCGAAAATGTTTTTTATTCGTGTAAAATTTTTTATTCGCACGAATAGAAATTTATTCATATGAATAAAATTTTGTTCGTACGAATAATTTTTTGGTGTTGCGAATATTTGCCTAAATAACAAAAATCTTCGCGATTTTGCCAAAATATTCGTGAATATTTGCTAGTGGTATCGACCACTTGTGAAACTTTACGAAGATTTTTTGACGGGGTTAATGTACTGTAGTTACCGGTCCATTTACAGTACTGAGACTAAAGGTAAATTGAGAAAGCATCTATTTTTTGAACAGCGGTCGGTAATGTCGTTGGTTAGTTTGTTTATCGAGAGAGGAAGAAGACATGAGGAAGTAGAGCGTGATAGTTTTCTGGAAAGAAAACCCGAGAATGAAGTTTTGGAAAAATTTCGCATGTCAAAGCAAGAAATTTATGCTCTATGCGGTGTTGTGCAAGCAGACATGCAACCTGTGGGACACCGGTCAACGGACTTGACCCTGCTAAACAAGGTGTTAATTAGCCTAAAGACTCTTGCATCCGGGAGTTTTCAAAACTGCAGCAAGGATTTCATGCATGCAAGAGTACATAATATGGATTCTAAGATTCATGAATTAAATATTTGTGTGTTAATAACTTTCATTGTTCTTGATTATTCGGGCTTCCAATGACGTTTTTTAATCGTGAAAAAATTTTAACTTAACGAACAAAAGTTTACGAAGACGAAGATTTTTTAAATGTAACATGTGAAGATTTTTTCAATTGTGCATAAACCATTGCGAACATTTTTTGACTTGTTCCAATTTAGTTTCATTCACGAACAAAGTTTTCAAACAAAGTTTACGACAAAAAAAATCCTTAACTGTTAAACAAAATCCGAAGAAAAAGTTTTTTCAAAATCACGAAGAAAAAATATTATTTCATTTAAATTTTACGCGTGCCAAAAACTCCCACAAACAAAAAAATCCGAATACGAACAACGAATATTTGTGTTCGTACGAAGAGCATAGTATGCCGCCCCTGGAGTGAAAATCGGCGAGAATTTTTAAAAAGACTTATCAACGTTTGGGGGGGCAAAGCCCCCCAGACCCCCCCACAGGTGCTTCACTTTTGTATGTCCAATCTCTTGATTTTATGTAGTGAAGAGATTCGTATTTTGCAAAATTCAGTAGGTGGACCTGGTGGAGGCAGGAGAGTCAAAATAACTGTCTTTTAAAACTACTTCGCTTACAAACCTTTTTTCGCATGAAAACGGGATTCGAGTGAAAAGCTGCATGCGCCCATAGCATTACTTTTCTGCATTAAAAATGTCTACATAGCTGCAATTTTGAAACTACTCCAATCTAATAAATGTTTTCACAGCTGTGGTCCTCGATGTGTACGACCCCATCAACGGATTTATATGGTTTTCACACATTAACTCACTCATTTTAGCAGATTTTTTTATGGAAAAAGGATATACTGGTACCTGCAGTCACTTAGAAAATGCAAAAATTTTTGGCAGTTCATGCCCTAAAGCAGGAGCTGGGCTAAAATATATAAAAGGAGGTTGCAACCACTAAGCTTGTTAGTTTAAGTGACTGCAGACTAACAGTTAGGTTTTAGCCGCTTATAACAGGGCCAAGAAGGGGGCCATAGCACTGTGCCTTCTTCCC
Source organism: Trididemnum miniatum (assembly GCA_964006365.1). Lineage (NCBI taxonomy): Eukaryota > Metazoa > Chordata > Ascidiacea > Aplousobranchia > Didemnidae > Trididemnum > Trididemnum miniatum. The sequence continues at coordinate 6,791,927 of OZ023231.1, read as the reverse complement.
CCTGCGTGTGCCTACGCTGCTACCACACCGCAATTGAGACTGCCAATTGAGAGTGTCCAAGAGTAATGTGTGCGCTAGATCTAATGAATCAGACAAACCATTTCCTTCCCTCTACATCAAAAACACGACACTTTAGAACAAACATGCCATCACACTCTGATTATCAATATAGTATTCGATTACAATCGTGAAAGCCATTACAAATTATCAATTAATTTCATATAAACAACCTGGATTCACGAAAATGACTTTTTTGGCAACAAAATAGGCGAAATTCGCAGAAAAGTGAAAGATTTGCATCACTAATCACAGCCACATTAATGTTTTAACTGAGTTTATGACAAGGCATAATTTGAAGCAAAAGTAGTTGAGTCTGCTTCTGAAGCAACAAACTTAGGGTCATTTTGCGCCAGGTAAAACCAAAAGACATTTACTTACCACATCACCTGCACTGTCGTTTTCTGAATTTGTACAGCAAAATTTGTTGTCTCTGTAAGTATATAGTCACATGATTTATCTAACTTACAAATCAGCACAGGTAACTGCACACTAGCTGACTGCAGCTAATCTAATGGATAACGGGGGTTGAAGGCAGGGGGTTGGAGTTGGGGGGTGGAGTCGGGGGGGAGGGGTTGGAGTTGGGGTAGGGAGGTTGGAGTCGGGGGGGATTGGGGTCAGTTGGTCATTTTTGCTGAACTCAAACTTGAACTCGAAAAATATGATTTTTAGAACTCGAACTTGCAAATATTTCTTGAAGTCGAACTTGAAATTAGTTAAAAATCGATCAAGTTTGCAGCCCTGCTGGCAACCGTCTCAATTAGGCGATGATGTATTGTGGAATTCCTGCCCATTGCTTCCAAGTGAAACATTCATTGCAATATACTAAGCAGATTGAAAAACGATTAGCCCCGCTTCAACAGTTCAACCCAATCTTACAGTTGAACAATAGCAAATCAGACATAGACCAGTGTTCCCTCTAGATTGAGAAATTTGAGAAAAATGCAAAATTTTTGGGCAAATTTTACTCATTTTGAAACAGAAATTAATATTATATAATGCAAAACTGAAAAACTTAAACAAAAAACTTGAATATTTTAATGCAAGACTGTAGCTTGTATCTTGGAAAAGCAAATTCAATGCAAAAAATTTGTAAAAAGGGTACTCAAAGTAGTGAAATCTTGGGCAAAAATTTCAATGAATTTATTATTTGGGCAAATTCGCACTTGTCAAAATCCTAGAAGGAACACTGACATAGACTGATAGACTAGTTGGACTGTAGCTGTGTAGTCTACGTGATACACATACTGATAATGTTAAATCTAGTATTGCAATGACCAGTGTTCCCTCTATCTGTCTATAATGCGAAATTTGAGAAAAATGAGAAATTCTGGGCAAATTTTTTCAATCCTTGCTCATTGCTATAATGATTTATAAGCAAATCAGTTAAAAGTGCTGAAGTTTTTAGTGTTAATAGAAAGTGTTTTACCATAGAAACTCTTATTATAAAGGTAGTGTCTATTTTGCCGTTTATTTTGCCATAAAATAGCTTTTTGGTCTATTTTGCCGTGACGTCATGAGTTTTAAGCGCCATTTTGTGCTAGATTCCCACGGCTTCTTGATAGCTCAGTGGATAGAGCGCAGCGTATAATGGGAAGCGCTGCACTAGTTTTGGGTTCGATTCTCATCATGGCTTCAGTGCCTTTGGTTCAGTTCAATTCAGATTTGTGTGACCTGGGGTTAACAATCGGGTTTGTGAGGACAGTACAAGAGAATGAGATGTAATATTTGTGTGACACGGGGTTATGTAGCTGCGGCAAAATAGACCTAGAAGCTATAATGCTGTTAACGGCAAAATAGACACTGCCTATTGTAAACAATCATGATTCCAGATCTTGAATTACACCCTTGGAATGTTAGGGCAAATTTCTAGTGATTTTCATGATTTGGGAAAATTCGCACTAGGCCTAGTTAAAATCTTAGACAGTTAGAGGGAACAGTGGCAATGACATACCGGTATGCAAAACGTAGTTTACCTGATATATGATCTTGTTAATGCGCACCTAAATGGTTTGGTTTCTTGGTCAACATTGGTGCACTCATCCAGCAAAGTAAGTAGATGCCCTTCAGCGACTTTAGTCCAAAAATAACACATTCCCAGACTACATAAAGCACTACCACCTTAGACTCTGCTCAAAACTCAGTCTCCATCTGCAGGGCATGCAGAGATGTCCGGAGTCGCTTCTTTGTGACTCCGATTACAATCCTGCTCCAAAATTACAGAATCCTACTCCAATTCTGCTCCGGTTTACGTCAAAAATCAAAACTCCAACCATGGTTGAGAAATTTGAGAAAATGTTATCCAAACTTTAGGCCTATGTTAAATTTCATGCAAGTGAGATTACTGGTGTTTAGAGACTGTGCGCGAACCGATGCCTCACCGCGAGCATAACTTTTGACAATGTTCAGTGTACATTACAATAATAACTTAAAGAAATGGTTACTCCGGCTCCAACTTCTACTCCAGTTTTGACGTTAAACTTAACTCCGAGTCCAATCCGGCTCCGGAAAAACTTGCTTGACTCCGGTTCCTGCTCCGGCTCCAACTCCTGAACATCTCTGAGGGCATGTAATGGAATGGAAGACCATTTTTCCATATTCCATACCGACAATTTTTTTCCATTCCATCTTTCATTCCATACCTAAAAACTTCTTCCATATTCCATACAAAAAATTTCTTCCTTAATCCATTCCATACAAGCAAAACATTAATGCTATTCTTATAGTTTTGGAAGTGGGCTATATGGGCTGACTTTGCTTGCGATGTAGTTTTTTTGATCATAATTTATGATATTTAATTACAGATTTCCTGTTTGGTAATGAATCATTGCTTGGTTGCGGCGCAAAATCAATTAGCCTATTGCGTATGAGAAGGTTTTAAAGTCAGAATTGCGTATTCAGGGGGCATTCGTTCATGCACTCATTTCGACTTCCACATTTTAAACTAATGATGGTTCAAAATTATACCACTTTTTTCGGAGAGATTTCCAGCGTAAAGTTGTGTCAGGATAGTCTTTTAATCGAAAAAATCTTGCTCAGAGGTTAAAATATATTCCAAACTTTTTATTGCTTCGTTTTAGTTTGCGGACAATCCTTTTCACAGTGATCTGGTAAAAGCTTTATGTCATTATTAATTAAATGTTATATTATTAATTTTAAGTCACTATTAATTAAACGTTAAGTTATTGATTAAAGGGAGATAAAATTGTCTGCAACTTCAGAAATAAGAATTTCGGTTATTAGAATCGAAATCAATACCGATATTATAACCGAACAGAAATATCGATTTTAAGTAAATTAGAGATTTAAGTTAATCTGAATACGAATGTGCTTTTCGAAACTTGATTTTGTTTGATAGATTGTCACGAGCAGCAATCAAAGAACCGTATCAAACAGCAGGGTTGTAAGTCGCTACTAAAAAAGTAGCGACTAGCGCATTAGTCGCTATTGGGCAAAAAAGAAGCGACTTAGCAGTTGTCGCTAGTCACACGAAAAAGTAGCGACTAGCGAGTGACAGTCGCTACTCGCTATTTTTGAAATTAAATAACAGCTGATGAAAGCGGCAACATCGATAAACGAATTTGATTTTTTTCCTCTCAGTGCTTTCCTATACAACCATTCGAAGAGCTATCTACAACAAGACCTAAACTAAATAAGGATGTTGCACTTCTGAAAAAAGAATTATGTACAAGAGAAAGTTAGAACAGCGGAGATAACACAGATCGTCACGTCTTGACACATTATTCTCTATGAAGAGAGTTAAGTTGTAAAACCAATAAATGTAAAAGTGGAGGACTGAGAGATAAATTGCAGAAAGAACTTAATTGTGTGATTATAAGTTGAAAATAGCACAAAATAATCATGGGCACAAAATAATCATACATGGGCTATATCTACCATGATCTACACATAGCAATCGAAGGCGAGCATTGTCAAGTTTTCAAAGTTTTCATCGGTTAAAAGAGTTCTTTGTGGTGACATTACCCTTTTACCAAGGGAGAACAATCGTTCCACTGTTGCGGAGGTCGGCAAACTGGTATTAAAATCAATGAAAGGCTTTTCAAGCCAATTAGGAACGGCTCCGTCATCTGGTTGTTCTTTCGCCCATGCAATCCATTTGTCATTGATGCCAAGAGTTGCCCTTTGAGCCGTAGATGCTGCCTTAGAGTGCATTCGGGAAAAGAATACTTTTTTTCGAGGTGGTTCTGGCTGAGATGGAGCGGTAGTGGCGTCTTGAACGATATCTGATTGCATTGACTGGGTGGAATAGTTGTCCAGAGATTTCCGAACTAAGCTCGTCACCGTCTCCACGTCTTCAGGAGGCACCCAATGGATCCTAAAGTTTGGATGAACAGCGGCTGCTACTATGCAGTCTTCTGAAGCGATGTCATTAGCAAATCGTCTTCGCAAAGAAGCACTCAGGTCCGACAAAAGTCCAGATGTATACGCTCGGTTTTCATCTTCCAGTACATGGGTCCAGCTCTCCAAAATTTCGTATAAAGTTGGCAGCAAATACCCAAGCGACACCTTATCTCCTTGAAGGATATCCAAACCACTGGCAAGAGGTTCCATCACCTCCAAAATCTCTTTGAGAAAGGTTGCTTCATCCGATGAAATAGGAGACAAAAATAAGCCACCGAGTTCAGCTTTAATTTTGTCAGAAAATACGGTCGAACGGTTTTGTTTGTTAAATAAGTCGGTTAGCTTTCCCATCAATTTTCTAAACACTCTTTTGCAAGTCGGATTGGTAAGAGCATTTTCTGCATCTTTGCTGGCAACCAAGCGCAATCTATGAGCCGCACAACGGAAATGTCGAGGTAGGCTGTAAGGAGAAGACAAATGTAGAATGTCAAAATATCATCCAACGAAGTAGGGCTCATTGCGCTGTCACCGAGTTCAGCTTGATTTGGAGTAGCATCATCTCGATGCGTGCTGAAGTCTGTAAATGCTTTAATGAAGTTTGATCTGGAATCTGTTACGCAATGAGAAGCTTTTTCGTCGTTGTGAATACCATAGTCCTCCAGCACGGTGTGTATCAAATTGGCTAGTACGTCATATGTACATCGTCCGAGGACTCGCTTAATGGCGACGCAGGCATGTTTCATTTCCAAAGATTCGTTATACCAATGCGCTGTAAAGCCAACAAATCCTTTTCTATGCGACGTCCAATGGTCAATGGTCAAGCACACCTAAAAAGAACAAAAGTTACGCTTATTAGCGTTAACAGTCCAACTTACATTACCGTGGGCGTGGACAGCCTAGAGATTTAAATGAAAAAAATGTGTTTTTTTTTGAACGAAGGTGCTTTTCGGATAGCTTTATAAGGTTCACTGATTTTACAAAATTTAAACGTGAAGTTCCATAAATCAAAAAAATTCAAAATTCTTGTGTATTGTGTTTTTCGTTGGTTTATTTGAAACATGCAACCTGGGTAGGTGCCTGACATTAAGAAAAAGTCGATTAATGCGCAAATAAAAGAAAATTAGATTTCACTCTATGCAGAAGTTACCATGGCATAGATAGAATGTACAACTTATTTGCAACTTACACCACGGATGCACCGCAAATACATACAAGCCAATACAAGTTAACAAGAAAGTAAACGCACTAAAAATACACGACAAGGCCCTGTTTCGAGCTTATTGCTCTCATCAGGTGTGTGTACTATTGCTGACTAAAAGACAAAACCCACAAAAGCTAGAACGTGCTGGTAGTATTAACAATCTGCGGTATTTCCTGTACCGTAATGCTAATGGCACCACCAAGTTAAATGATATCCGGACTCAAAATATTCTCGCCATTTGAAATACAGCCAAAGACCAAAGTAGCCTAAATCAATTTTTGAAATTAATAAAGAGTATGTTTTGTTACCTTACCTTGCTAGCTTTAGTAAAGCTCTGCACGAGTTTCTGCTTCAGCAATGTCGTTATCTTTCGACATCGCAAAGCATAAGCATGATGAGTTTTAATGCGATATCCTGGAGCCAACTTTGTAACGAATTCTTTAAAGCCAGAAGATTCGACATGATTAAAAGGTAACGCGCATCGAGATAGATAGACGGAGATTAGATCGTCGAATCCAGATTGTGTCATATTTTTTTCAAACATTGATGGAAGAGTAGTTTGATGCGATGATGTTGCTTCATCAGGAGTTGCTAATGTTTTTGATGGGGAAGTCGCAGAAGCAGCGTTATTTGAAACGTTCTTACGCTGATCATTAGCTGCACATACGGCATCAAATCTCTTCACTGCATGTACGTGCTTACTTTTAATATGGCTCCTTAAATTGTATCGTGATCTGTAAGACGATGCTACGAGCTTAACTCCAGCGCATTTTTTGCATTTGAAATTCCAGGAGCCAATTACCGCTCCAGGACTGTGTAACTCATAAAACTCCGTCGAAATGTAAAATGTAGGATCTTTTTTCTCTGTTCTGTCGGTGCTCACGGTACTCGCCATCATTGGCAAAAAAATAGCTTTATAACTTGAACTTGCAATAAACGCTATTACCTAAATTTATCTGGTCATACCATGCATCTAAAAAAAAACAAAAGTTACTCTTTTTCTTAGTTGGTTTTTTATTAGATTGACTCTACTGAGGCTTAAACCTGCAGAAACAAGGTAAAGCGACTATCTACAGACTGCAGAATACCCTAAAGCCGCTACTACCATTGACTAATAAGTTTAGCCTACAAAATCATGCAGCTATCCTAAAAACTTCACTTTCACTCTCAGTCTCAGCTTACCGATTCTTCGTTATGTTAGTGATTAGTGTCTACCTGTACATTACAACACCACTCCACTACAAACTGCATTCACGTTGAGTTTTATTTTTTCAATAATACCAACCCAAGCTACACTGCTTTCTTCACACGTTGTGCTGCAACGGTTCTTTCAAAAATACATGAAATACATTCTTCACGAATTTGAGCAGAAAACTATGACATCACAATGGACGTCAACGTAACGTTGCTGTCCGTGAGGAATACTTTTTAAACTAAACTGTGATGTCACACTATGGTCACACCATATTCATCACACTTGCCGCGTCAATCCGCAAAATGAAAATGGAAATAAACTTCTCCACAAACGAACACAATGTAAGAAAATGGAGTAGATAAAACCAATAGCGACTAGCGTTTTAGCGACTATCCTAAAAATAATAGCGACTACGCGTAGTCGCTATTGATTCAAAAAAGAAGCGACTATACCATAGTCGCTATTAAAAAAGTAGCGACTAGCACTAGCGACTAGCACATACACTAGTGACTCTCCAAGCCTGTCAAACAGTAAACACTATCGGTACTATACACAAAAATTGCTGATATGCTAGTATATTCACGTTTCTCGCGGAAAAGACAAGGTAGTCTAATTAAATAGATTCCATCTCTTCGGCCTAGGTGAAAACAGTTGCGGTAATGCAAATAACAATAAAATTAGGACTGACCACAGACGTAGAAAGTAGAATAGGCTTCATCAGTGACGAGCAATCTAATGCAGGTTGAAAACAAAATCACTTAGGAAAGACAAAAGTAGGCTAATTGCTCAAGCTCAGTCCACATGCATGTACCTTAAATGAAAAATTCAGAGCATCGAGAAACAAAAAAGTAAAGAGTATCGGGAGCCGTGTGTATACGCAATATAAAATTTTGCATCATTTTTTTGGTTAATTTTGGTTAAATTACGGGACATTACTAAATACCGCTATAGCACTAATAGCACTAATAGGACTAATAGCACTAATAGGACTAATAGCACTAACAGGACTAATAGCACTAATAGCACTAATAGGACTAATAGCACTAATAGCCGCATTATGGGACTAATAGCAGCAATACCGGTATGCATTGGACTAATAGCACTAATAGGACTAATAGCACTAACAGGACTAATAGCACTAATAGGACTAATAGCACTAATAGGACTAATAGCACTAATAGTCGCATTATGGGACTAATAGCAGCAATATGCATTGGACTAATAGCACTAATAGGACTAATAGCACTAATAGCCGCATTATGGGACTAATAGCAGCAATATGCATTGGACTAATAGCACTAATAGGACTAATAGCACTAATAGGACTAATAGCACTAATAGGACTAATAGGACTAATAGGACTAATAGGACTAATAGCACTAATAGCACTAATAGGACTAATAGCACTAATAGGACTAATAGCACTAATAGCCGCATTATGGGACTAATAGCAGCAATATGCATTGGACTAATAGCACTAATAGCCGCATTATGGGACTAATAGCAGCAATATGCATTGGACTATTTTTGTTTGATGCAAAGAATTTATGCATATCAAGAACTTGTACAAAAGATTCATTTGAAAAAATACTACCCTAATAAATACAGTATATAAAAACAAAAAAGAATCACATTTCACTTTGACGCTCACTGCTGGTAAAATAACATTTGCAAAGTGTTCCCAGCATTGTCCACGAACTTATTACTTTTAAAAATATAAAAGTATTTTTTTCACTTTTTTATCCAATATTAAAGAAAAATATGTATATATATATATATCTAGTCCCTAAATTACAAATGTCACTAACAGCAGATAATGGCGTTAATGCTTTTGTAACATTTAAATTGCTGACCAAACCATTACACATTCAAATTTGGAATGAATTCTCTTGAACCTGAGCTGACAAGAATAAAAATTTTCGGCAAAGTTTTCCCTGGGTTTTAAGTATTTTGTTGGGGCTGCAGTACGCTTCTTTTGTGTATTTAGCATCATGCATCATGACTTGTGAAGAAAGAAACAAGCACATCACTCCAGTAGTGTTTTAAAATGAAAATAGAACTTTAAACTATCAATAAACCTACTGGTCAACTAACCTAAACACACAACTCCATGCTCTCATCAGAAAAAGTCATCCCTTAATGTGGCCTAAAACTTTTTTACAGCAATAATTGGATTTAGCCTACTTATCTTTCACTATTATGCAATAAAATTTGGTGATGCAAAGCAGACAAAAAAATTTGGTGATGCAAAGCAGACAAAAAGTTCTTGATAATGTACGCCACAAACATCTTCAAGCATTATGCATTCTATGGCTTTCGGGTAACTTTGGGGGGACAATCAATTTTAAAGCTGTTTGCTTTTCATCTGTAAAAATAATGAAAGGTGTGAGCCGTATCCTTTTTGATAAAAACTTAAGTTGCAACTGCACGCTTAATGTTACATACTATCAGACTAGAATGATAACTACATAACTGCAGTTCCAAACGTAATTCTTAAATCAATAGTAAGAGAAATGGTTGCTGTTGCTTTACTGTAAAATCAGCTTTTTCATTAACTTAATTGAGTTTAACTGTGAAAGTAAAAATTGTTTAAAAATGAAACCAAAAGTGAAAACTTTACAGCACACATAAACTTTGTCAAGCATTGGGTGTATTTCAAATAAATAATCAATAATTGTAGAAATCAGTGTTGAAGATTCTTTTGGGTGAAACAGACTGTTGGGTTTTATAAATTTTACTTTTAACTGTGGTGACACTGCGTATTTCAAATAAACATATTTAACAATTATTCATGAAGAAGAAGTAGCAGTTTTAGCATTTGTCCAAAGAGATATTACTGGTTAATAAGATTGTGAATATTCATAACAGTAGGTTAGCTTGTTCAAAACGACTGCCCCTCATAAAACTTTGCCGAAAATTTTTATTCTTGTCAGCTCAGGTTCAAGAGAATTCATTCCAAATTTGAATGTGTAATGGTTTGGTCAGCAATTCAAACGTTACAAAAGCATTAACGCCATTATCTGCTGTTATTGACATTTGTAATTTAGGGACTAGATATATATATATATACATATTTTTCTTTAATATTGGATAAAAAAGTGAAAAAAATACTTTTATATTTTTAAAAGTAATAAGTTCGTGGACAATGCTGGGAACACTTTGCAAATGTTATTTTACCAGCAGTGAGCGTCAAAGTGAAATGTGATTCTTTTTTGTTTTTATATACTGTATTTATTAGGGTAGTATTTTTTCAAATGAATCTTTTGTACAAGTTCTTGATATGCATAAATTCTTTGCATCAAACAAAAATAGTCCAATGCATATTGCTGCTATTAGTCCCATAATGCGGCTATTAGTGCTATTAGTCCTATTAGTGCTATTAGTCCAATGCATATTGCTGCTATTAGTCCCATAATGCGGCTATTAGTGCTATTAGTCCTATTAGTGCTATTAGTCCTGTTAGTGCTATTAGTCCTATTAGTGCTATTAGTCCTATTAGTGCTATTAGTCCTGTTAGTGCTATTAGTCCTATTAGTGCTATTAGTCCTATTAGTGCTACGAGTCCAATGCATATTGCTGCTATTAGTCCCATAATGCGGCTATTAGTGCTATTAGTCCTATTAGTGCTATTAGTCCAATGCATATTGCTGCTATTAGTCCCATAATGCGGCTATTAGTGCTATTAGTCCTGTTAGTGCTATTAGTCCTATTAGTGCTATTAGTCCTATTAGTGCTATTAGTCCAATGCATATTGCTGCTATTAGTCCCATAATGCGGCTATTAGTGCTATTAGTCCAATGCATATTGCTGCTATTAGTCCCATAATGTGGCTATTAGTCCTATTAGTGCTATTTGTCCTATTAGTGCTATTAGTCCAATGCATATTGCTGCTATTAGTCCCATAATGCGGCTATTAGTCCTATTAGTGCTATTAGTCCAATGCATATTGCTGCTATTAGTCCCATAATGCAGCTATTAGTGCTATTAGTCCTATTAGTGCTATTAGTCCTGTTAGTGCTATTAGTCCTATTAGTGCTATTAGTCCTATTAGTGCTATTAGTCCAATGCATATTGCTGCTATTAGTCCCATAATGCGGCTATTAGTCCAATGCATATTGCTGCTATTAGTCCCATAATGCGGCTATTAGTGCTATTAGTCCTATTAGTGCTATTAGTCCTATTAGTGCTATTAGTCCTATTAGTGCTATTAGTCCAATGCATATTGCTGCTATTAGTCCCATAATGCGGCTATTAGTCCTATTAGTGCTATTAGTCCTATTAGTGCTATTAGTCCAATGCATATTGCTGCTATTAGTCCCATAATGCGACTATTAGTGCTATTAGTCCAATGCATATTGCTGCTATTAGTCCCATAATGCGGCTATTAGTGCTATTAGTCCTATTAGTGCTATTAGTTCTATTAGTGCTATTAGTCCAATGCATATTGCTGCTATTAGTCCCATAATGCGGCTATTAGTGCTATTAGTCCTATTAGTGCTATTAGTCCAATGCATATTGCTGCTATTAGTCCCATAATGCGGCTATTAGTGCTATTAGTCCTATTAGTGCTATTAGTCCTATTAGTGCTATTAGTCCTGTTAGTGCTATTAGTCCTATTAGTGCTATTAGTCCTATTAGTGCTATTAGTCCAATGCATATTGCTGCTATTAGTCCCATAATGCGGCTATTAGTGCTATTAGTCCTATTAGTCCAATGCATATTGCTGCTATTAGTCCCATACTGCGGCTATTAGTGCTATTAGTCCTATTAGTGCTATTAGTCCTATTAGTGCTATTTGTCGTATTAATGCTATTAGTCCAATGCATATTGCTGCTATTAGTCCCATAATGCGGCTATTAGTGCTATTAGTCCTATTAGTGCTATTAGTCCTATTAGTGCTATTAGTCCAATGCATATTGCTGCTATTAGTCCCATAATGCGGCTATTAGTGCTATTAGTCCTATTAGTGCTATTAGTCCTATTAGTGCTATTAGTCCAATGCATATTGCTGCTATTAGTCCCATAATGCGGCTATTAGTGCTATTAGTCCTATTAGTGCTATTAGTCCTATTAGTGCTATTAGTCCTGTTAGTGCTATTAGTGCTATTAGTCCAATGCATATTGCTGCTATTAGTCCCATAATGCGGCTATTAGTGCTATTAGTCCTATTAGTGCTATTAGTCCTATTAGTGCTATTAGTGCTATTAGTCCTATTAGTGCTATCAGTCCTATTAGTGCTATAGCGGTATTTAGTAATGTCCAAATTACGTGCAATATCATATATTGTTGCAATTTACGTATATTGCAAAAAAACACTTAAATCGGCTTTTAATTGCCATAATGATACCTAACAAAAACAGTCAGTGTTGCCCTTTCCCTTTTTCTATGAACTCATGTAGTGTATTTGCCTGAGGTGCTGTTGTACTGACTGTGCAATGTGCGCTTATGCTGTATGGCTGAAACATGTCAGATTACAGTAACTTCTGTGATCTGTCCACAGAAAGCAGGTAGGCTACATCCTTACATCAGCAGATCAGCACACCGATGCACCAGTAGCCAGTTACATACAGTAAACTGTAAAATTAAAAATGTCAAACTAGTCTACCGATATTTTGCAACTGAACGAACCCTAACTAAATTTAACCCTAACTGAACCTAATTCTAATCTAACCCAACTGGATCTGGGAGCTGATACTAGTTGTTACCCCCATACCGGTAGTCTAGTCTAGCTGCTGGTATTCCAAAGGATACCGGTACCAGTAGCTTAAATGATTCATTTAACCAGCAGCTTAAATGTTTCAGCCAAGCCAATAAGCGCACACTGCACAATCAGTACAACAGCGCCTTAGGGCAGTACACTACATGAGTTCATGGAAAAAGGGAAAGGGCAACACTGACTGTTTTAGTTAGCATATCACCATGGCAATTAAAAGCCGATTTAAAGGTTTTTTTGCAATATACGTAAATTGCAACAATTTACACAAATTGCAGCAATATACAAAAATTGCAACAATTTAACACATATTGCAGCAATATACATAAATTGCAACAATATGTGATATTGCATGTAATTTAACCAAAATTAACCAAAAAAATGATGCAAAATTTTATATTGCGTAGCTTTACACATTGCGCCCCATAAAAGAGCTGCAATTAGCACCTCTAATAAAGATATAAACATCAGATAACATCGCCGGCGCGACATTCTTTTCTTCAAACTGCTTTACATCACACCTTTTACGCAAACAATAAAAGTAAATAAACAACAGTTAATTGAAACTTTGAGGAAAAGTGTTAAGTAGCTCTCTCCCACCATTCTACTCGAGTTTTTTTCGAACGAACCTCAAGGATCTCCAGCTGAGAAGCCAATTTTAAGATATTGAATTTTTACCAAAAGCTTTGTTGCTCACAATCTCACTTTATGATTTTCTCGTCATGCGTTGTCCTCGCCGCACGAGTTTACCGATGTCTATCGTTAATTATTGGACCATTTTGTTAAACGGCTTGCGTTTTTGTAAAAATATTCGCAGACTTGAATTTTTAAAGATATCGAGTCCTCGAGCGGAGGACAGCGCAAAATCCAAGGCGTAACAGAGCCGATATCAAGGCCAACGGCCAAGGACGACACGGTCAAGGCCAAGGACTTCACAAACCTGTCCTCAAGGCCAAGGACCTCCTCGAGGACTACATCACCGTTGAGAATACTGTAAATTCTTCAGAACTAGTAAAAACTCAATCCTGTTAAGACAAAATTCCCATTTTTGTGGACACATTTCTGTAAATGAGCAGATTGCAGAAACTCAAAGAACTAAAATAAGTCACTGGTTCAATGCTCATGTCTATTATAGTGCATTGCCGTCATTGCACTATCCTATCCGTCGACACCAACGAAGCTTCAAGCATTACATCTTGTTTTGAATTGGATTTATTTAATTTTGCCTTTAGGTAAGATCTAAGTACTAAAAATCTGAATCATTGAAAAAATCAAAAAACTGTGATTATTATCTCTGCCGACACTCTGTTTACCACTACCTGTTCTCCTCGCTATGGGTGAGTTCGCATATTGCATCTCAAATTCAAATAAACAATTAAAATCAATGCGATATCTAAGCTGTAAACTGAAAATTATCGCCGAAATGAAACAAAGTTTGCGTTTGCGAAAATTGTTTTGCAAGAAGCTGCAGCTGCAGGACCCCGCCAGATTTTTCAAGTTGTTTGATTGACAGCTTGTTTTTGGGAGTAGGCTGCATACATTGTTCTAATAACATCAAAAGAGAAAAGTTTTTTGGGGAAAAGTCGCAGAATTGCGCCAGCACAACGTCAGGTAAAAGTATTTGTCTAACTGAGTGACATCTTGTTTTAATTGCGAATAAATTTGAAGTTGTGATTGCGAACACTTTGAAGTTTTCCGCAACGCAATAGAACGTAGTGCGAACTCTGCCACCGTTTGTGCACACGGCACTTACCGCATAGTTTCCAGCCTGCGTCACCTTCTACCATTTAGCAATACTGTGACGCAGTACCACTGCAAGTAACGCCATTGTTATTGCTTCATTGTTTTTTTTTTTGATTTTTTTTGCTGATAGATCAAAATTTATTATTCTGTTAGGCTAAACTAATCCAGGTATGGAAAGTATGGAAGATGGCATTCCATTCCATTCTTAAAATCTTCCATTCCTTTCCAAACAGCTCAGATGGCCGAGTGGTATGGAACGTCTGTCTCTTGAGCTGTAGACTCGGGTTTGATTCCGAGTCGGGTCAAACCAATGACTTTAACATTGATATTCACTGCTTCCCTGCTTGACGTTCAGCATTGAAGGAACAGTGTGGAACAGGACTTCCCAAACTTTTTCGCTCGCGACCCTTTTTAATCTTTTGAAATTATTCGCGACCCTTCACGGTTAAAATGAGAAATATGCATTTGTGATAATTATTGGAAGACGAAAACTAAAAACAAGCTGCCGCTACTCAATTATTTATTTATTGATTTTTCATTTTTGTAGCATATTCATCCTCCAATCACCAGAAAGCGATCAATGCGCTTTACGAGCTCACTTAGGAGTTGCCAGCCATCTGTCTATCACACGAAGATGAGGGAACCCCATCAAGTGCCTTTCCCAACGGCACAACAAGTAAACTCGCCCGCTTGCTCTCCACACTGTCGCTTTAATGCTGAGCGTCCAGCAGGGAAGCTGTGAATACCAATTTTAAAGTCATTGGTTTGACCCCAATCGGAATAAAACCCAAGGCTGCAGTTACCGTGGCGTACGCTCTTACCTCTCGGCCATCTGAGCTGTTGATGTCTGCAATGCCTACTAGTTTACACTTTAGTAGCTTCTTAAAACCAAAAACAAAAAAGCAAACACATTTATGTAATGTGATGGGTGCGATTGCTTTCGCCTACAAACCAAATCCCGCTGCGGCTCAATATTTGTTAATGCCGGTCTCGAGATGGTTTGAATGTTGCTTATGCCGGAACGATGTTTTGCCGTCAACGATGCATACTCGCACAGATACGTCGAGACAATCGGCCGGAGTGTGGTTGCTGCCGAGTCCGATAATGGTGGATATTCGGCTTTAATGCTAACCATTGATTAACCAGCTATCCATTGCTTAAAATAGTTTTTAATTACCGGTGCTAGCCTCTCCAGCTGTGTTCTACATGGCGTCGCAAACCGAAGCGATGAAACAAAAAGATGCGTTCAGCCGCGTCACGTGATACCGATGTGACGAAGCAAAACAATTTATACATAAAACTACAGCACTCATCTGCTGCCTCACTATTTCGTACTAGCCTAGAGATAAGAATGATGTTTGCGCAATTACACCAGTTTAAAAAGCTCAACAGCATACTATACATAATACGCAATACTTCGCTTAAAATTTGTATACTCTCTGCGCCCCCTGAAGTTTGTTACGCGACCCCTCGCGGGGTCGCGACCCCTAGTTTGGGAAGCCCTGGTGTGGAAGACAAGCCGGCAAGTTCACTTGTTGTGCCGTTGGGAAAGGCACTTAGCGGGATTCCCCCCATCTTGGTGTGGTAGACAGATGGCCGGCAACTCCTAAGCGAGCTCGTATAGCGCATTGATCGCTTTCTCGTGATAGGAGGATAAATATGCAACTAAATAAATTAAACTAAATACCAGAAATCTTCCATATTCCATACCAAAATTCCTCTTCCATTCCATTACATGCCCTGTCCATCTGTCAATACAAAAATGCAGTAAGTCATTTCCAAAAGTTCCAATAGTGTAATAAGAAGAAACAGTTGTTTGATTTCGAAATTCTACTCAGTCTGGTTTACTTGCCGTGTACGCAGTGCACTGGTGCACTCCATAATTGGCATTACATACAAATTACATACCGGTATATACTCAAGAGGCCACTAGTACCTTATTAAAATCATTGGTTATCATCCAAAATTGAATCCGGATCCTGATCCGGAAAAAGCAAAAAATCACAATCCCGATCCGGATCCGAAGCCACAACCGGATTATCCGGTTTTTAAAATCCTGATGCGGCTCTGTAGTACACCTCGACTCCGTATATGTCTAGTCTCTCCGCATCCGGCTGGGTTGAATGGTGTATACAAAGAGGCCACACTTTACGCTTCAGTGCACAAAGACCTTAGGCTGTACACCGGAGTTGTTCGTAACGAAGAATTTTGTTCCTAATTCCGGTCCAAACCTAAAGCCTTTGTTCCTATTCCGATCCGTTCCTAAATTTTAGAAAAAACAATTCTTAATTCCCAAATGTTCCTAATCTACAACAATAGTAAAAGGTGTCATCAGTGGTGCAGCCACCCCAAAATTTCGGTGGGAAAGAGCAGAATCTTATTGGTTTGTCCAGTGGCGCTCATAGGAATCGGCAAAGGGGGAGGGGAACAACCGGTAAGGATTGGGGCGCGAAACTCCTGTCGCCGGAGACTAAGAGGGTTTGGGAACAAAGCTATAGGGTTTTTACAAGAAAAGCACTCATTTTAGTGTAGTTTTTTTTGTCGAAAAAGGTCATGCAGATAACCTACCCCCAAGTGGTCTTAATCCGCCCCTGCTTGTATTGTAAATAGATTTAAGTTATAGCATTAGTATTTTTGCTTGTGGGCTAGTGGTAACTGAAAATATTTGGGGGAGGCAATTTTAACTGCCCCCTTTGCCCGCTCCAGGGTATCATCATTCAGTTTATATTTTTAATTCCCGACTGCCGGTAGATATTGATTACGTCAATACCAATATGAAAAATCACCAATCACACAGTTACTGCACTCTCCAAGTCTCCAGTAGGCGTCCATTGGTTTAACAAGCACAAAAGTTCAAGTTAAAATAATTAAAAGCATTCATCATGAGATCTATCCTGTCACTTAATTTTAAAATGAGCTACAAAATCAAAACAATGAAATTAATATCTACTACAATGAAAGAACAATTTCGGGTATGTTGCACTCTTCTGGCATAATAAGCTATAGGAAAAATTTAAGCTATTTTAACTTTTATAATAGAGTATCGATACTTTAAAAATTTGCCGATTTAGTTTTGTCAAGTTGCCAAATTGAAATGATTTTTATCAGGAATCATGACTTCTGCAGAGACACTGCGGGTCACTTTCCCTAGTGATCAAAAGTAGCCTAAATGTAGAATCTATAGCGGACATGAGCAAACTAGGGCCCGCGGGCCAAATCCGACCCGTCGGTTCTTTTATTCTGGTCCGCCGGCATTTACAGAAACCTAAACTCCCACCATGAATTGAGCGGAAGACCTTTTATTCGTTTAGAGGTCACGGATAGCAGTGATTTTCAAAAAAATAAGCCTCAACGGTGCAAACTTGAAATGAAAAACGAGGTGAAAACCTTTTATTTTGGAGATCACATTCGTACGTGGACTGTGATCTCCCCCCAAAAAAAGAGAAAAAAAGTCTTCACCTTATTTTCCAATCAGCGTGCGGTCCGCGGTTTCAACAGTTTTTTCAAATCTGGCCTTTCGTGTGAAAAGTTTGCCGACCCCTGGTCTAGAACCTTCTGCAGTAGACAATTAAAGCATTTAAAACAAAAACATATTAAACAGTTATATTGTTACAATAGAAAAGAACAAAATTAATGATATCAAATGACTGAAGCATGTAGTGACCCTGGTCATAAACCAGTGGCCACTACACCTTGCAGACATAGTATTAATTAATATTGGCAACACTAAAAATTCTTGTTTTGCAATGCAGGAAAGTAGGTCGCAGATATATAGCTATGTTGATATCTGTAGAAATCTGAAAGAAGAATAGGAAAACAAGAAAGAAATTACTGTGAGTACCTAATATAATACATCATGTGCCCACAAGCATATATAGGCCTACCAGACTCTCTTAATAGTTTCGGTAGTTTATGGCCAGGGGCGGATGCAGTGGGGTAGGATGAGGGGTTGGCCTGTGCATCTTCCCACCAACCATTTTCAAAAATGCTTTTCATGTATACAATTTTTTTCATAATTTTGAATCTCTTTGATAGCGATAAGTCTTACGCCTTAAACACGCATAATCGAAAATGTGCGAATAAACTGCATCACTTTAGGCGAAGCACTCAGAATTGGGGTCAAAAAATTCAAACAAAATGTGCGTGAAAATTATTCAAAAAGCACTAAAATAGCCATTGCAGCATGTAAATTTTCAAAAATTTCGGAGAAGCATGCCCCCGGACCCCCCCTAGAGCCTTTCATGTTGTTCAATCAGTTTCTAATTAGTTCTGCCGAAAATATAAATAGGCCTACGCTTGAAAAAAATGTCGAAATTATGCTCCCCCCCCCTTTTAAAATTTTTAGCTACGCCACTGTGCGAACGTGATGACCTTTTTTATTTTGCTCTTCACTCTAATTTGAGTGGAAAATTGGACATCTGCGGACATGCGGCCCTCGGCTTCAAACTATTTTGAAATGCGGACCTTCGTGTGAACATAATTGCCCATCCCTGATCTATAGGCATCCTATTCCGGTCCAACTTTTTTAGCAAAAAGATGAAAATTGAAACAAACAATCAAGGCATGAGTTCTGTAACATTGTAAAAACCTTCAACCGAAATTCCTGTTCCGGTAAGGCACAAAAAAGTTCCTTTCCGGCTCCTGTTCCTAAAAAATCTATGTATTCCTGCCGGAACAAATTCTATTCCGGTCCATGGACAACTCTGCTGTAGACAAAGGCCCAGAGTTGTCCGTAACGAAGAATTCTGTTCTTAATTCCATTCCAAACCTAAAGCTTTTGTTCTTCCGATCCGTTCCTAAATTTTAGAAAAAAACAATTCTTAATTCCTAAATGTTCCTAATCTACAACAATAGCAGAAGGTATCATCATTCAGTTTATGATTATATTTAGTGCCGGTAAATAGGACTACCGATTAGACCTATGTCAATAACAATATGAAAAATTATCATACACACAGACTCTATACCTAGTTAACCAACTTTTTTAGCAAAAAGATGAAAATCGAAACAAACAACCAAGCAAGCGAGCTCTGTAACATTTTTTACACAGTCAACCGGAATTCCTGTTCCGGTAAGCCACAAAAAAGTTCTATTCCGGATCCTGTTTCTAAAATATCTATGTATTCCCGCCGGAACAAATTCCTATTCCGGTCCATGGACAACTCTGCAAAGGCCCAATACATCACAGTGTTGCCAGATCATCTAAGAAAAGGTTGTAGTTCCATAAATCAAAATTTTAGTACCACAAAATATTAAAAAATGTCATGGAATGAGAGCGTATGGTAAAATTTGCATGTTTTCTTTGTTTAACTATGTCTTTTGTGTAAACCCAGCTCTATAGCCTGTGCAAATTTTCTATGTAGCCCTTTAACAACCAGCACTTACAAATTAATGGAAGTAAGCCTAGTGACAACCTTCCTTTCCAGGAATGCGGGATTTAATAATTTATACGTTGATTCTCGGGTAACTTTAAGCGTAGAATTTATGGTTTATAGTAGGGTTTCCCATTTTCCCGGATTTTTGACTTCCCGGGAAACGGAAAATTTTCAAAAAATTCCGTGGATCCTGAAAAATTTCGAGATTACCGGGATTCGAGAAATTCCCTGGAAGTTTTCCCAGTAATTTTTCTCGAGTTTGACTATTTTGTCATTTTTTTCTGATTTTCAGCATTTCAGATCTAATTTTTAGCTTTTTGTTATGTTGTTTAGACAAATTTAGTTTAAGTTTTTCAATTTTTTCGACAAATTGAGAAAAAAATTTTGATCTCAAAAGCATTTTGTCTAAAAAATTTTGAAAATTTTGGAAAATAATTTTTAATGAGCAAAAAAAATTTTAACCTTGCAACAACGCATTTTTTTGTGTCGGAATGATGGATATCAGTTGGCCTACCCCTAAAATCCTTACTAACGTACAAAAACTTACCGGGATCCCGACACAACTTTCCCGGGAAACGGGAAATTTTAACAGCTCAAATTTCCCGGGAAATTTCCCGTCCAGACTTCCCGGGAGGAAACACTAGTTTATAGGCCAGCCCAGAGGTGATCACGGAGCGGAGTCGGAGTGGAGTCGGAGCCGGAGTTTGGCTATTTTTGCCGGAGTCGGAGCCGGAGTTGAATTTTTTGTATAGTGCAGGAGCAGGAGCCGGATTCAGAAATTTAGTTGGTGTTGGTGTATTAATTACCGGTATTATAGTTCGTAGTCAAAATGATAAAGTCTTTGAAACGCGTCAGAAACACTTGTTTCGTCTTGAAATATGAAATCTTACTAACCTTGGGGTTGGTTCAACTCTTGATTTGACCAATGACATTAGTTCACCTCATTGGTTCAACTTGCTTTGTGCCACAAAAGGTTGATTCGTACGAGAAGCGAAAAGGGAAAGGAACCAATCACCTTGTAGAAGTACTTTTAGCACTACTATATGCAGTAATGTAGCTATTGCTTTTTCTAATTAAGAAGTGGATCATTGAATAAGCTGTGTTTTGACCTGTTGTTTGGCCTAGTACCAACCTGCAATTAGACAATGTGTATTTGTTCAGCGCTATCCAAAGAAATGTTGTTATCATTAACTTATTTTCTTTTAAGGTTGATTTGTTTCAAAATGTAAATGTTAACAATGGTACATTGGTACAGTATTTAGTCATAGAACGTGTAATTTGTTTTTATATACTGAGACTACAGGAGTTAAAACAGAAGCAGGAGTTGGCATTTGTAAGTCAGTAAGTATACCAGCAGCAGGAGTAGGAGTTTGCTTTCTCGGAGCAAGAGTGGAGTAGGAGTCTCAAAACACAGACTCCGCTCACCTCTGGGCCAGCCAAAGACTGGGCAAGCTAGTTGACGTGTATCGGCTTTCAACATCAACAATTTCTTATTTCGCAAAAATTTGTGTATGGTTATTTTCCTGTGAAATAGTCAGTATGGTTCAAAAACGCACAATTGCGCTCAAGCTCTACATTTTTTGTGAGTTTCTTAATCTAGAATTCACTAATAATGCATAATTTATTTATTTATATTAAGGCCTAGTTGCCAATAAAAGCGCAACATAAAATACTAAATAGCAACAGCATTTTGTAGAAAATAGTTCCTTTGGTGATATAGCCGTAAACTGCGTTTGCCCTCTGCGTATACAGCGTGGTCTCGCTGTATACGGAGATAGGCTATACGGCAAGTAAACCAGGCTGTTAACCTAATCTGTGACCTTTACCTAACCTATATCCTGACCAAAACCAAATGTAGCTTTAACTGCCTAACCAATCCCAGAACCTAACCCTAACTAAATTTAAGTCTAACCAAACCTAACCCTAATCGAACCTGGGGTCTTATGCTGGGTCTAACCCCTGGTACCAGTGTTCCCTCTAGGATTTTGACTAGTGCGAATTTGCCCAAATGATACGTATCTATTCATTGAAATTTTTGCCCAAAGATTTCACTACTTTGAGGACCCCTTTTAAAAATTTTTTGCATTGAATTTGCTTTTCCAAGACACAAACTACAGTCTTGCATTAAAATATTCAAGTTTTTGATTAAGTTTTTCAGTTTTGCATTTTATAGATAAATAAATAACTCAGGTTATTTTCAAATTATATTGAACTGAAAATTCAACAGTAATTGAGGGAGACTGGGAATTGAGCTTGCGCCCTTCAAGTCAGCAGCCACCCGTTAAATATATCAAATGCAATCGGCTCCAGTCGCAAATCGAACTCGTCAAGGAGGATCTGTCACCTGCGCGCGGTACCGCTTGGCCATGTCGCTGAAAAACAACCCTATCTTTTATGGTTTATAGTAGGGTTTCCCATTTTCCCACATAGGTGTAATATCTGGTTCAAAATCAGTAAAATTTGCCCAAAAATTTTGCATTTTTCTCAAATTTCTCACTCTAGAGGGAACACTGCCTGGCACTGTACTGTGTAGGCCTAGTAGGCTGGAATGTACTGGTAAATTTGTTTAATCTGGTCCAGGGTTTATACCAGTACCCCCCTCTGCCTTACGGATGCAATTTGTTGGCCTATTTTAATTTTCAATTTTACATTGACTTTTACGGTTTTCATTGTCTTAACCAGACTGCTAACTTTTTCTTATGTACGATAAGGGTTGCTCATTTTATTTTGTTAATAGTCTAAATCAAATGGTAATGCTTGTGTAATATATTGCTGCTATTACTGGTAAATGATCAATCATGTCACGAGGTCGATATCCTTCTCAGTCATCTAGCATTGCTGAATATTCCCATATGTCTGGTGGAGGGTTAGTTCCTCGTTCTAGTGCGTCTTTGTCTCGTTTACGTTCCCAGACTAGTCAGCAGTCAATGGTAAGTTTTTAAGTTATATACCGGTACTGTACTATTGCTTATTTTTGAAAGGAAATGTTGATGCTGATTGCTGCTAGTATACCGGTATATGTTTGAATTTTCAACGATCGTAAAAATTTAGGCAGTGACTATTTGTAAGGACCCATACTAACAAGTGCTTGGTTAGCCTATTCTATTATTGCTTCATGCTAACCCATATCCAGAGAGTGTGACAAAGTAATAAAATAAACAGTAAACAAAGTCCTTACTTGTGCAGATCCGTAAGAATAGGGGCGTCTCTATTTATGGAATAGTATGGCATAGTAAATGTGCATAGTACTCCAAATGTGCTGAATCCCATATAGGCCATACGCCCCATAGCTTCAAACAACCTTATCATCCCAACCTTCTTAAGGCTCGTTTGTTCCAGGGTTCAAAACATGCTGAGACCCAGATCCCCTATTGCCCCAAATGCCCTGAGGCCCATTGGTCCTAGAGCCCCATTTATGCATAGGATATGTCCCTGTGCCCAAAATTAACATCCTATTCCTAGGGCCTATTCATTGCTTCAACCGTCCTGTCCTGAGGTCGTTTTGCCTTAAATTAGGCCTGAGGCACATTTACCGTGATGGCCATTCACCCCAAATATAACTCTTTATATGGGCCCCTTTACTCTAGTGCCCCAAACGTCCTATTGCTCAGTTCTGCCATACTATAACTTACTATTCTGTAGGTACTATGCTATACCGATACTATTTCATACTATTCCATAATTAGAGTGTTCTCTATTTATAATTAGTATTCCATAATTAGCATATAATTAGTTCTACTACCGGTATTCCATAATTAGAGAAACCGTAAGAATAGCCACTTCAAAAAATTTAAATGGCTTAAATACCAGCACATTTCTTGTACTAGTACCGATACATAGCCAGCCCGTTAACTCAGTTGTTAAGCATGTTCTATCGGCGTGGAAGGTCTGGTGTTTGATTTCCAGACTGGTCAAATTGACACAGTGTTGCCAGCAGCTCACTACAGTTGCAACGTTCCTTCGGAGCTGTGTTGCTGTAGCGCTTAACCACAAAGATGTGCCCCGCCACTTATTGCACTCTTCGACATGATACTGCAGATACAAAAAAAATTTGACTTTTTATTTCCCATACATATCAATTTCTAAATCACAGAATAGCAAAAGTATGTGACTGTCTCTGTTCCCTCTAAGATTTTAACTAGTGCAAATTTGCCCAAATATGAAAGTCACTAAAAATTTGTCCAAACATTTAAGGGGTGTAATTCAAGGTCTGGAATAATTTTTGTTTGAAATAAGAGTTTTTATGGTAAAACACTTTCATTTGACACAAAAAAACTTGAGCACTTTTAACTAATTTGCTGTTGAATCATTATAGCAATGTGCAAAAATTGAAAAATTTTGCCCAAAATTTCTCACTTTTCTCAAATTTCGCACCTTAGAGGGAACACTGGTGACTGTAAGCGGAGAATTACAATAGTTGAGTATGAACTACTTCATCAGTGCATAGGCTAAGCTATAGACTAGCCTACAGAAAATCAATTTTACAGTTTTATCTTTATGATATATCCTGAAAACTGATAAGTTTGTTTATGGAAAACCCAAAATTAGTACTTGTAAGCATAGCCACTGGCCATAAAAACATTTTCAATGATTATATGTTTGTTTGATTGAACGATAATACTAAGTTCTTTAACTCCTAAAGGTTAGGAAAATTTTGTTTATGCTGGTATCTTTACTTAAGCTGAATAAAATCTGTTGAGAACTGGCACTATGCTTTCAAAGTAACTAAATAAACAAAGAACGAAAATAGTACTGTTTCTAGGTTAACATAGCTTGAATTAGGCACCCTTGGTTAGTAATGAATGTTTTGGTCAAGAAAATTTTTCATAATCAAAACTAGTTGCAGCACCAGAAGTTGGTATTTCTACCTAAGCTTTCATTACCGGTACTCTTGGTTATGGTTACGCTAATGAGTTAGGTTACCAAAACTTTCGTCACCTGGTCTTTTCATCACAGATCTTTGGTCACTCTGTTTGGCTGTGATTGAAAAAAATTTTAAGGCTTATCGGAGTTTTCATGTAAAATATAGGGATTAAAAAGTTAAAGTTCTCGAGCTAAGTTTTGATCCAACTCTTTGATTTTATTAGCCATTCCAAGTTATTTAACTTTGGGGCTTCTGCTTTGCCTGGAAATTTCAGGCTTTTGATTCCGTTTGCAGGTTCAAAACCTCGGTTCGAAGTTTAAAAGTTCGAGTCTTCAGTTTGGAGTCGGAAATTTGGGTGTAGGGTTTGGGGCACATCCACCTTTAGGTTTTCAATTAACAAAATTTGTGAAAAAATCTGTCCCTGTGAGCAAAATTCTTGGAAGTACATGGTGACGAAACATCTGTGACAAAAAGACAAGGTGACAAAAGTGCTGGCTAGCACGAACTGTAATAAGTGAAGATAGAGGTTCTGTTTGTAAAATGATGAAACATGATCTAACTACTTTTACATTGTAGGTGCAGTCGGATATGTCTTTTCACCCTGCCTTTTCTCCATTTTCCACGGGTAGCTATGTGGTTACTAAGTTGCGATATTTAGATTACAGTTCTAGATGAAGATAATAAGTATGAAAAATTAAAATGTGAAAAACTGGATGTGTTGGTGTCAATGATCCAGTAAAAATGAGATCTGATTCAAGAAACTATCCTTCTAGCTATTGATTTTGATTCACCTGTTGCATTTACTTTTAAACTGTTTTCCCAGAATATTTTTGCTGAAATGCTATTGATTGTTACTTTACGACAATGTTGAAGTTACGTCTGAGGCAGGTTTGATTTGAACTGCAGTTACATTAAACAAATCGCAGTAAAACTATGCAGTTTAAAATAAATTGTAAATGCATAGAATTAAAAGTTGCAATAACTTAGGATACATCATTGACAGCAGAAGTTGGTAAATAGTTTGCAAACCTGTGAATAATTTCGGTGTTTTATTGTCTTCGATATCCTTTTTTTGATGTGCCGATTGCACTTCACCACATGGTGTGCAATCAGTAAAGCAAATTAAATCCAAGCAATCTGCTGTTTCAGATGATGGAGTCAACCAACGTGCTCCCTCATTGTCTAGTTTTAAGTCTTTCAGTGAAAGTCGAGATGATGTAAGTTGTTGGTTAAAAAATCCTTATGATTTGTGAAATCGAATGCCATTCGCATAACTATTACCGTCAAAACATAAGCAAGTTTGTGCTTGAAATCACAGTTTGCAATAAACTATTACTTTTCGTGTGGTTGCAAAGTAAAAACATGTTCAGATTTTTAAGTGTGTTTTTTGGAAATTTTAGATTTGTGTTGAATATTTTAACATATTTTTAGCTTTGTGTTAATAATTCGTTATGTTGGCGCAGTATTAGCTTTTGGTACATACTTTTAGTTGGTTGTTTGCATTTTAAGTTTTTTAATCGTGTACTGACAAGCTTTTGCGGCATTTTCAGATTCGAGGTAGTGGTAAAATTTCTCAAGCTAGCAGTTCATGTACCAGTTCGTTTAAACATTATCATTCTAGCCCCCAGCACTCTATATCGACAGTTTCAACTCTTTCTCAAAACTCGAATCTATCTTCAAACGAATTCGACGTGAGTTATGCCCAGAGTTTTGTCGTTATCAGTCACGTTTTGACACTTATTTCCTTATAAATGATTATGATGTATTATATGCAATTAGGTTTCAGTGCACTTTTGAAACTGTTCTTAGAGGGAACATGCTTGAGATAATTTCGCTGACTTAACTTAAGAGAAATTTGGCTTAAGGTGAACCTTGTAATGCCTAATTATTGTAGGCTAGTAGTTGTACTTGTATTTTTTTTTCGAACATTGTTTAAGTTATCACCAAAACTTTTCCTTAATTTTTTTCATTTAACGATCATGCTGTAGTTAACTTAAAATGAAGTCGGTAGAGGGTTTTGATCTTTAACTTATCCAATCATTTCTTTTTCGTTTCAGTTGCCAGTCTTGTTCGTAGAAACACCAAATGATCAACTGTTGTGCAAAATCTGTTTAAACGTCTATAAAGAACCGGTTATTATGTCTTGTGGTCATTCGTTTTGCAAAAGTTGTTCTATCGCTGCCGAGGAATGTCCGATGGACAGTAAAAAAATGTCGCCGGTACGTTTCTTAAAACGCACTTAGCAGCATTTTTTGGTTCGTAAAGCAATGTAATGTTGTGCGAAATCGTTTGTATCAAAAGCAAGAAACCAAATCTTCATTACACTCGCGGTATTACGCCCTTGCTTGTATCGTGTAGCGGGGCCCGTCTCCCCGGCTTCGCGCCTGGGCAAACCAGCTCCGAAGAAACGTCGCAGAGGTGGCGATTTGACCGACCCGGTTGACAAACCCAGACCTCCTGCGCCGAGAGCGATATCTTTAGCCACTGCACCAACCGAACGTTAAATCTTTAATGCTACTATCCCTGATAGTCTCTTATCCAAAATAGCGTAAATAACAGCTGGCATGAAGGTGATTTTTTTAATATCAAACCACGTTTTTGGTAAAATTATTATTTGATACGTTGAAGACCTGTGTTATATTTCACTTCTGGGATGTCTTAAAGCGTGTGCTATTTTTTATTTAGATCGTGGCTAACTTGACGGTTAGCGAACAGGTAGCAGCTTTGTACATCCACTGTCGATATGGCTGTAAACCAAAACCAGACAGACCTGACCAATACGAAGTTAATCCTTCTGGTTGTCCTTTTACTGTAAAACTTAGTGAACGAAAGTAAGTGGATAGTTTTTCATTAGTATCAGCGCAGTAATTGCTATGCGGTCGCGTGTGGATGCAAATTGAAGCCTGTTTGAAATTGCGACATGCTTTCGAATGTGCATTGGGGTTGCTATGCTGATATTAAAGTATGTTAATCAATCTACCGAAACTCTGGTTAGTTGGTTTTAATAGTACGGTGAGAACATTGTAATGTGTGGACAAGACGTGTAATAATTTTTCAAGAAAAGGTAAAAGCTTGCTGGTTTTGTTTCAAAGCTTACTTGTGCGAAAGTTCGTCTGTGCATTGTTGGTAAAACTTCCTTTTTTAGTGCAACGTTTTGAATTATGTGGGCTGTTTGAGGTATAATCTCATCGAATAAGTTTACTTTTTAGGGCATAGCAATGGTAGCTGCTCTCGTGAATGTAGATTTAACACTAATTGATAATATAATTCGTGCTACCTAATCTTTGTATTCGATGTAAGAAAGGTGATAAGTTTTTAGCTTTTTTTTAGGATTATGAATTTTTTTAATGCGTTTGTTGTGAATATTCATTGCGTTATGAATAAAAATCTTGCTTTGTCGCGCCGGAGAACATTTGGAAGGATGCAAATTAATTAAATTCTAATTACTTCTTTCGCGTGTGGAGTTAATTTCAAGATCAGTCGGCGCCAATTATAATCACCCTAATCTTTTGATTAATTGGCGCTTGATTTTTTCTCGTGTTGTGTTCAACCTTTTAAAACGAAGAATGAAAACGTTGCGTAAGCGTCACAGAGTTTTCGACCAGTGGTTATATCCTCTGCAGCATAATTGAGGGAGAATTGGCATCAAAACGCATAAATTTGTCATTAAATGTAGTTGAAAAATATTTTCTGGCGAGCTTGTACCAAAATTGCAATAAACTGCAGCATTTGAATCAGTGGTAAATGTTGTTTTTGTCAAACTTTTGCTGGAGAATCGTAACACTAACAGTGTTCAAAAAACGTCGCAAATATTAGTGAAGCATTTGATCAATGCATTACTACAAGCGTTGTGTTTGCATCTGTTTAAAGATAACTTTAATAAGTTCTTGTATGTTGAATTTGATTATTATTGGGTTAAGCTTTGTATCTAACCAATTCGTGTTTAGATCGCATGAAAAACATTGCCAATATGCCCCTGTTGCTTGCCCCAACAACCCAGCTTGCCCTGCTATGCTTCGAATGCAATTAGATGAGCATTTAAGAACGTGCAAGAACATTAAATGTCAAAATCATAAATACGGGTAAGCTGAATTTCTAGATAGGTCTTGAAAGTGTTTTCAGAACTTTTTACTTATCAGCGTATTTGTCTCGTTTACGCCAGTTTTGCATTGATAAGATGAAATTAGTGATTTCATTTCTCGTTTTCAGCTTTCATACTTGTTTTTATCAGCTTTTAGTATAATATTTGCTGTAGCTATCTATAAAAATTAGCTTATGTTGCTACTTGAACCAAAATTTATTTTAACAGCTGCTGCAATATTATTTTTCATCAGTTTTAGTTCTTAATAGCTTTTTAATTACGCACTGGTTTTTATTTTTTCCGCACTCTTCCTGTAGAATAGTAAAGCAACTATTGACCAAATCGTAAAATACACTAAACGCTATGCTCATACTTGTCGCTCGGAACATCTCCCTGGCATTGGTATAGATAAATCACCACTGTTTTGTTACAGTTCGGTCGCGTTTGAATATTTTGGATTGAAATTGGGCTTGGATTGTACGAAAACGAAGCATTGTAAATTCAAGATATTTAATAACATTCCGAGTGTAGTTTAGACTGCTTTGCAAAAAACAGCGATTTTGCCGTCGTCCGTACCGGTGCTGTTTAGATTCAACCATGCTGCGTGTGTATGTTATAGTTTCTATTTGTTGTTCGTAGGTTGCTCCAACTTTTTTTTTGCTAAAGAAAAATCTGTTGCTGCATTACCCGCCGACAAATCTCTAGTTGAACACATCCACTGGTGCACCAAAATAAAGTGAATTTTATTTCCAGTTGCCCATTTGTTGGTGATAATGAAAGTCTAAACAATCATCTTCGTGAATGTAAATATGAGTTCGTTAAAAGCTATCTTCGGTCAACAGAGGAGCGCATCAATAAATTACAGTCAGCAATTAAACAAAGAGACGATGAAAATCACTTTTTCAGGTAAAGCAAAACTGCAGGGAGTTTACTTTCTTTTAGTAATATCGTGCCTAAGTTGCTGCAGGGTGCTGGATAAAACATCGATGTGTTAAAGTGGAAACGAAACCGACAGCCTTGTATCTATTTCTCAGAGTTTTATATATATTTCTCAGAGTTTTATATATATATACACTTTGTTTTCCATTGCAGCTACTCTTCAGGCTATCTTGTTGTTTACTGAGTAGAGTTCATTTTGTTAGAGAGAAGTTTTCAGTAGGTCATATGACCGTTTGGTTCTTGCATGCCTAAAATACTTCAGTCTTGACGTTTATCGTAATTGCGTCATTTTATATCATTCTTTCAATTGGCACAGCTCCGAAGAAACGTCGCGAATCGTTGCCCAGGCGCTAAGCCGCGGAAATGGGCCCCGCAACTTGCAACACGCTTCGGCGTAGTATGGCGAGTATAATGAAGATTTGATTTCTTTTAATTGGCGTCTGTAGACCTTCTTTGTACGGCAAGATTTGATAGATTAGTGTGCAATGCATTGTGGTGATAAACATGCAGCGTTGTAAAAACGGAAGTAGTGGCGATACATGCAGTTTATATGCTCTAAACATTTTGTTTAGTGCCAACACTCTTAGACATTATCATTATACTAGCATATGAGGTTGTACTGCTTTAGTGGAAATGATACGTATTATATATAAAATAACCTACTGTTTTTAAAGATAGTTTATCGTTTCAGTTCGTTTTTTGCAAAAATTTTAAATTGCTTTTATACTGAAAAACGTTATTCTACCAATTCGTGTGTCAAAGTGCTGTTGGTACAATCACTATTCGCAAACATTAGCTGTAAGGCTTGCTTTGTTAATTACTGAAAACAGCATTTTAATTTGCCATCCCTTAAAACTTGTGGTAGATGGAGGATACGACCAAACTAACGGTTTTGTAGGGCTAGAAGTAATTTGACGGTAATTTATACAATTGATTTATGGAATTGTGTTTAACAAAGTTTTTGTTTCGTGTTGACAGAGCTATGCTTTCAAAAACTGCTGAAAGATTGGATGAACTGGAAAAACAAATTGATCTAAAACTTGGTAAGGCGCAGCTGCACCATTTCTTTCGCTCAATTTCTTCTTCTGCTTTCGCTCAAATGCATGTCGCTCGAACTGTTTTCGCTCCAGAGATAGGCACCCCCAAAAAGTTACTTGAATAAATTATGCTGATGTTGTTGCGAAATCAAAGCTTGTGGAAACTGAATTCCTCTAAATCGGAGGTTTTAGTAGAAATATTTGAGTTTATTGTCGAAAATTTAAATTAAGCAGTTTGGTTGCCATCGTTTTACTCTGCAGAATGTAATCCGTTTTGGCATCTTGTTCGCTGCGCAGAATGTAAAGCACTATTATTCATTCTCTTCAACTAATGCAAAATTCCACAATAATTATGGCAATTTGGCGAGTCATTCTGATATGATTGATATAGCCTAGAAATGGAAGTTTTTTAAATTCGAAATGATATTTACCAGCGTTGCAAAAGTGCTGCTATTAGAATGTCAATGACCGCCTGATTGTATTTATACGGTGGTAAATTTCATATTTCACTCAAATTTTTAAATTAATGACCAAATTGTGCTATGTTGTCTCGGTAATAAATATAAGATTATTGTAGTTTAACCCAATTTGCGACGATAGGCTTTAAAAAAAAAGATTTCATAGCTATTTCGCCCTAGCCTAGTAACAGATTTACGGAAACGCTTCGAATAATCTCTATCTGCGTCTAAGTTAAGTTTATATTATTTCCTAGTCTTAGATTTATGAATTGAAATTATATTATTGTGTGGGTGTTATATTAAATTTTCGTTATTCGGTAATGCTGTTATTGGACCGTATTTTTGCATAATCGGAGCAATTTTCCGCGTGAGCTATGGTCAAATAACATATTCTAACGAATAACCAAGCATGATATCAATCCCTTGGTTGATCGATACCACGTTTTTGATTTCAAGCGTAGTTGAACTTACAGAATTGTTGAAGTACTAAAGATGTATGTGTAAAGCAATAATTCGAAATTTCGATGAATAAACGCGTTGGCCACAATCGGAATTCTAAAGCAAGCTATTGTAACCGTGAATCGACCCTTCTAGCAGGACCTTTAGGCTGTTGCATGAATGAATAGATGACTGGGGTCATTTTCAAACAAATGGAGCTGAAAAAATCAACAGTGATTGAGAGAAGTGCGAAGTGACTTGGCGCTTTTTTTTTAGCAGCATCTAGTATATTATGTCAAATACAATTGGCTCCAGCCGTGAATTAGATCTTTCGCTTAGCATCTTTTAACCAGCGCTCAGTGCCATTAAGCCATGCTGCGTCGTGCTGGATTGATTTATTTGGAAAACGCAACGCTGCTGAAATTATGAACAACTAAGTTTTTTGTTTAAATCCACGCTGCCTATTGTTCTGCGCTAAACCCGTAGAATCGCAGTTTCTTAATTTAATCGAAACCTCTTTCTGTGTTAAGCGTTGAAGATATAAAAACTGTTCTACTTTATTCATCGAGTAATTTATGCATTGGCGTGTTGCATTAGATGTTTTGAGAAACAACCAATCAACGCTCGCTGATGAATTACGTCAGTTCCGGCAAGACCATGCAGTCATAAACAGTCAGTTGCAAGACCTGAATACTCGGCTGCATATGGGAAATATTGGATGTAAGTTGCGCGTTCTGTGTATTGTCGCGCTAATTTCGTTATTTATTGTTTTAAAGCTGAATATGTAAATCGACCATTATTTAAAGCATTTGTTGAATAATTCCTGTTGTTTTACTCGGATTAATTTTATTGGAATTTTAGTAGCCTGTATGCTTATGAAAAAGTTGATTCAAATTTTATTGCAATACGCAGAAATATTTAGTTGTCTTCTAAAGTGTTTGATTTTATTTTTGTACGCTGGTGTCCTTGTTTTACGTTAATTTTCATCTTTTTGAAGATTTTCATAGAAATGTATTATTTCTTTGCTTTTTAGCTTATGATCCACAGCAAATTTTCAAATGCAAAGGTACATTTGTCGGACATAGTGGCCCAGTCTGGTGTCTCTGCGTACATGGTGATTATCTGTTTAGCGGCTCCTCCGACAAATTAATCAAGGTAGCTTCAATCAAACTTTATGAACTTACTTCCGGAATAACATAAAAAACAACGTTTTCGGAGTAAAAATTTTACCAGAAATGCCTTTGTTTGTTTGAGTCAAATCAATGTATATTTCGATATTTTTCATAATAAACAAAGCACCGCCAGTTGGCGCAGTGGTTAAAGACATCGTTATCGGCGCGGTAGGTCTTGAGTTGGATTCTCAGTCTGGTCAGTTCGGGCACAGTGTTACCACCGCTACAACGTTTCTTTGGAGTTGTGCTGCACTGACGCTGAGTCGCTGAATGGGCTCCGCCACTTGTTCCACGCTTCGGCGTAATACTGCGAGTACTGTGTGCTGAAGGTTAAATTATTGATAATATTAGTAATTATGTGGCGTTCCGATTTTTGAGATCTCATTTTTTGACTTTTGTACAACTGTAAATCGCTGTTTCAGGTTTGGGATACAGCTACTACGTTCACGTGCCAAAAAACACTGGAAGGCCACACGGGAACCGTACTTGCGTTGGCCGCCGACAACGACAAGCTTTTTAGCAGTTCGGCAGACTGTACGATAAAAGTAGGGTTTTTTAGTTTTTAACCCTATAAGGTGCACGTGTTTGCATACTGAACTCCTCAGTGTCTCGTTTTGTGTCTGACTGATTGCCCTTCTTACGTTGCCGCTAATAAGGCTATGGCAGTTATGACTGTTCAGTGTTGCAACTGAAAAGTTGCTTAAAATTGCTTGACGGAGCAATGGTTATTTTTGTGTCAGGATTGGTAATGGAGTTTCAAATGCTTGTAAAGTCGGTTCTTTCCAACTTTAGCGCTTGTGTTACGGGAAATTTGTATATTAAACGTTAAATTTAGTTCTGGTTATGAAGAAATTAAACTGCAATTTTTGCATGATACAAGTAACTGTTGTAGAGCGAGACAGCGCTGTTTCTGGCTATTAGCCTTCATCAGCCGCCCTCAGGTAAGAAACATTCATCTTCCAGGACGAATGATCTTGCCAGGATCACTCATCCCTTCGGATAAATATTTCTTAAAGAAGTCGTCATGACCTCCCGTCCGGTAGGCCAGGAAGGACACTGCTTTTTAGTTGATTGCTCTTCACCCTGGCCACGTAAAGAGTTTGACTGGAATGGTGACGTAGCCACACGAGTGGATATGCGTACCACAAAGGTTAAATTCTTTAAGAAATATTTATCCGAAGGGATGAGTGATTCTGGCAAGATCGTTCGTCCTGGAAGATTAATATTTCTTACCTGAGGGCGGCTGATGAAGGCTAATAGCCAGATACAGCACTGTCTCGCTCTACGGTACGATTTACTGGAGTGCTTTGCACTGTTGGTGATGGAGTGCTGTTATAGCCTCAGACCCAACAAGAGGAAGTCGTCATGACTTCCCGTCCGGTAGGCCAGGAAGGACACTGCTCTTTAGTTGATTACAAGTAACTGTTGTGAATTGTTTTTTTTTTTTTTGTTAAATGCAACTCTTGTGTGACTGTCTCAGCGTCCCTCCTGTAAAACATTCGATTTGGTGTTGCGAAGTCTGAAATTGACCTTCCAATTTTATTGGGGTTTTAGGGTTCGAAATCGCTTAGAACAGCTCTCCTATACTTCAATTTATGGGAATTAAGAAAATTTTCAGCGCATCTTGCTCGGGTTTAACGAGATATTTTTTCTTATTTTTGCAGTGCGCAGCTTTAGTTCAATTCTACCAAACAATACTCTTTAGGTTCTAGCAACTAGTTCATAAGAATGAAGCGTTCATTCTGCAATTAGAGTTATATATATATTTAGCACAAATTTACCGCTTTTACTTCAATAGATATGGAATATACCCACTCTAGAAGAAGTGTTTTCTGTAACAGCGCATGAAAACCCTGTCTGCACTCTAGTATGCACGAACAACATGCTTTTCAGTGGGTCGTTAAAATCTATAAAGGTCAGTAAATGAGATTTTGTTTCGTTCGAGGGCATAAAGGTGCTAACAGATGGCAGTTTTTTATGTTAAATATCTTTCATAGTCTTCTCGCACATATTTCAAGCGTGTGGCAGAAGCCAACTGTTCACACAACGCAATATAGTAAAATCATGCATCAGCTAAATTGAGAATTTTGATTTGTGTTCTTTCGATGGACCTGCTATCCGTAAACCTTGTCTTTAAAGATTCCAGTTGTTTAGTTATGCGGTAGCAGTTCTGTAGTACTAGCGTCTAAATCGACCATTGAAAAGTTATTGTTTGCTTTTAAATCGACTTTGTGCTCAGTCAGTGTCTTGAAGTAAGCTGAGCAGGCCTTTCTCATACTTCACTACTCGTGAAGTTGTACAACTCATTTTATTAATATTGGACCGATACTAACATTTGAACGAGTTCGTTCAGTTCCATTTCCCGTTAAAGTTTTGTCTGGCTTAGTTTTATCTGCGATTCTTGATTGCACTTGTTAATTTTCGATGTACAAAACTGACGCTATACTCATACTACCTGCACGCGCAAGATCCCGGCAAAAGGGCATTGCTGACCGTGGCACTCTGAAAGAATACTGATTGCCTTGTAGTTGTCACAAAATATGCTTTTTGAGGAGTATTAACGACGTTTTTGCTGTACTAACACTTCTGTTATAGGTATGGGCAATTGAAAGATCAGCCATCAAATTCAAACAAGAATTAGAAGGCTTGAATCATTGGGTTCGAGCCTTAGTGGCGCGACGTAAGCATCTGTACAGCGGGTCGTATCAAACGATCAAGGTATTGTGATGCTTTTATAGGAGAAAAAGCCATAGATACGTTGTAACGTTAATTCAGCCGAAATAGCGCCTTAGTTTCCGTAGTTTTGGTTTTTCCGGGAAAGTTTTGCTTGTGCGATTGGCTGGATGTTAACACTCTTCACTTAACAATAGTTGTAAAGTGTATGATTTCCCGAGGATATATCAGTGATCTCAGTAGCGTATTTAGAGGGGCATTGTGCCATGGCCCCCTCCTTTCGACTTTGCCTTATGGTAAAAAATGTTACCTAGTGACTGAAATATACCGGACTTTTTGATGGCTTATGCACTATGCAATTTATGCTCACCCCTTTTGAAGTTTTCGCTGCGCCACTGATTGATCTTAAACCGTTTTATTTGCCCCGATATCCAGGAAAATTTCTCTTACAAGTTTGTAACGAAGTTTATGTGATATCAGGCGTAGAAATCTTTCAAAACGTATTTAAGCATTAAGGTCTTGTGGAACACCGAATGTTATAAAAGATTGCTTAAAAAAGGTTCGATTTAAGCGGGCGCGATGATTTGATGGGATTTTTTTCAGATTTGGGATGTCGCCACGCTTGAGTGTCTCCACGTGATTCAAACTTCGGGCGGAAGTGTTTATTCGATTGCAGTGACAAACCATCATATTGTATGTGGGACATATGAAAATTGTATTCACGTAAGTTGGTGATGTTTTGCTTCAGTAAACATCAAAATCAAGTCTTTATTATACTCGCGATATTACGCCGAGGTGTATACAGGGTTACCCCATAATTTTAAAAATCGAATTCCATAACTTTGTAGAACAATTATTGCACCTTTTTTACATTATTTTATGTAAGATACACTCCACGTTTGTGAATTCTGTGAGATAATTATTTTAGTGAAAACGAAACCAAACTCTGGTGTCGTGTCTTTAAAGAGAGCTGGAAGCCGAAGGAATAAAATTTTGACTGCTTTCACATCCCTGATGCATACGTCTCACATTTGCATACGAAACTTGTGTAATTAGTCATGATTTAACTTTTGTAAAGTTGCTCGCTGCGCATTAGCGGTGTAGCAAGACAGCTAAATCAACATTACTAGCTATATTTACAGCATCTGAATTTCATCAAGTTTATCGTTCAACTATCGGACCAAAACAGAAAACACCATAAACTGTAAACAACAAAAACCAGGTCATAAAAACCGCAAAAAGTGATGTGGAAGAACGCGACAATAGTTTTAAGAAGAGGGTCGGTTAATTATATTATTCAGTTATTCTCAACCACTGTGCAGCGGTACACTAATGCTAGAATGTCATTGGTGTGCCGCAGGATTTTGCTCGTAAAAAAAGGTTGAAAATCACTGGGTCTTACGACTGCAAACATTGTGTGTAAAAGTATGTAAAGAACGTTTCGGTCTCGTAGCGTGAAGTGCTGAGCAAACTTTGCAAGATCATCACATCACAGCTGATTACGCGTAAAACAAAAAAACTACATTAATGCTAAGGTGTCAAAAATATGCAAACCCTATCGCCATGCTACTGCAACGTAGTAACTAAAATCTAAACTCCGCTCTCACTTACTTTGCTGTCATTGTCACCTAGTAATGACAAAAAGCATTAGCAAGTAGTAGGCTTCAGTCGCTTCACCCTATATAAATCATGCATGCGATAAAACTTAACTTTCACAGAAAACAACAACTCTACTAGTTAACATTAGGCCATTTTGGATTCTTGCTTAGCCTCTTAGTTATTGAAATATTACACGAATGAGGGGTACCAGTAGCTGCAAACACTCACGGATATTGACAAGGCGTAACTCTTGTCTGACGGAGTAATTCTGTTTTTAACCCTTTCAACTTACAATAAAACCAACCACGTATAGCCTGCAACTTAATGAGAGTATAACACGAAATCTAATCATCTAAATTCACCAACAAATCAAGGAAACTAATAAATTATGGCATAGGCACCACCAAATGGTTTAACTGTAGGCCATATATGCTATTCGGTACAAGGATAGCTAATGTTTAGGGCAACTACATTTTGACGTAAAAAATTTAAAATTTTGACCTAAAAAAAATTAAAATTTTGACGTTATTTTTGACATAAAAATTTATCACAAAAAAAAGCGACATGTTTGATTAAGTAAAAATAATGTTGAATAGTTTTTTATGAACGAAGTACAACGAAAACAACATAAACAAGGAAAAAAATAGCGCTAAAATTGACACAACTTAAACTCGGCCACAGCTTTCACCTTCGAAGGGGTATAATGTTTGATCTTGGGCATAGCTTAAAGTTGAACAATTTTGAGGGATACAGTACAATTCAATCGAATCACTGTTGCTAACTTTTCTACACTGTTAAGATCATAGCAGAATTAAACTAATTTTCAAAACTCGATCCACGGCCACTGCGGTATAATAATGAAATTCTGGAATTATTCGAAAACGATTGCTCGTCATAAACACAGTTTACAACTTTTATACTTGAATGCTGTTTTAATGCGTTTATGTTGAAAAAGGGACCACCGGTTTGCTTTCCACAAGCTGGCGACCAATCATTACGAAGTAATTTGTTTCATTCATTAATTACCTACAAAGCAGACGTTGACCTTATTTTGACCTAATAACTTTTAAACTACGCTTAGTTTGAAGCTGAAACATTAGGGTGTTTCATATTTTCACCATTTTCGAATTTCAAAAACCCTGGGGTCTCAGTCGGTGGGGTTTCGGGTAAAAACTCGACACCCAAAATTTTAGATCTTTGTGACGTCATAAAGATGTGGTTCACGGCCGCTGAAGTTTTTTGGGCCCAATTTTTCAACTTTTTGGCGTATCTCGCAAACCGCTTATCGTAGAATGATAAAATTAGTCTTAAAAGAAGCAGAAGGGTTGGTTTCCTATAACTACTCCTGAGGGTTAAAAGCTCTATTTGCAACAGAAAAAAAGTTATTTGAAGAAAACTAAATTTTGAGGTTTTTTAAGCTCTTCTAAGAATTCAAAAAAATTAAGCTGAATATTTTTCCGTATTTTTCCATTAAATAGACTTTTTTTAAAATCTAATTTCATTATTACATGACAATATCTAAGATTAGCAAGAGAATCAGAGTTGTAGAGTTGGAGTTGCTAGTTGCTAAAAGATGGCTTTGAGATCAGATATATCCAAAACTTTGAAGGGATTTCAAAAGCTGAAGGATAATTTGCTGCCGCTAAATGTTGATGTAATTGGGCACTATTATTACTTAAAAAAAGAATTGAAAGATTCAGATGTGAGGTACATGAAAAAAAATCCGGGTTTTACAGAAATAAAGGAGAAGTTATTGAAGGACGTTGCAGTTATATGGGAGAAAGCAAATGTTCCAATGATAAGTGAACAAAGAATTCAGGCAAAACTTAAAGACGTTATTAATAGATATGAAGCAGTTAGAAAGTACGAAATAAATCGAGGAAAAAAAATGATGAAAAGTGGCTGAATGAATTTTTCGACATTTGCCGATGCAAATGCGTAATTGCAGAGAAACCGGTAATTAATCGAAAAAAATTACAGTGCAACTGCGCGTATGAAAATAGAATACCAGAAGAGGAGATTTTGTTCATAAAAGATCAAAGAGGAGATCGAAAAATGTACATCTGTAACGTCGACATGGGCTATGAAAAACAAAGGACGGAAAAAGCAGCTCATCGCCAAAAAACTGTTTGTGAACGACCTTGCTCTTCAAGAGTACAACTCTGTGAGCCGAAGAATTCCTCTCCACTTTTGATGACTACCAGGCTCAGAAAACGAACAGCAACATCGGTGACGTATCACTTCGAAGAGGATTCATCTGAGGAGGAAAAGTCGAAAGTGATCTTGATTATGATGTCGGGGGAAAGCCTAGCGGGGGGAAATATTATGAGAAGAAATGCATTTGTGCGGTGAGTGACGAGAGTTGCATTCTGGCTGATCGTCGAATGACGTCTCTTCGCCAGCAGTGCGATCAGTTGCTGTCGGTAGTTGATAAGGATAAAATATCTGCATCAGTGTCTACTGTATATCGACGTCGGGAGACGGTGCGAATGAAAGCTTTAACTTCAAGTAATATTGCTATAAACGCAGCATCTGCTGTTCAATTATGTTATGATGGGCGAGTGGTGGACAAAATTGATCGCTATGTTTTTCTTGGGCAATTTGTCGGAGACAAGCTTGAGCGATGCGAAAGCATTATGCTTGTGAAGTCCTTTCCAAATTCCATATCAGTCACTGCAAAAGTAATTTTTGATACAATCACTGAGGAAATAAGTATTCAGTGCTTACAAAATGTATATTCCATCATGGCCGATACTACAGCTGCAAATACCGGGAAAAAATCAGGTGTAAACACTCGGTTAGTTCAATATTTCAAAGAGACCATTGGCCATGATGTTCATACCCTCGAATGCTTATTCCATGTTAATGAAATATACCTGACTCACGTTATTTCAATGGTTGACGTTAGGAAGAAAGGTCCAGGTATGATGGAAGATGGATCCTAGTTAAACAACATATCTGCCATTCAAAAACCGGACATCCAAGACCTAGTTCCTCGGACACAGCTGAATGTTCAGGTAACAAATATTGCTGCAGTTCATTTAAAAGCTAAACTGGAATGGTTTTCTGATCAAAAGTGCAATGGCGTAGAAGAGCACAGTTTTCGGAGCGACCAATTGTGCATGTTAGTTTTGGCTTGCCATGTCTTTACGGAGATTCCTGACAACTTGAAAAACCTTCTTTCGTATAAACAAGAACGAATATGCCACTCTCGATGGGTTACAACTGCCAATGGGTACCATCGATTACTTCTTTTCAACGTTGGATCTTTATCACAAAGTGAAAAACAGAAATTACAGAAAATCGTGTCCTATATAATCAATGTCTATCTGCCATCATTCCTCATGATACATTTGAAACCAGTAGCACCGGAAGGACCGTTTCTAACATTGTTTCAGCGTGATCTGCTCTTTGCGTTCCGTGAGATTGACGCAGAGATTGTTAAAACCATAATGAAGTATTTTTTAGATCATGCTTCACAGTGGCTTTCATGGAAAAACGTGTCTTTAAGCGTGTATGCTGATGTGGCTCCGTATTCTGTTGAAGCACTTAAAACATGTTCATCACTATCTCCAGCTGTGGATGCTCGATCACTGCTGCTTGATCGCACCGCACGTTTGAAGCATTTTTTTACTTTGCAAAGTAAAGAAGCTCCCTGTATTGTCGCCACCCATGTTCAACCAGAATTTTGGAAATCTATCCACAACAACAATCGGGCTACTGAGCGAAGAATTGGCAAATTGAAAGGCCTGATCAATAACAAAATTGGTGAAATTCCCAGCCAATTAAATACGTCTGATATTCGTTTGCGTGCGTTTTTGTGCAACGTGGATACTCAAGTGTAATTCGTGTGTGGTTATTGTTGCTTCTATTCGAAAAAGAAACGCGGCTATAGTGATTACTAGCCTAGCTACCAAAAACGAAACAGCAAAAAAGTCCAAAATTTAGTTTTTTTCAAATAACTTTTTTTCTGTTGCAAATAGAGCTTTTAACCCTCAGGAGTAGTTATAGGAAACCAACCCTTCTGCTTCTTTTAAGACTAATTTTATCATTCTACGATAAGCGGTTTGCGAGATACGCCAAAAAGTTGAAAAATTGGGCCCAAAAAACTTCAGCGGCCGTGAACCACATCTTTATGACGTCACAAAGATCTAAAATTTTGAGTGTCGAGTTTTTACCCAAAACCCCACCGACTGAGACCCCAGGGTTTTTGAAATTCGAAAATGGTGAAAATATGAAACACCCTATGAAACATACTTTGCAGAAGTTTGATGGCTTTCTGAACCAGTTAAAAATATTTGACTTTATTGACTTTTGGTTGCCCTACTAATGTTATTGTACAGTAGTTTAGGGATTGCTCATTAGCATCAGAAAGTGGATTGTTTCAGTTCTGTGGATTACAGCACCAATGGTGTGAAACAGAAAAAGCAAAACTGAGCCAACACAAACAGCTCCTTTAATCTTAGTGTTGAAAAAATAGTACATTCTATATTCTTTTAGCACTTATCAATCGAGAAAGCACAGTCATAAATGTAAGTATCTAGATTATAGAGTGCAGTAGAAAGTGATGTACGGTACTCAAGAACGTATAAAACAAATATATCATTGATCCTCTGTTTTCTTGTCAAATCCATGTTTTATGTTGTTGCAGTTGGGAGCAGTAGACTTAGGTGACCTCTTGGTGTTTCACTGCTTCCCTCCTGTGCCCTTTGCGAGAGGCTAAATTAATAATAAACTTGTTACATCCCTAATTTGCTAGTAATAATATCTGAAAAAGCAAGAGCAAACAGTCCACTAAAAGTTAATGATTCATGTACTGGCTATCAGTACTGTACATCGCTACCTAATGATAGGAAATTATGGCGAGCATTATCAGATGGTAAATAAATCTTGAATCTACCAAGTGAGTTCATACATAAAATTTCGACTTCCAACCTAGAAATAAAATTAATGAATTCAAACCCAACATCGAACAACAACGCAAAGTAGCCACAAAACATAAACTCTCAATAAATTGACCAAGAAATTCAATCAATCAATTGGTATATTTTACCACGACACAATATTCTACTACTATGCAGATGGGAAGCAGCCAAGATTATTGGGTCCGAGAAACGAGGCCTGTTCATGGTGGTGACTATGGTCAGCGTGCACAAAGTCAAAATTAAGCAAGGCAAAAAATTCACTGATCGAATTATTTTAAAGTTTAGGGAAGAACGAAGAAGATTACAGAGTTATTGTTTTAAGATGA
Organism: Trididemnum miniatum; assembly: GCA_964006365.1. NCBI lineage: Eukaryota > Metazoa > Chordata > Ascidiacea > Aplousobranchia > Didemnidae > Trididemnum > Trididemnum miniatum. The sequence continues at coordinate 6,749,769 of OZ023231.1, read as the reverse complement.
TCCGTGTTCTTAAACACCAATCCTCGCCTTTCAGATAGCTGTTTGAGAGCACGTTCTAAGGTTCATCTTAAAATAAAGCATAATCTTGTTTTTGTGTCGCGACTTATCCAGCTGTGTAACAATTTTTCTTTGAGCTTTGTAAAACTTCTAGCAGATAGAATTCGTATAGCCTACTGCTGTAATAGAATACAGCATTGCACTGGGTTGAAATAACGCTTGATTTTGAATGCACTGTGCACTCCCTTTGTTATATAACAATACTCACGAGCGAGGGGGACAGAAGGGGTCACTGTCCGGGGGCCCGGGGTTCAGAATTGTCAGGTTTAGAATGCAAAATTCATCAGCTCAAACTACGGCCTGCGGACGCGATGATGTTTTTTTTTATTTCGGGCCGAAATTCGAACATCTGCGGACGCTATGACCTTATTTTGCTCATCACTGGATGATGAGCCGAAATTTGAATATTTTCGGAGGCTATGACTCTTTGGGCCGAAATTTGAACATCTGCGGACGCTATGACCTTTTTCTTTGCTCATCACATGATTACGGGCACCACTGACCAAAATGCCCAAACGAAATTTTTGCCCCGGGGCCCGAAATTTCTCTCGGCGCCCCTGCTCACGAGAGTAGTTTTGCCTATGCTCTGCATTGCGTTCGTTTGTAAGCGTGTTCCTGCGTGGCACGGCATATAAAATCAGACTTTTCACTATCAAAAATCTCTGTCCTACTTCCAACAGTAGTATATCAGAGACCATGTTGTTACAGCAAAATGTCAGCGTGACTGCTTCCTCCATATACCGCTCCATGTTGCTGCTATGCCTCCAGCAATCGCTTCCCCCCACAAGGTTCTGGTCCAAGCCGAAGAACAAAAGACTCAAACAGCTAAAAATTACCTCAGTCCAGACTTGACAAGGCCAACTAGCTAGCACGAAAAACCTTACAAATACGATAACTTGTAAGCGTTTAGAATAAAGAAATTATTTTCAAAAAATCCTTCGGCAAAACTTTTTGACAACTTTTGATTTTTTTCCATGACTTTCAACTTTTTGCAAGTTTTCTATGACTTTCCAAGAAAATTCGTTTTTCCAGGATTTTCCATGACCGTGGGAACCCTGTGTGTAACGAGTAAGTTCTCCACGGCTTAGCGCATGTGCAACACAACTCCGAAGAAATATCGCAGCGGTGGCTAGCCTTTGACGTCACTGTGTCCAATCTGACCGTTCCACTTTGCTCTCCAGCGATATTACTGGCTAGAGCATTTTCGCGAGTAATCAACTATAAACTGCGAAGCTTTGCTTTACTGACCTCGAGTGGCGACAACTGCATGCTCTTCTCGTAAAAATGCTCTGGCTAATCAGATCGCTGGATAGCAAAATGGTAATTTTATGCAACCATTCCGAAATATGCTGCCGGGAATCGAAATTCTGACCACCTGCGCCAATAGTGATGTTTCAATTACGAAGCCTACCGACCGGTTCACCCCTGCACAGCTGTTTTTATTTTTGAAAACCCAGAGCCATAGATAAGATGCTGATATGCTACAAAATTACTACCGTCTTACCCGCTGTGCGACACTACCGGTTCTACTTGTAGATAGATAAAACTTGATTTTCAAGAGGGCCTACATGAAGGATCAAAAACACATGAAATGAGACGTTGCGGTGTAATTTCAAATGATATACTGCTTAGTTCACAAAGAGCGGCTTATAATAGTTTTTCAAAATTTAAAAAATATTATTTTGACCACTTGCCTTTTAATTACCAGTGCCCTATTAGATTGTTCGTTTAGGAATCGTAGAATTCAAAAACAGGCAATGATTTGTACATTCTTGACGTTCGTTTGGGTTAAATTTTTTGTGGAAAATGTAGTTTTTTCTAGGTTTGGGATTTACGGACCCACGAGCCTGTCACCCAGTGGACCGGCCATGTTGGAATCGTGTACGCACTCGCTGTACTAAGTACTCCCGAACAAACCAGATTGTTCAGTGCATCGTATGATAGTTCGATTCGGGTAAGATAAGTTGAAAATGTTGTATAACTTGCTCATTCTTGTGTATTTTCACACAGTTTGAAGTGTAGGTCCAACTCCAGTTTCATGAAAACTGCAGATTGGTTATTTTTGGTTAAGCGGTGACGTTTTCTGGTAGTGCTGATGATAAGTGGTACCGTTGTGTGGACTTGACAAGTTTAGTTTTTTAGTTTTAGTTGCATATTTATCCTCCTATCACGAGAAAGCGATCAATGCGCTATACGAGCTCGCTTAGGAGTTACAAAAAACACGATGCAACGCTTTGCACTATTTATGAATTAGTGCAGTGTTATTGATGGTTAGGGCTACTATGACACAATTTGTTGAAAAAAAAAGGAGGAAATATAATCGGTAATAATCACTTGACATAACGGTAGTATAGTACCGAAGTATCAAATGATATACCGGTACTCAATCTGTATTGATTGGTTACACCCATGGCCAACTCTAATTAAAGAAGGCCATGGTTACACCACATCCTTTCCTCTAGCAAAGACAAGGTGTGGTAAACTACCTTAAACGGGATTGTATGCAAGAAGGGATTACTGAAAAACTGATTGTTTATAGGTATGGAGCATGGAGAATATGATTTGTACCCAAACACTCATCCGTCATCAAGGCAGTGTTGTGTCTTTAGCTGTGTCCAGAGGCCGCGTATTTTCAGGAGGTGTCGATTCTTTAGTCAAAGTGTGGCAATAGCAAGAAGTACAAAATCATTATGTATTCGCCTGTGCACTTTGTTCTAGTTTCGTACGATGCCTGTTGCTTAATTAAAATGTTCTACGCTACTAATTTTTTTATGCTCGATGCTTGGGCAGCAGTGTTATTTTTTGCACTTATTTTTGTGAAATAAAATTTGTTTCCATGCTTGTGCTTGGTGTAAATCCCGATAGTTTCAATCTAGTGAAAAAGCGTATTATAGTTTTCATTAAAAGCACTTTTTTCATACGAAGTCACAAAGCTCCGAAAGTAGGTCAGTGAAGCCATTCTGGTTCACGCAAAAACCTAACGCTGGTTGCAAAAATTTGCTTAAACCGCCTATGTAAGAGCAGAAAAACACTTCGGTAAGTACACTTAAAACTTAAATTCTGAGTTGCGTTTTCGCTGTCTCGGTTCTTAACTACGAATAGGATTTCATTACCCCAGCAATTTTTTTCATCTCGCAGGTAACTTGTTGCCCGATTTTAACTTGCTTAATGACTTCATTTGCGGTGCCTGCTGACGACGGCAATATGGAAACGTTGCGTTGTGCTTATTGCAGATTGCAGGAATGTTCTACCGGCTTTCGGCTTCTTCACTTAACGCGATTGTGGTTTGAGCAAACAGACACAGAGTGATTAAACCAAGCCGAAAAGCCACAAGTCTAAGCGGGCATAGGTAAACTAAACATGACGCCTACGAGTATTCTTAACCTTATCCAAGTGAATAATTTTGAACTATTCGCCTTTAAAAATCCTTAATTTCAGAACACTTTTGAGATCTGTTGGGGTGCAGCAATGAAAAAAGCAGATTTTTCGAAATCAAGCAACGTATATACAAGTGTGATGAAAACGTGCAAACAACAGTCAACATCAATCTCTAAATGTACCTCTACAACATCCGCTGCAGCCAGCAATTTTACGGGCTTATCACCACTTACTTCATCCAATATAAACCAGCACAAGCATCTTTAAATGGCAAGTATATTATGAAGTTCTCGTGGGTAAAAAAGCATTTCTCGATAAATTACGAATTAACAGCAAAAATTACACCCAGATGATAAGCTTACAAAATGTATTATGGATGGAAAGAACTTTCCAATGATCACCATAACTGCTGTGCAGTAAATCAGGATCAATCACAATCGCACAAAAAAACCTACTTCAAAAATACTTTTAGGCAGTGTCAGAAACAGTTGGTACAAGCAGGATATGAACTAAAAAAACACCATCAACAAAAAATTTTGATCAATTGGCTAACTAAACCAGATGAACTTAGTACCTGAAATTATATGAACTACTGGTATGCATTTTCAGCAATGCTTAATTATTCTGCTTTGCCTCCCCAGCTGGCCATCTTGTTATTGATTGGAAATTTCTTAAAACGATCAGATTGACGATAAGCCTGGACTTTCTCTAATTTAAAGAATCTATCAAGGTAATTCTTCACATTTTCAAATTTATCAAAACACCCAGGTGACATTAGTTGCATGTGATCCAAAATTTCACACAAGGCAAAATCTACATAGGTGAGGGTGTCACCTACTAGCCAAGATTTTCCCTGGAGATACTCATTGAAGCTCTGAGCTTTAACAGGAAATTTGACATCAAAAAAAGCTATCTTTTTAGCATCAAATCCTGGCCCGTAACACACTCCAGTGAAATCACGCCGAAAATCTGCAATGACGCCTTCAACCATGTCACAATGATCATGCTCAGCATCATTGCTAGGTAACAAGCCTTTGTTCTTTCTTGCAATATGCTTCAAAATGGCCATACTTTCAGTGATTTTAGTTTCACCATCAATGTAGTACGGCAAATTTGGAAAATCCAAACCAATAGTGGGTTTTACATCAGTCCAGCAACTGCGATCAAAATTAGGGCCATCTCCACAAACGTAACGTTTGTCTTCGTATGAAACACCAAAATATTCAAGCATCATGCGAGCTGGCTCAGCCAATCCTCGAATATCCCAATATGCAATCACAGGCTTAGCCATAGTCAATTTATTAAAAGCGATTTCGAAGAGATTCTTCTATAAGCACTGAGTAAATAGCTATACAAGTTTACCTAAAAATTTAACAGTAGGATAGTTTGCAGAAGGTCTACTTTCAAATTATACTGAACCAAAAATTCAATAGTAGTAATAGATGGAGACTGCGAAGTGAGCTTGCGCTCTTCGAATCAGCAGCCACCCGTTACACTGTACATACGTCAAATGCGATCGGCTCTAGCCGCGAATCAAACCCGTCACGTAGAATCTGCCACCTGCGCATGGTACGGTTAGGCTATGTCGCTGGCAAATTGACAATTACCCAAGGTTATACTGGTTAACATTCAAGAACAGCACCAGTAGTTCAGTTTATAATATACTGACATACCGGTACTGCTATTCACTTACATGCTCGTGTGCTGGGCAAATTTATCGTGCTGGTATGTTAGGCCTATTTTTGCAATACAGAATTATGCTTGGTATCCAGTATTCACTCGCCCACAAAAGATTGACAGTATAGCCTACAACAGTACAAGCATACTTTTTTTCCAGTTCATAAAAACTTGTCTGAGCTTATCACAAACGAATCTAAAACTTGTATGTAGATGTACACCACAGTGTATAATATTCTTATATCACAGTGTACCGGCACCTGTTGGCACTTAAACAGTTACCAGTATAGACTCGGGACTCATTGATGACTTTAGTGACATCCCCAGGATTCGATTAGGATCTAACAAGTAAATTTGAATTTTTCATTTTAATCTACTGGATTAGGCCCTAGATAACCTCTCAACTAGTCATTGTCTCTTAGCCTGAAGTTTTTACACACTGCAAATTTTATAGATTAGCATAAGTTTAAGATGATTATGTATTATTAACAAAAAGAAAAATCTGACGAAATTAATTAATAACAGCTGCTTACTTTCCCACTAAAGCCATAATCAGACTGGCTACTAGTAAAAAAAAACCTAAAAACATTGAGATTCAGTTTTTTCTGATAAATTTAACTTAACCAGAGGGTGGTGGAATAAAAAAACTAAGATAAATATGAGTGAGATTCCATCAACCATTGACCTTTTTGTGACAACATCCTAGACTACTTTTTAACTTTTCGAATAGAAAATTTTGAACCTTAACAAACAACTTTTATTTAAAAAATTTTCTTTCTTGATACTTATTTGCGTACATATTGTTGCCATTGTGTAATTTTTTAGGCAGAGGCTAAGGTTACGTGACCGTAACATTTGTCTCTTTGATTATTTTATTATCCCTTCACGCTTCCCTGATTGTACGAGAGCGTGACGAAGTAATAAAATAAACTAAAGAGGCAAATGTTACGGGCCCGTAACTTTAGCCACTTCCAATTTTTTATGTCATTGCCACAACCTTCAAAATTATGTGCCAAAAAAGAGTATTTCAAAAATATAAGCATCAGCCAAGAAATTTGCAATGAAAGGTTAAGCAAAGCTGATTCATTGAGAGCAGATTATTTAAATTCTGCTTATGATGATAAATTTGAACACTTATTAAATAAAGATAGCGATTTTGATATTGATTGTTCTCTGAGGGTCCTACTAAACACCGCAAGGAACTACAAGGTACTACATGGAATTACAAGGTACTTTTAAACCTTCAAAATGCTTGAAAACACTACAAGGAACTACAAGGTATATACTTTTATAGCTACTACAAGGTAGTTGAAAACATCACAAGAAACTACAAGGTACTTTTAAACCAACTACAAAGTAGTTGAAACCACTACAAGGAACTACAAGGTACTTTTATATCAACTACAAGGTAGTTGAAAACAGCACAAGGAACTACAAGGTACTTTTAAACCAACTACAAAGTAGCTGAAACCACTACAAGGAACTACAAGGTACTTTTATATCAACTACAAGGTAGTTGAAAACAGCACAAGGAACTACAAGGTACTTTTAAACCAACTACAAAGTAGCTGAAACCACTACAAGGAACTACAAGGTACTTTTATACCAACTACAAGGTAGTTGAAAACACCACAAGGAACTACAAGGTACTTTTAAACCAACTACAAAGTAGTTGAAAACACTACAAGGAACTGCAAGGTACTTATAAACCAACTACAAGGTAGTTGAAAACACTATAAAGAACTACAAGGTGCTTTTATACCAACTACATGGTAGTTGAAACCACTACAAGAAACTACAAGGTACTTTTATAGCTACTACAAGGTAGTTGAAAACACCACAAGAAACTGCAAGGTACTTTTAAACTAAGCACAAGGTAGTTGAAAACAGCTCAAGAAACTACAAGGTAGTTGTAAATCAACTGCAAAACTTTTAAGGTACTTTCAAACCAACTACAATTTCTTCCACAAAAATTAATTTGGTTTTAGAAAAAATATTCAACCAACCATGCTACTACGGTACGTTGTTGGTTGAAAATATTACAGCTGCATTTGAAAAAAAACAATGCATGGTTGGAGTATTTTTAGATTTATCCAAAGTGTTTGATATTATTGATCATAAAATACTTTTGCAAAAATTGATGCATTATGGGGTAAGAGGACTGCTTTTGGAATGGTTTTCTAGCTATTTAAATGATCGCATGCAACAAGTTTTATGCAACAACCAATTGTCCGGTACTTTGAAATTAAACTGTGGTGTACCACAAGGCTCTATTTTTGGACCGCTACTGTTTCTAATTTACGTAAATGATTTCAGTTCGTGTATAACTAAAGGTAAGACCATAATGTTTGCTGATGATAGGCCTAGCCTACAAACTTATTTTTCAGTGAAAACTGCTATGAAATTTGAGCGTTTCAAGTCGCAAACACTGAGTTGAAAAGTGTTGATACCTGACTTACAGCAAATAAACTTGCGCTTAATATTGATACAACTAATTTCCACAGTATACTTATCTTTACAGTAGGCTCACTCCTGCAAAAACCATTGTGACGCGTGTCCACAAAAACACCTCTCTCGAATTTATGTAGCTCTTGGTAAGCGCAGACGCTCAACCATTTCGAAAATAAATAGCTTTTTTTTTAACTTTTTGCAAGGAGTTGAAAAAAGCTCTAAAGGAATAATATAAGCTGATAAAGAAAGAAAAGCAGCAAAAACCTTTCAGACCATGACATTTTTTCTTATTTACGCGCCATTTCTTATCCTGCGCTAAAGCGATGCGTGAAACAGTCATTTTAAACATTGCTGTAACTTTTCATTCTTTCAGTCTGCTTCAACGTGTAATTCACCCACGATTCAATTAGGAATTTAGGATTAGGTAATTAAAAGCAAACAAACAAGATTTCAATCAATCAATCAATCATATCAATTTATTTTGTGCTTAACTCGAACGATTACATATCACAAATAATACTGAAATACAGCACCAGGAGATGGTGAAAATGACCATGCGGTCTTCTATGTCAACCACCACCTGTACCAAATGGAAGTATGACGAAATGCTTTGATTATACAATTGCACAAATAAACACTTGACTATACAAAAAACAAAGAAAAAAAAAAAAAAAAAAATATAAAACATAACACAAAAAATTATTTGCATGAATCTAATAATGTTATGCTCATTTTGGCTGATCAATAGAATATTTACTAATGAAATTTGAACCAATAAACTAGTCTTTAAATGCTCAGCGTTGACACAACCAGTTCCAGTAGTCTTGTCTACCATGTCCCGGTAATCTAGCTTTAGGTGCAGCGACCGTGCTAATTTTTTTTTTAAACGCTTTAGTTCTATGTTTTTATCTTGAGCATGTTCAACGTATAACGTTTTGTCGCTGTTTCCTTATTTTTAACCAAGCTGTTTTTTGTGTTGATGATGGCGTTGTTTTATGGTTAAAAATAAAAAAATCCTACTACCTACTACCATGTCCCAGTAGTGAACCTGCGCGAACTTCACCTTAAACTGAGACCTTGACTCTTTTTGTGCGGGTAGGCCTACTGCTTCAATCTAGCTTTATATTTTAAAGACACTGACTACAGTGACCACCGACTAAACAGGCTTCACTTCTTTATTGATTCGAATAGTTTTATCATAGTTCTGACTCTGGTTTAATAGTAATAGGCTATATGGATTGTGACGTTTACACGAAATTTGAACTTTAAAAACTCTCATCCACCGATTATTGTTCGTTTTTCGAACAGAGATAAGAGGAACGAACTATTTTCTAAGAGAAGATTATTAAAGGAAAAGCCGCAATGTACTATTTCCGCATTTGGTTCCTCTCAGATTAGCTTACACGAAAATCTCACTGCCTACAGGAAATCGCTGTTTCGTGCAGCAAAAGATGCAAAAGAGTTTTTAAAGTTCAAATTTCTTTGGACATCTCAAGGTCAAATCCCACTTAAACGCGATTCAGTCAGCAAAGCTATTAACATTAGTTCATTCTTGACCTGTCAAAGCTCGGCTATTCTGGTCCTAACTTGAAGGGCCCAAAATTTGCTTAGAAATCGATTCTTTTTTAAATTAATTCTTTTCAGCTAATTAATTCCTAGTAAAATGAATGACGACTGTAGTGAAGCGTTGTTTCCATTTTATACTGTAACTGATTTCGAATTTGAAATTTTGAACTCTCGTAATAGTCGCTCTGATCATTTTGACAGATGCGCTGAGCAATGTTCCCTCTAATTTTTTGTAGTCAGTGTGCGCAGAAACTTTGGCGAGTGCGCACTTTTTAGAAATGACTAACATTTGTGCAAAAACCCATGAATAAATTGAATATGGCAGCTTTTGAAAACAAGTAGCGCAACTTCTCTTGGTGATGTTACTGCTGGTACATTTTTCGCTCATGGTAGGCGGTACATTATGCAAAGAAATGCGTCCTTTTAGCAGGTCCAAGAACAATTTTCTTTAACTTGCCAACCGAGAACATTGGCTTCATCGTGATATGTCTGTGCGCAGTATATTTATGCGTGTGCGCAGCATCTGAAAGCCGTGTGCGCGCGCACACGCGCACAGCTTAGAGGGAACACTGGCGCTGAGTATCTTTCTCCCTCCAAGTTAGCGAATTTAAGTTTTAATAATAATGACTTTTTTAGTATATTTTAATACCAGCAGTTTACCCAAAAACTTAGATAAACTCGAAGAATTCTTAAACGAAATGACCAGGTTACCGGATGCAATTGCCATCTCAGAAACAAAATTAAACTCTAACTCTTATTCAAATATCAGTATTCCAAACTACAATTTTTTTCGTAGCGACTCTCCCACCCTAGCAAGCGGGGTAGGAATATATGTGAAAGAAACCCTGAAGTATAGCTTACGAAATTCCTCATCTTTAAATGTACCTCATTGTCGTAATTGATTTATTAAGATTTGCAGTTGTGTGTTTCATTATTGTGATTTATCCCTCACCGATACCGTCGCTGCTGGTAAATAGGTTTTACCGGGGATTTTGGGAAAAACGTGGCTTTGACGATAAGGTAGCTGTCTGTAGCGGTGAGTGAGGTTACTATTTCTTAGGAAATATTGCTATTAGCTTACTATTTGCCATATGAGTATTTGCTTTACTGTTTTGCATTGCTAAAGTCGACGAGTGGCTTATTATCCATTGAGTACTTAAGACTTAATTACTTACCAGCTACAACAGGAGTGGTGTTTTTTTCAGTCAGTTAGGACATTTCTTTCCAAAGAAATAATTTGTCTAGTGTACTGCAATTTGCAAGCCTATTACTTGGTGGGTAAGTAATCTGCGCCTACTAATTTATTTGTTAGATTTGTTACAATAGGTTGCGTGATAAATTGTAGGAGTGTGCTTGTTTTTTCCTTTTCAAGCTTTACAGAGACAAGGTTTAGTGGCTGGTTGTGCCTTGTAATCTATTTGATTATATAAGTGTTAAGCTGAGTTTGCCTGTCTGTTTGGATTTTGAGTGCTGTGTGACAAGTTTACTGTCGAATTGTTACGTCACAGTCTAGTAATATTGGCTGACTCTGAAACCGTAAATATGGATGCAGAATCTTTATCCTGTGAAGCTTCTATTGAAAGTTCATTTGTAAAAAGAAATCTTGAAGCCTTGAATAGGATTAAGATTAACTTTATCAAGTTAAAGATGGAAATTAACAGTCGCATGAGAATCAATAAAAATGTCATTGATTTGGCGGAAAGAGGAGAGGAGTTGTTGTTGGAATCTGCCACTATACAAGGCTTGATGATAGGAAGTTTTGAAGATATGCAAGTTGATAAGTTGTTGGATAGTATCAACTTTTTGTATGAAGAATGTGTTAAGCTTTTTGCTGAAGCCAAGAAACAAGTTAAGAAAAAATCTGAAAGCTGCTCTGGGGATAGTGGAGATGAAGTGTTCTAATTGCCTCGGAATGTATCTAGGCCCATTCATGCAAGAAGTTATGCGGCCGGTGGTACAACATCTCATGGTGAGAAAGATGTGTGTGGTGAGGTAGGTGCCCCAGTTTCAGGTGCTAGTAAGCAGACCCTGGGACCTTTTAATGCTCCTGTTTCAAGTTCTATGGAAAATGAGTTGGGTAGACTCAACCTAGGTGCTCCTCCTGGTTTCCAGAATCTTGCGAATTCTGGAGCTAGTCAGCCTGTCATGAATCCTTGTGCAAGTAATTTAAATGCTCCGTCTGGCTATCAATTTCCAGTGAATTTTAATACAAGCCATTTAATGGCTCCTGATGGTCAGTTTCCAATACATCCTAGTGCCTATACTTATCGTCCTCCCATCGAGTCATTTGATGGTGACTGCTTAAGTTATTGTGAATTTATTGAAAGTTTTGAGAAATATGTCGCACCTGGAACTGACGATGGTTATCGTCTACTACAGTTACAATCATTATGTACCGGTGAAGCTAAAAATGCCACTGCTGGATTGAACAAGATTAAAGACAAAACGGAAGCATATCAGCTAGCCAGATCACGCTTGAATTCACGTTTTGGTGACAGAACAAGATTAATGACGTGCGTGAGGAAGGACTTGCTAGTTGGCGATAAGCTAAATGAGTGGAATGGAAAGGCCGTAATGGCTTTAAGTGATAAGATGTTCTGCTGTGAAAGCACATTTCGCAGTTGGGGCAAATTAGCAGAATTAAATAGCCCTGATGTCATTGAGAAACTATTTGACCGACTCCCTTATAAGCTTAAAACCAGGGGTGGAAGTACGGTAGGCTAGTACGTTACGGTACGTACCTATATTCACCTAAAAGTACGTTACGTTTGTACGGTACATGAATAACTTTTGTGTTAGGTACGTTACGCTGTTACGGTACTTATTGCTTGAGTAAGGTACGTGTACGGTAGGAGGTACGTGTCTTAAAAGTTACGTACTAAGCGTACTGAACGTAACGTACCGGTACAATGCTCGTAGTTTTGATGACCAATGACCATTTATTGCAGAAGTTGCCAGGTTACGTGGCATCATGGTGGCATGCCATGGGCGTGGCCTAATACGGTATGAAAGCCATTAAAAACGTAATTTTGACTGGTGCCAGGGTTTCCACTTTCCAGGTGTCTAAATTACGGCAAAAATATCCGTTTTATCTATGATGTCCGATAGGCGACAGCAAGGTACTCGTTCGGACACAACAACTTGACTTGGGTGAGATTTCAACCACAACCTCTCGATCATAAAATATGCCTCTTAGCACCAATTAATTTGATAGCGTTGCCAAGGCGCAATTATCTATTTGCTGATTGAGTTTTGGTAATGTAAATGGTTATGCATTTGCACCAATGTCATTTTGAAGATTTCTAGTTTTCGCTAGAATGCCCGAATTATAACTGGCAACCCTGACTGTGCAATCTGTGTCCTGTAATGCCATGCGCTTTCTGCTTTGTGCAGTCCATGCCAATGATTCTTGTCCAGACAAGTTAGACCTGCTGCGTGTATTGGTACTAAGCTGTGCTTGTGCTAACACTAACAAAAATAGGCTTCTATACAGTTGTGAAATAAAAACTACAAGTCTACAATGAGAAAAAGGCCAATTGAATTCCGAATTACAATTGTTAAGTTTTTAAAATCAGTAAGCCTGGTACCATAGGCGGTAGGCTAGGCGCTAGCTAGGCTAGAGTGAAGCAGGCAGGAGGCCATAGATACAACCCTGGAGAACGCTGCTTTTTTCAGCATTCTTCCGATAAGCCCTTTAGTTTAAACATATAACCTAGTCCTAGAGAGTAGAGATAGATTATGTAAATCTGTAGGCCTTATTACTGTGTAGTAGGCCTAAACTGGTAAAAGGTGGAGGTAATGTGTACATTACAATCGTCTGTCGCTACCCAGTCATCAGGTCATAATGGTTACTATCACCAGCCTATGCTGAACCCTAAAGTAGGCGACGGTGGATTGCGCAAATAACTGAAAGGTGGTAGGATTACCAAGTAGTTCTACCGGTACTACTACTGGTGCAGCGTATGGTTGGTTGAAGAAGGGGATAATGCGACAATTGTCCGTCATTAGTCATTACCAAATTGTAATAGTTACTTAAACCGTGGTTACTGCTTATGGGTACTAATATTGGCTGCCCCTTTCGAACCCTATTGTAGGCCACAGCTGATTGTGCACATTATTGAATGGGTATAATGTGCACAATTAATCATGATGGTTATAATACTATATTATATGCCGGTACTTTAGAGTAGACCACCACTGCTCAAATCTAATGCAGCCAACAGCAAACTTTCTTAGCTGTATGGGTGTCAGAGTAGATATAAAATAAAATATCGGATTGGAGCTGGAGTGACAAATAGCCACTTCACTCCACTCGACTACATTATGCACCTGCTCTAGTACTGGTATTTCATAGACTTTTGCTTTACTAGATTTGTTTCATTTCTATCATATAGGGTATGATATGTTTTGCTAACAGGAAAAAATGGCGAGTGCTGCTAAGCGTAAGTTTATTGGAAATAAATATTTTACAATTGTCAATGGAGCGAATGGATTTGGAAAGTGTAATGTTGAAGGTTGCGACTACAATTATACTCCCACCAAAGGTTCTCCTGTACACTCAAAACCTTTAGCCGATCATTTTAAACGAAAGCATTCTGATCTTTATAAAATATGTGAACGTTTACATAGCACTGAGCAGTCAAGTAGTCGAAGTTCAAACCTTGATGAATATTTTCTATCAAATAGCGATATATCCGATACTGACCAAAGCCTGCAGAAATCAAAAACTATAAAGTTTGAAGTTTCACCTGCTCGTATCCAACATTTGGCTTTTGAGGCAGTTACAAAAAACGGATTACCGTTCTCGGTATTTGAAAAATCTGCACTGCAGAAAATGTTGCACCCAGTGCTGAGCAAAGTTGGAGTAAGTTTAAATCGCAAACCCTTACGTGAACTCACCTTGAAAATGGCTAAAGAGAGAATCACCAAAATGAAAGAAATGGTCAAAGGTCATTTACTTTCTTTGAAAGTTGACTTATGCACACGTAAAGGTCGTCATTTCATTGGAATCAACATTCAAACTGTTTTGAATGGAAAACTTGAGGTATTTACTCTCTGTGTTAAAGAGATGTTTGTACAATCAACATCTGCGGAAATTAAATCCATGATTATAAACTCACTATTGGCTATATCAGTAGAAGTTACCCAGATTTACTCAGTAACAACCGATAATGGTGCCAACGTACTAAAATCTGTTGATCTTCTAAGCAAAGATTCACAAGCAGCTGAGCAAGAAACCCTTGTCAACATTTTTGTGGAGAATAGTTCTAGTGAAAGTGATGAATTTGATGAAGGTGATGTGGACTACCAAACAGCTGAGGATGAAGCTAATTCTATACACACAGTGGAAGTAATTGTTGATAATGCAATTCAAGACGTTTCTCATCTCTCGTGTTTGGACCAACGTTACAACTTCAGCATCATTTCAATGAGATGCGCAGCCCATACATTGCAGCTAGCCGTCAATGATGTTTTGAAGGAAACAAATTTTCGCAATGTTTTAGAAAAAGCTCGAAAAGTGGTCAAGAAAACTAGAACTCAAAACTTAAGACTTGTTTTCCAAAGAGAAAAACATACGTTGCCAGTACTTGATTGCGAAACACGCTGGGGCACAACCTTTCTGATACTTCAAAGCCTTATTAATGGCAAAGAGTTTCTGATATATTTAGCCCTGACTAATGAAGCGCTGCTGCTGAGTGATAGCGATTGGTCTTCGATTGAAGAAATGGCAGCTGCATTGAAACCAATGCATCAGCTAACCAAAGTTCTTCAATACAAGTCTCTTACCGCTGGTCAATTACTTGGAGAGTGGGTTAAAACAAGACTTGTTCTGAGTTTAAGTACTGGGTCAACGAGAAATCAGCTTTTACGAGACATGCTTGCTCGTGAATCGGCTATTATGGAAAATCCTGCATTTCTTGCTGCCGTTTTTCTTGATCTCCGTTACCAAAAGTTATTGACCGAAGATCAAAAATCCATCGCTCAACGTCACGTTTTGAGCGTATGGAAAAAGCTCCAGAGAATGACTTCGGACGAAAGCCATGAAGAAGTTTTGCCTGTAGTGGAAGTTTCTAGCTCGAGTGTGAGTTCCAGCAGTTCTAACGATGTCGAGGAAGAACAACGAGCTGAAAATTTGTTGGAAACTTTACTCAAGGCCAATGACTCTATTATTAGAAACGAAAATGAATCCATTTTTGATGTAATCAGTGATTTTGGAAAAAAGAATCGACTTCAAAAAGATGTGAACATATTGCTTTGGTGGTCGCAAAACGGCCCACCAGAATTGCAAGATGTTGCGTTAACAATTTTGGCTTTACCAGTGACGCAAGTCAGCGTAGAGAGGACCTTTTCTGGACTCAAATACATTTTGGATGATCTACGGATGAAACTGAAAAATGACATTATTGATGCTGTCATGATACTTCGTTGTAACACTTGAAGTAACTTTTACATGTTTGATATGATTTCCTCTACTTTCGTTTCTTTTACATTTTCTTTTATGGGAGCTAGCCGGTTCTTCACCAGCTATCGCAAAGCTATTCCGTAGGCCTATAGGTGTGCAACATCGGTGCGAAAAAATATTTTAGAAGTTAGCAATATTCTTTCCAGGGTCAATTTGCATTCCTAACTGCTATCACGTCTCCAACTTCATGCATTTATGCTTTGCAGCTTCTAAAATATCATGTAACACTGTACATATTGGGGGCATCAATTTTCTAGAATGCTTTTTATGTAAACATCGCACGATAATGCTCATGTTGTTTAAATGCTATTTTTTTGTACCGGTAGTGGTTTTAGGGTCGTATGTACCTATGTACCACCGGGTTAACCTGCGGTTAAGTTAAACATGCCCAAACCGTTATGAGTTAACCATTGTTAATTTAACCGCAAGTTAACCACATTGGTGCATACGAGTGATACGACCATTAAACTTTTATCCCCAACTGTAGAAAACGTGCAGGCTTGGGTAGATCATAGGTTAGCTAGCTATGCATTGCATTAAGCAGTTCCGTTAAAACAACTAAGCTTTTGTGTTGAAACTACAAAGGTTTTATGTTTTTATAAGCATACCCTACCAGTGTGTAACTGGATTTTATGTTCTTATAATTTTAATATATTCGTTCCAGAGATGCTTTTTGTGATTTATAATTAGCAGTTGTTTTATATTAACTTTTTGGCGTACGGTAGTCGGTAGCCTACCAAAGAAAGGCGTGCCCCACAAGTGTTATATAGGCCTACTAACTAAGTTCAACAACCTCCTTTCACAAGTTTGTTCACTTTTTTTTCTAGAAAAGGTTTAATCAATTTTAAAACTCACGCACTGGAACGGAATCTGGCAAATGCGTAAAAATTAAAAAAATAACAAATCATAATACACTATGATTAACTTCGCCTAATCTTTAAAGCTTAGTGGATAGAGCGTCTGCGTTTGGAGCTGTAGACTCAGGGTTCGATTCTGAGTCGGGTCAAACCAAAGACTCTAAAATTGATATTCACAGCTGCCCTGATTGACGCTCAGCATTGAAGGGACAGTGTGGAGAGCAAGCCAGTAGCCCAGCAACTTCACTTGTGTCGTCGGGAAAAAGCACTTAAAGGGACTCTCCCTAATTTGAGTGGTAGGCAGGTGGCAGCTTGGCTCGAAAATTGCAAGGTTCCTTGGCTGTCTCCTGGCTGAGGTAACTCCTCAGCAAATAATAATATAACGATAACGTTCTAAAATGATTATTAAAACCACAAAGATTTTTGTGTGTCCACTATCCAGGACCTTAACGCTGAAGTACGAAGAGGTACGGTACGCAAAAAATCGTACCGTACCGCGATACGGTACGTACGTACGTGACGCTTGGAAATTTCGAGGCTAGTACGTTACGGAAGTTCGGTACGTATTTATTTTTCGATTTGTTACGTTACGTAATTACGGTACGACACATTTATTTTAGTACGGTTCATTAACGTATCATGCGTACTGTAACGTACTTCCACCCCTGCTTAAAACAGAATTTATATCTATTTCTCAGAGGAACTGCAACTCTGGAAGTTTTTCCGATCTAAGAAAAATTGTGGAAAAAGCTGCTAGAGATGCTGACAGTTACCTCGGTCAGCATTTGTATCAAAGCTTCAGTCAGAAGAAAGGTAACAAAGCGACAGCACAGACAAGCCATGGCATTTCTTAGAAAATTAATGTTTGTGCAACCAAAGAAGAAACTCCCAGTGACAGTGGTAAACAGAGACTGAGTTGTTTTGTATGCAAAGAATCGCATCGTCTGTTGCAGTGTGACGATTTTAAAGAATGGCCAGTACAGAAGAGAAATGATTTGGTGAAAGAAAAGAAGCTTTGCTTCAACTGCCTGCAAGGTGGGCATGGTGTTAGGTTTTGTCGATTAAAACGTAGTTGTTCTCATTGCTTCAAAAGACATCACACTTTGTTACATCTAAATGATAGTACGCCTTCCACTGAAGCCAAGCTTGATGACTCAAATCCTGATTCAAAGAATTCAAAGATCAATGTGCTTTGCAACAAGTATAAAGAGTCTAGTAGAAGTTGCAAGAAACTTCACAAAGTTGTACCCATAAAGATCTGGTTAGAGGACCCCAGTGATGATGTTGTCACTTGGGCATTTATGGATGAAGGTTCTGAAACTAGCCTTTGTACCTTTGACTTTGCTCTGAAATTGGGTGCGAAATTGAAGAGTGTTAACATACAAGTGTGTACCAATAATGGTGTGTCTGCTGTCAACCAAGAAATTGAATGTTTGTATATTAAAGGTTTAGATGAACCAGCTACGTTTAAGGTTAACAACGTGTTGGTTCAAGAGAGTATCATTGATGTGAACTCTAGCATTCCGAGTGATAGCACTCTTAAGGATTACATGCATCTGAAGGACTTGAGATTTCCTCAACTTGTCTCCAATCAAGTCGAGCTGCTTTTAGGCCAGAACTTACAAGATGCCTTTTGCGTTACTGAATTAAGATATGGTGCTGGAAATGAACCTCATGCTTTGCATACAGCTTTGGGTTGGGCACTGTGGGGTAATGACCTTTTAAATTCTGAAAATTGTGATGTTGGTTTACGTCTGCAGGTTAACTGTGTTTTAGAGCGAAAGCCTGTGTGCGAGGAAATTCTAAATGTTCTTCATCAAGATTTAAAGGATATCGACTTACCAGAAGATATAGAAATGTCAAGAAATGATAAACGAGCTATGGCAATTTTTGAGGAATCTGTCACAAAAGAATCTGGGCACTACAAAATTGCATTGCCATGGAAAGAGGATTACCCAATAATCGAGGAGTTGCTGAAAATCGGTTAAAGGTTTGAAGAGGAAGCTTTTATTAGATTTACAGCTACGTTATAAGTATGTTAACAAAATTAATGAATACCTTGATTGTTGTTATATTAGTGCTGTTCCTCCAGATGCTGAAGCTCCTCCGGCTGGGAAGGTATGGTATGTACCTCATCATTGTGTATTTACTTTTAGGAAGTTTCGCATAGTTTTTGATTGCAGCGCAAAGTATCAAGATGTTGCGCTTAATGATAAGTTAATACAAGGGCCAGATTTGACTAATTACCTTGTTGGGGTATTTTTGCGTTTCAGGCAGGAACCTATTGCCTTTGTTGGTGACATCAGATCAATGTTTCACCAAGTGCTGGTTAGAGAGGATGATCGTGATGCTCTAAGATTCCTTTGGTTTCCTGATAATGACACGGATCGACCACCAGTAGAGTACCGGATGAATGTGCACCCATTTGGATGCAAGTCTTCGCCGTCAGTTGCCGCGTTCGCTCTGAGGAAGGTCGCAGAGGACAACCTGACTCTTGCTGACGACTCTGTGATTGAAACGGTTCGTAAGAATTTTTATGTAGATGACATGTGCAAATCATGTGCTAGCGTTGATGAGAGTGTTCATATTATCAAACAGCTGTGTTTGTTGCTTCGATCAGGTGGTTTTCATTTGACTAAGTTTATTGCGAGTAACCAGACTGTTTTAGATTCTGTCCCACCTGAGGACCTAGCTAGTTGTGTTGTGGACGCTGACAATCGGGAGCTCCCTACTCAAAAACCCTTGGCGTGTATTGGAACGCTCAGCTCGATCATTTGGAGGTGAAAGTGAGTATTCGTGGTAAACCGTGCACTCGGAGGGGATTACTCTCCATGATTGGGCAGACTTACGACCCTCTTGGGCTTCTTCAATGTTTCTGCTTCCTGCCAGAAGGGTGTTACAGCAGGCATGTCGCGCGGGGTTAACGTGGGATGAATTAGTTTCCTCTGCCGGGGTGGACATTAAGGAGTGGGATAAGTGGATTGAAGCTTTACCGTGTCTCGAGTCTGCGTCTATTCCTAGAAGTTTTAAGTTGCTTGGGAGAAAAGTGGAACACTCATTGCGAAGACCTTTGGTTAGAAGTTCACTGTAAAAATTCAAATTTTATCCTTGGTGTCATTTATCGCCATCCGAACCAAAACTTTTCATTGTTTCAAGACACGCTCCATAATCAGCTTTATGATTTTGAATCGAACAAATTAAATTACGTGGTCGGCGGCGATATCAATATTAACACTTCAGCGAAAAACACTAAAATAACTGAATACATTGAAAAACTTAATTCTATTGGCTGTAAACAATTGGTGGACGCCCCTACCAGATTTGCAAGCACTGTTAACTGTAATTCTTCATTGTTAGATCATGTGTACACAAATATGCTTAAAAAGACTCTTAGCGGAGTATCTTTGTTTGAGCTGTCTGATCACTTGCCTACATTTTTCATCATTCCTAACACTAAAAGTCACTTGACAAACAAGCTGAAATACAAACGCTGCAGGAAAAATTTTGATCTGGAAGATTTTTTAATTGACTTGCAAGAAAATGTTTCAAAAATTGATTTCAAATCGACCAATACCAGCGTTAATAATGATGTTTATAGTCTAACTTCAATCTTTAAATCCATACTCGATAAGCATGCCCCCTTGATCCCAGTGTCCGGAAGGGAAAAAAAACTTAGTGATAAACCATGGATAACAAAGGGTATTATTCAATTAGTGCTGCCGAATAAGTTGAACCGCCAGCCTCTCTCCCTTAAAATAAATGATATGATTTCGACGGAACCTTCTGTCATCGCCAACGAACTTAATGAGTTCTTTTGCATTGTAGGGCCAACTTTAGCTGATAAAATTGATGAAATAACGAGCTGTAGCTCTGAGCACTTCTTCGACAACTCACTTTCTGACTCTATATTCCTCGAACCCCCAAAGCTCACTAAAGTCTTTGACGGGATCATGTCTCTAAAGGACAAGGCCGTGCCCGTGAGTCATGATAACTTCTCCGCTTTTTTCCTTAAAGCTGTTCGGCACGAAATTACCCTTTTTTTTAATTCTTATTGATTTCGTATTCAGTGAGGGTATTTTTCCTAATAGCTGTAAAATTGCCCTCATTCATAAAAACGGCGCAGAAACTGATAACTGCAGAGTGCGGCATACCCCAGGGTTCTACTTTAGGCCCGTTGTTTTTCCTTACTTAAGTAAATGACCTTACCAATGCATTGCGAAGTAAATCTATCCTATTTGCTGACGATACCTGTTTGCTAGTTACAGAAGATAACCCACTAACCTTGGGAAATATAATTACTGAAAAATTGAACCGACTAAGCACTTGGTGTTCTGTAAACAAATTAACTTGTCCAAAACTTGCGTACTTTTTATTCCGCCAAAACTAACCATACTGTAAATCCAAACTTTTCACCTTTTCTTCTTTCGAGTTATAACAATCGTAATAATATTGTTAGTAGTACAAAATATTTGGGTGTATTTATTGACTCCAAATTGGACTTTAAAGAGCACATTCTTAGTCTTGAAAACAAAGTAGCTCGCTCCGTGGGCATCCTAAGCAAAGTTAGGTACAATTTTCCTCTCGAAACCCTGCTGCAACTATACCATCATAGTTCTCTATAATATGGTTGTACAACTGTGTCACGTGACCCACTCGTCACGCATGAGTTACAAGGTACGCTCTGAATTGCTCCCAAGGAGCACATCAGATTAGCAGTTGAAACAACATGAAGCTAGTGTGGAAGGCCTGGTCGAAGGAGACCTAGGCATAGGCTTAGTCGAAGGAAACAGGAGTGCAGGGAAGGAAAAGGTGCTGAGGGTGTAGGGGCGGGGGTGCAAATCTATGTTGAGCAATGGGGGGATGATTTAGCAAAATTGACAGGTCCGCAGATGCCCAATTTTTTGGCAAAATATAGGCCTAGTGAAGACCAAAAAAACAAAAGGTTGCAGATGCCCAATTTTTTGCTTAAAATGAAGTAAAGACCAAAAAAAGGTCATCACGTTCGCTGATGCCCAGTTTTGAGTACCAGTAGGCTACTTGGACATTAAAAGTATTGGGGGGATGCTGTCGAATTCCTGGGGGGGATGCATCCCTCATCCTCCCTGGATTTGCACCCATGTGTAGGGGGAGATGTGGGATAGAGTATGGGGTAAGTGTGGGGAGGTGTGGGAGAGTGTACGAGGTGAGTGTTGACAGGTTGAGGGTGTGGGAAAAGGGGTGGAGAAGTGAGTTGGGTTGTAGAGAGGTGTGGGAAAAGGCATAGGCCTGGTCGTAGGAGACAGAGGTGCAGGTAGGGCAACCACCCTCCATTTGTAAAATTAAAAAATGCCGCGTTAAAAATTGCCGCGTTAAAAAATGCCGCGTTAAAAATTCAAGCTCTGTAAAATGTTTTTTTGGGCATGATTTGAATGCTCAAAATTAGTTTTGACTGATTTTTTGAATTATTGAGTTTCTGAAAATATTTTTTTCCAGTTCAGCAGGTTTAATGATTTGCGAGCAAATAACAACTTGTTGATACAATGCCAATTTGGAAGTATCTAGATTTAATGAGGTTGTTGCCTGGCATATTTTTTCATTATGTTTAGTCTACTTATCCTGAGTTATGTACAGTGATGGGCATGATACCTTAAATTTGCGTTAAGCGATATCGATATGCGATACATTCAACTAAAGCGATACCAATGCGCTATACTTAAAAATACTACTTTAACAATACCAATACGCGATACAGTATCGTCGATACTTGTATCTCAATACATTTTTGTAACAAGTTTTAATTACCAAGTTTGACATCATCATAATGCAGTAGTGATTTTTTTCTCAGTAACCTTAACTTTTCTGTCAAAAGTTTTTTTTTTTTTTTTCGATACAGTATTCCTATTATGAGCAACAAAGCAATGTTAGGGGTATTGCAAAATGAATGTTGGTGGGTCGCGAAAAGCAGTGTTCCCTCCAGACATAAAAATTAAAAAAAAATGCTCACAACTAACAAAATTTGGACAAAAATGCAAGCTATCATAATTTTAAAAATTTGGGGTATTTAAGCTGATCAAAGACCTTTTATGTTTGTTTTATTTTTCACTTTTTTCGGGAATAATTAAAGATCTATTTTTTAGAGATTCGGACAAAAAAGTGGGTTGTCATAAGCTGTGGTTATAAAAACTGAATCCCAACTCTGAGAATTTGGGGAACCAAGTCTGCTCAATCCGTGTTGTTGCTTTTTTTCAATGCAAGCAGCCTATCCCTACTGTAGCATACTACCCCTACCTCACCTTCACTGTTCACCTACTGACTTAAATTTTTTTGTATTTTTTATTATGGCCAAAAATATTGATTAAAAAAAGAAGCTTTTGCATTCACCCACAGAACTGTTGCACTTTCGTAAGGGAAGGTGTGTTGGGGGTGTGGGAAGTGTGTTGGGGTGTGCGAAAGTATGGGGTGGTGTGGGGAATGGGGGTAGGTGTGTGGAAGTGTTTTTGGGGTGTGGCAAAATGTGTTTGGGATGTGGGGAAAAGTGTGGAAAGGGTGTTGGGGTGGGGGCAATGTGGGGGGTGCGAGGAAGTGTGGGAAGAAATATGGGACAATCTGGGAGAGCGGGAAAATATGGGGCGAAGGATAGTGTCACGATTTTGGACCCCAATCCTCCAACCCCAACCCCCTGACCACAATTCCCCGATCCCTAACTTCCCTGACCCCTCGAATCCAACTACCCCAACCTTCCGACTTCAACTCCCCCGACCCCAACCCCTTTGATGCCACCCCCCGACTTCAACCTACCCGACCCCAACTTCACTAACCCCAACACCCCCGACCCCAACCCCCCAACTCCAACCCCCTCGACCCCAACTCTTCTGACCCCACCCCCCAGTCCCCCTAACTCCAATCCCCTGACTTCAACTTCCCCGACCTCAACCTCCTCACTGCCAACTCCCCGATCCCAACTCTTCCGACCCTTAACTCCCCTGACACCACACCCCGACTCCACCCCCCAACCCCAACTTTTCTGACCCTGCGCCCCAACCACTATTCCACCGATCCCAAACCCCCAACCTCAAATTCTCCTACCCCAACCCCCCTGACTCCAACCCCCCTGACCCCAACCCCCCTACTTCAACCCCCCTGACCCCAACGCCCCCGACCCCCCCAACTCCAACCTCGACCCCAGCTCTTCTGACCCCACCCCCCAACCACAACTTTGCCGACCCCAGTCCTGACTGCAACCCCCCGACTTCAACTCCCCTGACCTCAACCCCCTGATCCCAACTCTTCCGACCCTAAACTCCCCCAACCTACACCCGCGACTCCACCCCCTGACCCCAACTTTACTGACCCCACCCCCCAACCACAACTCTGCCAACCGCAAACCCCCAACCCCAATTCTCCGACCCCAGCTCCCCTAACTCCAACCCCCCTACTTCAACTCCCCCGACTTCAACCCCCCGACCCCAACCTCCCCCCCAACTCCAACCTCCTCGACCCCACCTCCCCTGAGGCCCTGACCCCACCCCCCAACCACAACTTCCTCAACCCCAAATTCTCCGACTCCAACCCCCCCAATTTCCTTGACCCCATCACCCCCGACCCCCCAACTCCAACCTCCTCGACCCCAACTCTTCTGACCCCACCCCCCAACCACAACTTTGCCAACCCCAGTCCTGACTGCAACCCCCCGACTTCAACTCCCCTGACCTCAACCCCCTCAATACCAACCCCCTGATCCCAACTCTTTCGACCCCACACCCCCGACTCCACCCCCCGACCCCAACTTTTCTGACCCCACCCCCCAACCGCAACTCCGCCGACCATAAACCCCCAACCCCAAATTCTCCGACCTCAGCCCCCCTGACTTCAACTCCCCCGACCCCAACCCCCCTACTTCAACTCCCCTGACGCCACCCCCCGACTTCAACACCCCCGACCCCATTCCCCCCGACTCCACCTTTCCTGACTCCAACCCCCCAAACTTTTCCTCACCTTCCCCAACACTTTCCCGCATCTCCCCCCACCCAGCACACTTTTCCACACCTCCCTCAGTACTTCCCCACACATCCCTTCACCCCCCACAACTCTCACTTCCCCCACTTCCCCACATCTCCCTTCACCTTCCCCACACTCCAACACACTTTTCCACACCCCTTCTCACCACCCTCTGCTCTTCGCCACACCCTCACACCTTTCTCCACATCTCCCTCACCCCCCCCAACACGTTTTTTACACCCTCCCCCACACTTCTCCCACCTCCCTTTACACTTCCCCTCACCCCAACGCACTTCCTCACTCCTCCCCCCACACTTCTTCCTAAAAATTGTTTGTTATTACACCTGTGGTTGCGGCATTACTGTACTAAAATATCGTGGGAATTCTACTTCCGTACCTTCTCATTGAAGCGTGACAAGATAAAAAAGAGACAAAGAAGAAAAAGAGTTGTACAACCATATTATAGAGAACTATGATACCATGCTTTAATTCATCCTGTATTAACGTATGGCATTCTGCCGTAAATTTCAAGAACAACGTAGTTGTAAAATTGTAATTGTTAAGAAAAAACAGAAGGTTCAGATGCGTGCCCTTCCGTTTCTGCTTGTTCTTTTACGCTCATTTTTCGTACTTCGACTGAAAAAGCTTTGAAGTAACCGAGTTTAGGCTTTATTAAACATAAACGCTAGTACATTCCGAAAAATAGAAAAACTAAATTGGTACTGTCATCACTCATCACATTAAACTACATTTACATTAACTGCAAAAATACAACTAGTTCTGCAGCTGCTGCTATGCGAAAGAATTATGAAATATGTTATGTGGCTTTATGGCGCTTTATAACTACTAATATCCTTTAGCTCCAGGACTAAATTTTGTCAACAATTCACTGACATATTTTTGTTCTCTGTTTATTTCTTCCTCCGCGCTACACATAATTGCTGAGCGTTTAGCAAGTGTAACAACAGATACCAGTTTTAAAGTCTTTGGTTTGACCCGACTAAGAATAGAACCCAGCCTACCAGCTTCCAAAGCGAACGCTCTTAACCACTATAGGCTAATGCGCTGGTCCGCGAAAGAATTGACAGCGTCGCTGCTCAACGTACTCTAATTACAACACAGAATAGAAATACTTTGCGGAGTGCTAGAGGGACTGATTGCGCAGATTCTGCACCAAACGTACACAACGAGCAAGAATGGCTTTTGACGGTTGATTAAGCAAAGTGTAGTATAGCACATTTTCCCCCTCTCAAAAAGAAACAGCAAAAAACAAAATTATCACGTCAAAAATAAATTAACCCCACGCAATTGTACACTTATTTCTCACATATGGTACAGCTCCATATCTTATGACAGGTTTTCGAGATCTAGTAGAACGAAGAGGAGCATTGCGGTTAGGTTCAACATTACTACCACATCGTTCCGATGCAGTTTCGCTTAATACAGACGCATCATCACTTGCTTCATTATTACGTTCACTGTTTACATCATTTTCAAGAAAATCGGGTGTATCATCCACAATAGATTTATCAACATCACGTACAGTTTCATTATTCGCAACATCAGAAGAAATGCAATATCACGAATAGATACAGTAGTTTCGCGCCCATGTCTAAAACGAAAATAAGCATATGCGGGATTAGCCTCAATCAAATCGACTTCCTCAACTTCTGGGTCGTTCTTACTACGAACATGCTTTTTAACGTATATCGGTCCAGGCTTGAGCCATGATGGAATTGTCGAACCGTTAACAGATCGGCGTGCGTGAGTAAACATTCGCTCGTGAGGCGAGCAATTAGTAAAAGTACAAAGCACTGAGCGCATTACTGTGTAGTGCATCCAAAAGAACAGCTTCCCAATGAGTAGTTTGCAATAGTATGCGAGATATTAATGCCGCCAGTATCGTTTTCCAAATAACCCCATTGTACCTCTCGCATTGACCATTACCCCTTGGGTTGTAACTAGTAGTACAACTTGTCGAAACACCATGAGTATGTAACCATGATTTCAATTCTTGAGATTGAAAAGACATCCAACGTTCTGAATGAATATACGAACGCATTCCAAAAATAGATAACAACTGCGTTAAACACTGGATTATTGTAGCAGGCGTCATGTCAGAGCAAGGAAAAGCAAATGGGAACCTGCTGTATTCATCAATAACAGTCAATATGTAACGATTATTTGAAACACTAGGCCAGTGTTTCTCAACCCCGAGTCCGCGGACTCAAATCAGTCCGCGAAACTTACAGGTGCGGTAAGTCACATAGTGTAGTTAAAAAGCGAATTTGAAGAGCAAAAGGTCATCTCGTCCGCAGATGTGCAATTTTCCGCCCAAAATTAAGTGAAGAGCAAAAAAAAAATTTTACACCGCGAGAGTTTTGTGTATTTAGCTCCAGCAGCTACCCTGGATACGCCCCTGAACACCTGAAAAAAAAACATGGGAATTTGTCCCCCAAAACAGGCCTAGTTACGCCACTGGGTACTACAAAACAGTATTATACCGGGAGTTACAAAACAAGGATACGGCAAAAAGGCAAATTTTAAAGTGGTCTGAAGAAGACATTGTCAAATTCTTGAGCATACAGAAACTTCGAAGTTTTGTGGGGCACTTGTAATGAAAACTTAAAACTATGAAGAAAAATGCTAGAGAGCATAACATACACAAAGTGATACAGGAATTGATAGCTGCAGGATTACATATTGACAATAAAGAATCACTCAAAAAATATATAAATAAACAAAAAACGAAAAAGATTGCTATAAAAACGAACTGAACAAAGCAAAAACATTGAAACGGTTTATTTCACGTAGTCGATTTTTCAGCATGAATGTAATAAGTTTCAGCTTCCAAATCAATAGTTTCGGTCAGAAGCGTATTTCTGTCTTTTAGTAAAAAAGAACGAAACTAACGGTGCCAAGTGACTGAAATGTGCCAGACTCTTTTGATGGTTTCTGTAGCTTATGGCCATGGGCGGATCCAGGGAGGTAGGATGAGGGGTATGCATCCTCCTACCAACCATTTTCAAAAATGTTTTTGATGTAGGCTATAGGCTACAACTTTTCCATAATTTAGAACCTCTCCAATAGCGATAAGCCTTACGCACGCATAATCAAAAAGTTTCAACAAAATTTGCGTGAAACTATTCAAAAAGCACCAAAATAGCCATTACAGCATGTAGATTTTCAAAATTGTTTCGGGGGTGCATACCCCCGGACGCAAATTAGTTCTGCCAAAAAAAATACGCATATAAAAATATAGAAATTATTGCCTTCCCTCCTGTTTAAAATTTCTCGCTACGCCACTGGTTTCGCGGCGTAGGCTATAGCAGCGACTGCAGCAAAAAACATGCATTCGCCACGTGTGACCATTCAGTTATCAAACAACCTTGTTTTCATACCTATGGTGACTTGAATGCGGCAAAGTTTTAGTGCGCACAAAATGGGCCATCCTTGTAATACCAGGATGACAGATAGCAAAATGCCAGGATGACAGAGAGCAATATGTAACTCGTGCAATCGATATATATTGATCGCTCCACAATACACTCTGCTTAGTGTGTCGGGTCCAACGTTTTCTATTCCTGATCTGTGAAGTATAGTGTAACTAAACGAAGCAAGTTCGATACACCATCGCAATACCTTTTCGTTTTTGATTTTGTTGGCATGTCTGGTGTCAAGCATGTACGACACACTTTTTTGGTCAGTTACCACTGTGAAGTGTCTGCCAATTAAAAGGTGCCTCTACTTTTTCAAGGCCTCAACCCCGGCATAAGCTTCTTTTTCTACGGCAGAATGTTTCTGTTCTATGGAAGATAGAGTTCGTGAGTGAAAAGCTACAGGGCGGATGTCTTGATTCAGTGTAGCTGCAATTGCGAAATCGAAAGCGTCAGTTTCAACAGTTAAAGGCAAACGATCATTTATAGGATGCAAAGTTGCATTAGCCAATGCTTGTTTTAAATCTTTAATGGCTGTCACTGGTTCACGCGTCAACGGAAATACCGAAGCTTTAATTAAAGGACGAATTCTTGAAGAATTATTTGGGACCCAGCGAGCATAATATGCTAAAAGTCCTACCATCCTTTGCAATTCTTTGGTTGTTTTCGGAATAGACATGTCTAACAAGGATTGAACTCTATCTGGGTCTGGCTTGATTGATTGATACGAAACCTTGGAGCCCAAAAGAGCAATTTCTGACTTCGACAGTTGTGTTTTGCTTTCACTAAAAGTCAAATGCCACGTTGCGGCCGCTTCATTGAATGCTTTCAAGTTAAGATCATGATCTTCCTGATCGATGCCGGCTGTGGTTATGTCATTTAAATAAGGAAAACAGCCTTTAAGTTGATTTTGTTCGACAAACGCACTAATGGCACGCTGAAATTCAGATACGGCATTTATGAGATCGTAGGGTAATCGTCGCCACTAATACAAATCATTTCCAGACTGAAAAGCCGTAAATTCTCTATCACGTGGAATTAACTCAATTTGGTGATAGGCAGATTTTAAGTCAATAGTAGAAAAAACTTTGTACTTTGCAAGCTCTGCTACAATATCTTCTATCAAAGATTAACCCCAGCTTTTCTCTACAAGTCATTAGCGCAACAACGGCCGGAGTAGCGGCAAGCTCGCAACGGCCA
Organism: Trididemnum miniatum; assembly: GCA_964006365.1. NCBI lineage: Eukaryota > Metazoa > Chordata > Ascidiacea > Aplousobranchia > Didemnidae > Trididemnum > Trididemnum miniatum. The sequence continues at coordinate 6,720,706 of OZ023231.1, read as the reverse complement.
ACAGCCGTCATTTTGACCGCTGCTTTTGATTTGCGTTCGAGTATGTTGTAGATTTTGTGCTAATCTGGTTTCGAACCCTGATTTATTATTCAATGCATTCTAAGTGCATTTCTCTTTAGTGCCGTGAGTCTCAGCGCCGACTGTTGTAATTCTGTTGAGACTTGCTTAGTTCACGATTTTCTGTACTGCAGTGTAGAGCGATGTATTGAGTGTGATAAGAGAGTAATAGGAATGCGATGTAGTTTCTTGTAGGATATAGCTACTGAGTTAGGATTTATTACGAGATATTAACTGTGATTCTATTTGAATAAGATGGTGTATAAGTACTGTATAATAATAAGTGATTGGAATTATATGTGATGTTGTGAAAGTGACTGGTGGATACGAACAGTGACGTTGAAAGTTTAGTGCGTGGTTGCATGATTTGTCGTGAAAATTCCAAAGCACCGGTTGTCGCGTTCCAATCATGGCCACAGGCTAGCAAACCATGGGAGAGATTACACTTGGATTATGCCGGACCTTTTTTAAATAAGATGTGGCTGATTTGTATTGATGCTTTTTCGAAGTTCCCATACGTAACAATGTTAAATGTTGGTCAGACTACCTCAAAACACACTATTGAATCGTTACAACAGATATTTTCAATTGAAGGTTTGCCTGATACAATCGTTACTGATAATGGAACGCAATTTGTATCGTCCGAATTTGAAAATTTTTGTGTTGGGTTGAATATTAAGCATTTGACTTCGCCGGTGTTTCACCCAGCTTCCAATGGTGAAGCAGAGCGCTTCGTTCAAACTTTTAAACACAGCCTCGACAAGAATGTAAAAGGGGGAAAGTCCCTTATTGAAGCAGTTCGTTTTGTGCTTGCATCGTACCGTTGTTCACCTCATCCTAGTTTAGATTGGCGAACGCCAGCAGAGTTGCTTCATGGGCGCCAGCCAAAAAATTTGTTGTCTTTGTTTTTGCCGCCTACTAAAACTGTTTCTAAAACTGATGATGAAATTATTATAGATCGTGATTCAATTCGTTCGCCGAAGTTTTGTGTTGGTGATCTTGTGTTTGCTCGTAATTACGCATCTGGAGCAAAGTGGTTTAGTGGTGTTGTTATTAAGAATGTGGGTTCAATGATGTATTTAATTCGTACTGACCGTGGCATCTGGAAAAGGCACCAAAACCAAGTGCAACCTAGATTTGACGATTTTTTGAGTGATGATGTTGATACTTCGCATGAAAATGATAGTACTAATTCTGAAAACTTATCTGATCAACCCAGCTCTTCTTCGTTGAATAGTGATATTGATAATGACCGTGATGTGCCTGCAAGTGCAGTAGTTAGTCGTTATCCTTCTAGAAACCGAAGAGCTCCTAGTTTCTACCAAGCTGGTTTTTCTTAAATGATTTTCTTTTGCTTTTGGTAATTGCATGTGTATGCTTAGAAGAGTTTGTAAATTGTGTCGGGAGGAGTGTTGTAGATTTTGTGCTAATCTGGTTTCGAACCCTGATTTATTATTCAATGCATTCTAAGTGCATTTCTCTTTAGTGCCGTGAGTCTCAGCGCCGACTGTTGTAATTCTGTTGAGAATTGCTTAGTTCACGATTTTCTGTACTGCAGTGTAGAGCGATGTATTGAGTGTGATAAGAGAGTAATAGGAATGCGATGTAGTTTCTTGTAGGATATAGCTACTGAGTTAGGATTTATTACGAGATATTAACTGTGATTCTATTTGAATAAGATGGTGTATAAGTACTGTATAATAATAAGTGATTGGAATTATATGTGATGTTGTGAAAGTGACTGGTGGATACGAAGGCAGCGAACTGAAAGATAGAACAGAGTATATGCTAGGTGTGATTGCAATTAAAGTGTCGGAATAATACTCAGTTCACGTAACTCAGTCCTCAAAAAGCAGTTGTATAAAAAAAGGAAAAAACTGGACGCAAATTAGAAAATTGCTCTAAAATATAAGTTGCTGCACATAAAACCCATTCAAAAAGTAATAATTAAGAAATCAAAAAATAATAATTTTCAAACTATTGTGAACCGAAAATGCAACAGTGGTTTAGGGTGACAGCAAAGAGAGCTTTGCTCTTTCAGTCAGCAAACACCCAGTGTAAATATGCCCATCGCGGTGGTCTCCATCCGTAAATTGAACGCGTCGCGTAGAATTTATCACCTGCGCGCGGTACCGCTAGGCCGTGTCGCATGATATAAAACTCCTTGGCGGTGCACTTGTGTCATACAGTTTTGCTGCACTTGAAACAAAGTTTGCCGGTTTTGTTTTTAGAGCAGTTCACTGCTGTTTGACGCTGTTTTAGCGTCTCGGCTTTTATTTGTAAGTCAATACTGCATTTGTGGAACCCCAATAGGTTAGCATCGATGCTGGGACCGGTACAAGATATTTTCATTGCAAAAAAAATATGATACGCTTATTTACGCTTTTTTTTCTATTTTTTGAAGGTAACTGCGAAGGGAACTCACTTTCAAGTGAGCAGCACCCGGTGTACACATGTCAAACGTGACCGGCCCCAGCCCCGAATCGAACCTGTCACGCAAGATCCGCCATACGCGCGCGGTACCGCCAGGCCAAGTCGCTGCGAAAGAATTTGCTAGTATGCTCCACGGCCACGCCGCTTTTTCTACCCAAAAACGGGTGCTCTTATGGATAGGATACCGGTTTAGCGCAGTTGGATAAATACCAACGGTTCTGCTCAAGTAAATAGGTATTTCATGGGAATTCAATCTCGGCGCCGACAACCCACGGTGCTGAATACCCATGAAAGTCCGTATTTGTCACGAAAATATCACAATATAGCTCGTTTCTATTTCACAAACTCCGTCATAACCTAAAGTCCTGCATATTTACAGTTAAAGCAGAAAAAATTTATTATAACTGGTTTTTAAGTTGAATCTATCTTCCGGGTAACAATACAATGTCACAAATAAAATCCATTCCTCAAACACATCAAATCTTCATTATACTTTCGGTATTATACGCCGAAGCGTGTAACTAGGGCTGGATCTCGGCGACTTAGCGCCAGAGCAACACAGCTTCGAACTCCAAAAATATATCGCAGCGTTGGCGAGTCACTGGCGACATTGTGTCCGACTTGACCGGCCCAAAGAACGAACCCTAAATCTTACACAGCAATAACAATGTCGTTGCAACTGAGCTAACCGGCCGGTAAAATAAACTAGCAGCTGAAAGCAGAACGGATATGGTCATATAAAGTATGGCAGCACGATGGCAGTAAGTTCAGAACAATGTTTATTTTTACATCTTCTAAAATATTTGTGGAAGCAATTTTCAGCTTGATACTCAGCATCAGAGCTCCTGCCTGCTACCTAGCAAAAGTCTAGAAATTTCACACCATCGCGAGTTTTGTACAAAAAAATATCCCACCTTGATATTGAAAAACCGTCAACATGACTGCACCGGCCGCTCTAGTGTTAATGTTTTGGTAAAATGGGGCTTTTGAAAATGGTGTTTTGGGGGGATTGAAATTGAACTTATTCCATTACGTTGTTTTTTCAATTCATTATATTCGCTTCTTTTTCCAGCATAAATCGATAAAACAGCGTCACTGCAAAATGAATTGCGCGATCTCAGATTTACGTTGTTCTTGCAATTTATCATCAAAGAAACAACGTCACTATTGCAAGACCGAAAAAATCGTAAGTAACGTTACGGTGTTTTCATAATTTTTTAAAGAGATTTACAAACAAGAAAAAAATCTTAAAAACAGCGTAAAGTAGGCTACTAACGGTCTTTTTGTGATTTATCGACGTAATATTATCAAAGTAAATGCATCACAAAAACAGCATAACAAACGTTGAGTTGTTCTTGCTTTTTATTAGCCGCATTTGGGGGAAAATGACGTTATGAAGGGAGTAAAAAATGTGGGGAAAATAATGATTTTGGGGGAGGTTTTCACATTCAGTGTTAAATAGGCCCAAATAAGACGCCAAAAATACAAAAAAGTCAAAATCGAAAAAATGCGGTTACGTTGTTTTTGGTGTTTTTGGCAGCATTGTGGTTTGGGATTCAACCTGTCCCACTTACCTCAGCAAATTAGAAACCCTGCAAAATAAGGCAATGCGAATCATATCCGGTAGTCACTATCAGGGCCGCAAACTCGACCGATTTTTAACCGAGTTCAAGTTCGAGTTTAAAAAATTTGATTTTTCGAGTTCGAGTTCGGCAAAAACGATCAAGTTCGAGTTCGCAGCCCTTGTCATTACCGCGATGAAGCCCATCCTATATACAAGAAACTTGAAGTGCTACAAATTTATGACTTATACACTAATAAAACCGCTAAATTTTTTTATGTCTGCATCTACAACCAAGCACCAACACCTATTTCCATTTCAGTAAAGGCTATTTCACAAAAGTTGATGAGGTTTCTGAAAGAAACACAAGACAGTCAGTTGATAATTTCAGTCTATATAGCTAGGCCTACCCCCCGCTATCCCACAAATAGATTACAGAAAAGCATGACATATCAAGGAGTGAAAATATGGAATTCTATTCCGAAGGATATCAGGTCACTTAAACTTCAGCCATTGAAATCTTTGCCTCACAAAAAGCAAATCAATGGAAACGTAATAACCTACTTATTACTAGATAGGAACATAGTCGGACGTCAATATTCATGTACTGTGTTATGACAATCAGCAAAATCTTAAATCACAATGCCTTGTCGGCTTAATCGTACCGGTGCGCTCAAGGCGATTGCTCGCTGATTACACCCTCCTTTGCCAACCGTCACCAGACATTGAATGTTTTATAGCAATCGCGTAACAATTTCTTCCAATATTGGGGGTGATAATGGTATTATAAACCCCCCACACGAAAAATATTGGAGGGGTGCATTCCCCCATCCCCCCCGGGATGTACGCCCTTTCTAGAGATTGAACTGTTGTAATAATAATGATTGTTTGCGACACCGAGCAATGCAAGCACGACATGGGCCGGGTGTACTCTAACGCTTAGTGCACGAAAAAGGGTGACCGGTTATCATTTTTTTCGTCCTTCCAGACTCATCAGGTGCACAACTACGAGAGCCACAACTAGTTCTAACAAAAATCGAAGCTTATATACAGTTTGCTAATCAGAAGGGCGCGGCAAGACAGAAAGCGCTCATGTTATCAAGAAAGACTGTGAAGTAAGATTGCGCCCTACGAGTCAGCAGCCACTTGGTAACATGTTAATGCGACAGCTTCAGGCAGGAATCGAACCCGTCAAGTAGGGTGTGCAATATGTACGTGGTATCACAAGGCCAATCAATTATGTTGTTGGCAATTTTTAAGCGGTTTGTGCGTTGTAACAAAAAATTGATCAAAATTTTCAACTTCTGTTGACATGATTGCTTGGTATGTACACGAGCATGTTCGATTTTAAGAAGTGTTTTTCGAGCTTCCGCAGAGCCAGCGATGAATCACATGAATACGTTCTGGGAAACAAGCGCAACTCTGCCAACCATCACAATAGAATGGCTTCCTTTGCAACACTGAAACTATATATCTTGATACTCTGAGGTTAATATGACGAAGTAGAAGTTACGACAGGTTAGGGATACGGTACATAATTTCCATAATAATTTTTTCTGTCAAAAAAGCTTAGTTAAAAATATCGGCATAAATTTTCATAACTTAAAGAGTATAACAACCGAAACCTTAAAATATTCACCCAGCTTAAAACATTACAAAAGCTATGTCTTGTGGTGGTGTTGAAATTAATATTCTGAATGGTTTTGCTGAGAACAAGATTTTACTTATCCCCACAGTTCAGAGCTCCGCTTGAAAGCTTCGAGATCTTTTTCGAGGAGCCAGCATCGGCAACGAAGCCGCGGAGTATTGCGTCGAAATGACGTTCTGTGTCGAATGTTGTCGAATTTAGTAAAAAAACTAAATTGTGTCGAAGTGATGTTCGGTATCACCGGGTACAGCACAAGGTAAACCCAAAAAAGTTTTCTCAAGTCAGCAGTTTAAACGTTTTTTAGAGAAGAACGTCTTTTGAAGATTCTTTTTTAAAGATCACCCCTTGAGGATTTGCTAGAATAAACAAAATTTCAACTAATTAGTATCCAGGAGCGTATTTAAGGGGGGGTGCCATTGTGCCATGGCCCCCCATTTTAAGTCTGCCTTTTAGTGAAAAGAACAAAGTTAATGGTGCCAAGTGACTGAAGTATGCCAGACTCTTTTGATGGTTTTTGTAGCTTGTGGCCAGGGACGGATTCAGGGGGGTAGGATGAAGGGTATGTACGGTACCCTCCTACCAGACATTTTCGAAAATGGTTTTGATATATCGTTATACAATTTTTCAGAGATGGGCACGGTTTCGTTAATTGTTAATAACGAAGCTAATATGTTACATTATCCCTTAAAGGGTTAACTTCCGATAAACTGTCCACTAACTTAACGCAATGCGCTTGGTAACTTCCGTTAGGTTTCGTTGAAAAGCAAATCTCTCGTTAATTTTATCATTTGCCCCTAAAAAGCGTCATCTCGCTCGTTCACTCTTAATTTCATGTTGAGTTATGATGTGTTGCTTGTCTAAATCATCTTCAAGAACAAAAACGATGGCGAAGTTTGGTTAAGAGTGGAGTCACAAATCAGTAATTGTGGCCGACTTAGACACTAACGCCACACATGTAAAAACATCCCTTCACCACCAAGGCTCAAAGTGAAACAAAAGAGTCGAATAAAAAGTTAATTTTTGACACCTTTTCGATTGTTAACGAATTAATGGACTTGCTCAACTTCCGTTAATTAGATCTGAAATAAGCGAAATAACTTTAATGGAAGTATGAAGTTTTTCAGGGGAGTATGCAAAGTTAAGGTTTTTGATGAACTTGCCCAGCTACGCAAGTTTTGTATAATTTCGAACTCTTCGATAGCAATAAGCCTCACGCCGTAAGCACGCAAAATAATCCAAAATGAGCGAACAAAATGCATCATATTTGGCGTAGCACTCAGAATTAGGGTCAAAATTTTTAAACAAACTTCGCTGAAAATTATTCAAGAAGCACTAAAATAGCCATTACAGCATGCAAATTTTGTAAATTTTCAAATTTTCCCGGAGAGCATGCCCCCGGACCCCCTAGAGCCTTTCTTGTTTTTCAATCAGCTTCGAATCAGTTTTGACGAAAAAAAATACGCTTGAAAAAAATGTGGAAATTATGCCCCTTTTAAAATTTCTGACTACGCCACTGTCAGCTACAAAAAAATTGTTCTTAGCCCTTTCAAAATGTATGAGCTGGCTATAACAGTTGCTGTCGGCATACATCATATCTTGACTTTCGAATGTATTATGCAACCATATTCGTAAAATCCTTGATTATTATTAATGGGGAAAGTCAGAAGGTAGGGGGCAAATACTAAGTTCTTGATAGTCAATAGTCATAAAGTAGCGGAGCTTTACGTTTTTGTTGGTAGAACACTTGACCACCAATACTTTTTGAAGTTTTTTTTTTGCTTCCTTATAGCCACTACAGTATTAGTTTTTAAATAGACAGATTTGAGATATTTTTTCTTCTCAGATGCTGAGGTAGAGTAAGTGAAAGAACATGGCTACAGTTAACTTCCATTATAGCTCCTTATATTAAATCATACTTATCGTTTGACTTGAAACAAGAACAAACAGGATTGTCACTGCTCAAACTACACGACTACAGCCTACCTACAGTTGTATTCAGCACGAGCTATTTATTGATTTTCAAACTCACTTATATTTAGTGAATCGCAGCTATATTTAGTGAATCGCAGCTATTCAATCTAGATTTTCCAAGCATCATAATCTTTTGCAACGAGTACACTAATGTTTTAGCCCAAGCTAAAGTTCAGCAACGTACACTTGTGCGTTGTAACTCCAAGCGAGAATCCCCATCACCCACTTTCGTGCGATACCCAAAGCAAGTTTCCGTTTATGATGTCCCAAGACGTCCTTCAATAAGCTCGTTAAAACACGCCCTCCCAAAAAAAATTCCTTGGAGTTGCATGGGCTCCAAAGTCCTGTCTCAGAGATAAAGTACGGTTTAAACTATTGCAGAAATGTGAAAATCTGCTGCCCCCCACTGTGTTTTGTCCGGGTTGAGTGCCCCCTTGGCCCCTTATTAGCCCGTCCCTTGTCTCTTTCAAGTTTATACATCTATGGGTGGTTTCTGATGCTTAATTATAATGTGTCCCGTGTGTGGAACAACCTGATACAATCTTATCGGAAACAAACGAGCGAACAATGAACAAGCGCATGTGGCAAACCTGAAATCGCAACACTATGATATGTACGAATTCCTTATCATATCAAAACGGGGTTTCTGGTTTTGGTTATACAACCTTCCCTACAAGAGAACCGAATTAGGGCACGGTATCTTTTTTGCGCAAGTTCTTTGTGAAATTTAAAATTCTTTAGTTGTCTTTTTACTTTTTAGGTAATCAAAACAAAGTTGATGAGTACGAAAACTAATTTACTCTGAGCTCTTGAAGCAAAACTTGTTAGGTCAACAAACTGCCGTTATGAAAACACGGATTCACTTTTTAGCGTGCATTTCACTTGCTTTGCTGTTTCCGTATCAGTGCAATGCAGGTAAGAGCTACTATTTCTTCGTTATCTTGTTCGAAATGGTGTTCTTGATCAGCAATTGGTTGCTTAATTTAATTAAAATCATTGCTGAGGATAACAAATCACTTTCTTTATACAGCATATCTTTTCCCCGCAACTTTGCCCCCGCCATAAATCTTATTCCATTTATTCATAATGAGAAAAACACTTGAAATAATGTTTATAGACCACTGCAGCAAAAATTGAAGCTCTGCATTTTTTTGTTCTCGGAAACTTGGATCATCCAATGCACTTCTCAAACTTTCAAATGACGGATTTTAGGCCACTCAGTTTCAGTTTATGTACGTGCCGTTTTACGAATTTTTGGTAGGATGCTAAATTTTGTATCAAAACATTTAGTTTTAGTTTATTTGCGGATAAACAAAAGTATACGTAGCGCTGTAACTGTAGATACAATGTATGGCCGCAGGGAGACAACGAGTGGACCTTTCGGTCAACTAGTCAGTTGCCACCCTTTTGTCGATCAGAAGAAATTTTTAGGATCTCTCATACAATGAGCCAGGGTAGGAAATTTTTTTGTAGTTCTATTAATTTTTGTTGAAGATCAATTAGTACACCAGCAACAGCGAATTATCTTGCCATAAATTTTAAATGGTAAGCTAGTCGTAGTTTTGAATGAGATATTTCTTGAATTTGGTTGTAAATAATTTTGACGAAGAATTTTCAATGTCTAAAGGAATGTCATTCCAAATTTTCACTCCTTGATACTTTATACATCTTTGAAGCCGATTGGTTGAGTAGCGGCGTATGTGTAAAAGTTTTTTTGGGTTGGGGTTGATCTTGTGCTTTTGTGGGATACCTGGTTGGTAAGGGTAAAATTATTGGAGAGTGGGGATGACAGTTTATTACTAAAATGGGCGTAGACAAGTTTGCCAATTTGAAGATTGTAGTGATCGGGAAGTTTAAGAATCTTAAATTTCGAGTAGAAGGGAGAAGGGCTGTCTAACAAACGACTTGACCTCCACTTATCAGTTTCACCGCCTTGTTTTGAATTGTGATTAGTTTGTTAAGGCAAGATGTAAAGTAAGATGTATTTGTGACGAGTCTGCTTCAATTTTAACAAAGTTCGGTGATTGTCCCGAGCTAATTGCATAAAAGCAATAAATATTTGTTTTCCCGTGCACTCTTTCGACGTATAGGTTAAGTCCAACAGATTTTTAAAAAGGTGACGTAACTACTTCCGAAGCCCGCTGGTTGGCGTGGTGGCCAAAGACATTGCTATCGATGCGGGAGGTCTGGGGTTCAATGCCTGGGTTGGTCAAATTGGACGCGGTGTTGCCAAAAGCTCGTCACCACTGCGACGTTTCTTTCGAGCTGTGTCTTTGCGGAGATGGTCCGGCAACTGTTACACGCTTCGGCGTAATGCCGCGTATAATGAAGGTTTGATTTGATTTTGAAAATTTCCGGATATCCGTACCTTACAGTATGCCTTTTGAACTATGGCTCACTGGTATTCTTATTTTGTTCTCGATCTATTGATTTTGTTTCAGAATTATTACTGTTTACAACTGTGGTTAACCCGACGCCTAATCAAACCTTTTTTTCTCGAACTGTCGAAAACATTTTAAATGATTTTTTTTCCGAAGACGATGCTGTTGTAGCAGTTACTAATCGGGCAAGTCATCCTAATGGAACATTGACCGAGTGAGCTATTTACGTACCGGTATAATTGATAACTGTGGTGTTTTGCTAGTGCGTTACAAATCCAGGTAGGCCTACTGTAATCAGGTACTTATCATATTGTAATTACAAAACTTATCGTAACGCCATAACTGTTTTCACTATTGCGAACTTTAATTTTTCATCCACTGTATTTAATTCTTCTGTTTTCACTGTTGCGATTTTGTTATTTTTGTTAAACGCTTTATATCCTAAATTTCCGTCACGAATGATCGGTATACAAATGTCTTATTATTATTACAGTGGGCTAGTAGTGTAGCCTACTACAGGAGAGATGGAAAGCGGTCAAATCGACCGGCATTGGTTGGTTCACCGGTCGGGTCGAGATTTTTCGACCGGCCGGTCAAATTCTTCTTTCTTGCAATTAAAATACACCTAAACACCAACCAAAATATACATACCGGTGTTATTTAAATAAAATGCTTTTATGAAAATAGCGTTAGCAAATCACACCTTCTCAAAACACATGTTTGTTGCGTGTTTTCAACAGTGAGACTTGCACACGTATTAGCGCAGTTGGCGTTTTTCCTTTTTAGCGGGATGGTGATACTATTGTGATGTCATCACATAACCGTAGTATACCGCTCTATCGTAGCCTATGGGCTTCAGGTTCTTTCCATGTGCGCGGGCCGGTCGAGTTATTTGTTACGTTTGTTAAACTGGTTAAAAAAAGTGTGCTTTTCACGAACAAATTTTGACAGAAAGGGGCCTCTTTTTGTAAAATGGGTTCCGTACATCTAGTGACAAAGTTAGTGTAAGCCATAGTTTATCATTGGGTAGCCTATATTGAACACTGAACATTAACCTTCGGAAACAAACGGTCAACCGGCGTAGATTTTGAGTTTTACCGGTCGGATCGAGAAAGTTCCGACCGGTTCCATCTCTGGTGTGCAGTACGGATCCTTGAGCAATAAGCTGTCATTCCATACACATCTTAGCATCACTTTGAGACCAAAGCTTAGATCTTACAGCCCTGAAACAAAATTACTTCACTTTCCTACGTTTTTATCTCGCTATTATTGGTTTAGTTATCAATAAGTTATATAAAAACACTACAGTATTAAAGTTTTTTTATCCTGAAAAAAAAAAAAAAATAAGAAAAAAGAAAACTTTCATTACACCCGCGGTATTATGCCGAGTGGGACCATGTTCGCTTTCTAGCTGCTGACTAAATTTCTTCGAGAAGACGTCACAGCGGTGGCGAGCCGTCGGAGACACTGGGTCGGATTTGACCAGCCTGGGAATCAAACCCCAGACTTCCAGCACTGCTAGCAATGTCATTGTCACTACGTCAAATGGCCGTTAAAAAGTTTTTTGAATTAATGCGCTTTGTTGAAGATTTTTGTACGTGTTGCCTTAACTTGCCGGTGATTTTTTAGATTTTCAGTCAGCATTGACGCTTCAGTGTATCATGTGGCTGCAGCTCTTCGTGACGGTGTGCTGAATGAGGTTCCGAACGGGTTTAACTTTCTGGAAATACCTAGACCAGGTTAGTTTGCTACTTTGCAAAACCAATATCTAGTCCACATTTCCAGTTTATGCGGTTTCGAAAGCCCAAGTTGGACATGTGGATTGTGGACAGAGCAATGACTTTTGTCGAAATATTGTAGACTTAACTCTTTTAACAACAACGTTATCGATTAACGTTGACGCTTTGCAACTGGAAAGATCTTTTTTTGCGAACATTACACCTTTTAAAGAGCACAGTCTGAAACTGCAGGGCAAGTCCGGAATGTTTTATAGGGTGGGACGGGGCTGAGAATCGAAAAAACTACCCGGACCGGTAATATAGGACGCAGTGTCGCCACAGCTGCAACGTTTTTTTAAGCTGTGTTTCCCTGGCGCCAACAGCCTCGGAGATGGGCCCCGGCACTCGTTCACGCTGCGGCATGCTGTGGTGAGTACAACAAAAATTTGATTTTTTGAACTAACGAAAAACATGCAATCCCGGTGAGGTACCCATCGGTTTTATCAATCTCCAGGGCATAAATAACTATTACCTGTAGTTCGTATAATCTTCCTTGCATCATTTAGTTCACGCTCCGCTCGATTCCATCTGTACTTCAGAAGTTGTTCCACTTTTTGATGTCCGAACTTCTTTTCTTGCAGAAGAATTCAACACAGAAGTTACTTGCAAAAACTCATTTGTGGTTGTCAAGTAAGAATTCAATGCTTTGACTGCTTTTATTTATTCATTTTCTTGGTTTCAGCTGTTTTAATGCCTGTTACGGCTAATATCTTGGTAAAAATACACAAGCTTTATTGTTGCTTTTGTTGCCATGGCAAATCATTCGCCTTCAAACCAAGTTTGAAAAAACTTTTGGGGTGCCGCAAATTCGAAGTGTTCATCAAAAGTATAGTGATTTGTTGTCATTAAGTAGCCCATACGCAAAAACGGGCTTTGTACTAGCGTCAGCACATCGGAGGTTTAACAAGCTAGTTTTGATACTGTCTAGAAATATATTTGCGCTACTGGTTTCCGGAAGAGAATAATAGGCTATTGTAGAATTGAGTGATATTTCTAGTGGTGCTTTGCAACTAGGGTTTTTTTGGCACCATGGCATCGTAAAAAAATCACTAAAATTTACAAAGTCAATACAAAAACTTAAACAAACTGCACGAAACTCGTAAATAATAATCAGCCAAAAAATATTCTTATTATCTGTTATAATCTGGCGTTATTTTGGCATCCGACAGAAAAGTGCTGCTAAATGTTACACAAGAGAGCATGTTCGCAGTAAGGACATTTTGTATTCAAACGAGCACGTGTCAGACAGTGGTACTCAACAACATGGCTGGTGTTTGGCTTCATTATTGTATCACAAACACTAGAAACACCTCGTCATTGTGATTGCTGCAGGATCTTCAAAACCAAGCAGTTTTATTGGCGAGGAAGTTAGTTTAAGTGATTTTCCCAACGGCACAACAAATAGGCCTACACTTGTCTGATTTCAGGTGCGTAGTGAGGGAGGAGAGGCACTGGGGTACAGCCTATCTTTTTTGGCATATTAAGGCCGTTTTTTAGAGGTCAATCACTGAGGGCGAGTGAAAACGGTTCCTCGCATTGTCTGAAACCGGCTGTTCCACCCAAAATTTTTCGCTGGCTCCGCTTCTACGTGCTTGTTTTTTACAGGTCACTATGACATGCTTTTTTTTTGCATAGACTCAACGCTTGCAACGTAACAACGGTAGGTATCAACCCATTAAATCTAGTGCTGGGACCAATTGACAACGAAGTTGATACAGTGTGCAAACCTATTTTGGTTGAAAATGATGATGGTGGTCTTGATGTGGTGTTTTTACACACTTTTACACAACCATGTGGTGTTACATCAGAGGTACGTAACGCTCTACGTAGGACCTTAATCGCTAACTATAAGTCCCTATCTTACAATAAAACTGTGGTTAAAGACAGTGCTTATCGACGCCGGAGGGGTTGGATTCGATTTCCGGGCTGGTCAAATCGGGCACATTGTTGTCACCAACGACTCGCCTCCGCAGCAACGTTTCTTTAGATTTGTACCTCCCAGACGCTGAGCTTAGAGATGGGCGACACCATCCGTTACGCAGTTGAGCCAACTACTAAGCCTGTAACAATTATTTGATTTTTCTGATTTTTGATGGCTTATGCGTTTGTAGTTCGATGTAACGAAGTGCCGGTATCACCTAACGCGATTTTTATACTTTTAGCATGACGCAGGAAATGATACGATCATATTTACATTGGATATTCAGTCAAATGAATTTAATTCTGAGTCTTCTATAATCCAAAGATTTCGAGCATTCTGCATCACCGTAAAGTGCCGTTATAACGACGATGATAACATTGATCTTGATTTGGAACCTGACTTAAGGTTAGTTTTAATCAGAGTTGGGCACTCCGTACTTTAAAAGTAACGACGATATTCGATACCAATTTTCGATACTTTTCAAGTCAAAAAATTTTTTGCTATTTTTTTCAGCAAAATTATGTTTTGGATAGGCCTATAGTCCATTACCTAAATCGCGTTGTGAACACATTCGATCGTAAGGTTCTATTATTGTAAATCGAGTTTTATAAAAAGCATGTGTTGTGAAAATGGGTATCTTCTAGCTCCTAGTTATGTAGTTCTCATAATAAAAAAGTCGTATGAAAAATCCTAATGACTTCCACATACGGTATAGGCCTACTCTACTACTACTGTAGCTGAGGTGGTATATTCAACGTCGGCTGGCCGTTAAATGTTGTAGCAAAATTTGAACAGTTTGCTTGTGAACAGGCGCGTAACCAGGATTTGCTAGGGGGGCACTTAATTACCGATAGCTGATATAAATAGTTGCATTGTTGCATGCATTCTGCAACAGCTTGTTGTAATCACGCAGTAATTGCGGGTCTAGTTGCCACGGTATAGTGATCATCTTTGATCAGGCTTACCATACGTCCTCCTTTTTGAGGACGTGTCCTCCTTTTTTAACAAAAAATAATTTGTCCTCCGAGGACGCTAAAAAATGCTCTAATGTCCTCTTTTTTGGCATTTTGAACAGTGAAAACATGTGAAATCATGGTTAAACGAAAGTTTGGGAATTTTCAACACAACATCGTTGCCGCGGAGAAGAAGTCCTTTTTTTGAAGTGTCTATTTCATTGAAAATTCCGGTTATCAAACTTTGAAAATCGTAGTTGCGTAACCGTTTTTCGGTTCCCGTAGTGCAATTCTCACAGTAGGCAAACCGTAGGGAAAGTTTCCGGTTACCCCACCACGAAATCTCAAGAACCGGAAATTTCAAGAAATTATCGGTGAAATAGAAGCTTCCCTTTTTTGCTCTTCACTTGATTTTGGGCGGAAAATTGGACATCCCGGTTGTGATGACCTTCAAAGAAACCTGTCCTTCTTTTGCGCAGTGAAAACATGGTAGCCCTATCTTTGATGGGGCGGCACTTTCGTACCGTGGGTACTGCCTAAGCACTCCAGTAGCGGTGGTTAAAGAAGTGAAGTATTTGGGAATAATTATTGATAATAAGTTGACGTTTGGTCCTCACATTGCTCATCTAGAAGTAAAACTTTCTAGGTCTGTTGGAATACTATCAAAAGTTAAATTTTTGTTACCTTCGCCCTTACTTTTAAACTCAATTATGCACTTTTTCATTCATATTTATTATAATATATGGACTTACCATATTATGGTTTCAACACAGTGGCATGGCCACGGGGAAGGGGGAGGGGGTTGGGGATCAATTTTTTTTTTTTTTGAGATCCCAACGACTCGCCTTTTGAGATCAAATGACGTCATACTTACTTCTTTTTCTGATATTTATTTTGAAGTGCTCGATACTTTGTCATTGATAATCTGGTTTTGTAATTGTCATATTAACAAGAATTACGTAGCGTTGTTTCCTGAATCTTGTTCTTTGCCGTTATGCCTAATGAAGCAATGACGCAATTTATTAGCAGGGCAGTGCTGCTCCTGTACATGCAACTGCCCTCGGCCCCACAGACCTTCCGTAGAAAAACGGCTAAACGATTTCAAGCAAAAATGATGTACGTATTGTAGCTCAAAAAAGAACTAAATCGCTAACATTTGTATATCGTTTTACCAGTTCCACCAGAAAGCATTTCTTTGACTACCTTACCACAATCGTGCTTTAACTGCCTACGGTATTTTTAGTTTGAAACATCTCTCATAAATTTGAGGCTATCTTTTGTTATTATACAACTACGGGCAGATCCAGGGAGGGGATATGCTGCGTATGCATTCCCCCACCAGCCATTTTCAACAATGTTTTGGATGAATGAAACTGTTTCATAACTTCGAACCTCCTCATAACAATATGCCTTAGTCGCCTGAAGCACGCATAATCAAAACTGTGCGAACAAAATGCATCATATTTGGTGAAGCACTCACAGTTAGGGGCCAAAAATATGACAAACTTTCCTTAAAAATTGTTCAAAAAGCAGTAAAATGGCCATTGCAGTATGCAAATTTTCAGAAATTTTCCGGAGGAGCATACCTCTGTACCCTCCAAGAGTCGTTTTTGCTCCTTAAGTTGCTCAAAATTAAATCTGCCGAAAAAAAATACGCTTGAAAAGTGACGAATATCGGTGCCCCCTCCCTGAAAAAAATTCTGAATACGCCCCTGACAAGAAAACATTTTCAAAAGGCTTATTTACGCCCGTTTCCGGATCTAAACGTTTTTGCATTTGGTTAACATTTCAACAGTTTCAAAATTACATCCACCCCACCAAAAATTTGTGGATCCGCTTCTGTATACAACGTATGGTCAAATGTGATGTCATTCTCAACCCCCCCCCCCCATTGCAAAATTTTGGCTACGCTAGTGGTTCAACACATATAGAACTTTTACCAACAAAATTACTGGACTACAATATAAAGCAGATAAGTTGATCAGCAATTCAAAACGGACTGATAAATGTAGTCCTATCAACAAGAATCTAGAAATTTTGCAAATCAAAGATCTTGATTTTTTTGAAACTGCAGTGTTCATGTTTAAATTTTGTAGTAACAAACTCCCTAGATCTTTTTCACAATACTTCACTCGAATTTCCGAAATTCATTCTCTCAATACAAGAAGCAATACCTCAAGACTAAAGTATTATATTCCACGATTTAAAACTGAAAGATTACAGCGCTCCATCGGATAAACATAAAGGAGCAAAAATTGGGAACAGAATACCCGATCCTATTTAAAAAAAAAAACAATTACAACAAATTCATTAAGCAACTGAAGACGCACGTACATAACAATTAAATTCTCTTCCGCACTCCCCACATCTATGGTTATTGTTGACCTCGGATAAATTGATTAAACTTCTAAAATAACACCCTAAAAGCTTACAGATAGGATGGCTGCTTGACTTGAAGACCCTTGGTCGGTCACTTCGCAGCTTCCCTGTTGCAATTGCATTTATCACCGTGTTCTACGTTACTCTAGTGATACTTTATGACGTACATTTACTGTTTCTTTTTATTTCTGTTTTATTTTTCTTGTTTCTTTAAATTAGATATGTTTAATTATTTGTTTATTAGGCTATTATTGTTAAATGTGACGTTGCATAATTCCCGCTTTTCCGATAAAATAAATATGAATCTTGAATCTTGGTTTTAATAAGCGGCGCTCAATTATTGTTGGTGGAAAGTGCCACATCCAATCAGATTGTTATCAGAATAATTGCAAACTTTTAAAAATGCAACTGCTTGATTGAGGTTACAATATTGTTGTACAACAGACATGGGCAAACTACGGCCCGCGGGCCAAATCCTGCCCGCCGGTCCTTTTATTCTGGCCCGCCGGCACTTACACAAATTTAAACTCCCACCGTGAATTGAGCGGAAGACCTTTTTTCCTTTAGAGATCATCGGTGGCAGTGATTTTCAACGAAATAAGCCTCAACAGTGCAAAATTGGAATAAAAAACGAGGTGAAAACCTTTCATTTTGGAGATCACATTCGTACGTGGACCGTGATCTCTAAAAAAAAAGTCTTCACCTTGTTTTCCAATCAGCGTGCGGCCCGCGGCTTCAACAGCTTTTCCAAATCTAGCCCTTCGAGTAAAAAGCTTGCCCACTTCTACTGTAGAATAACAGTTGCAAAAGCACGGCAACTTACACATATTGTTTTTGGCAACCAAGCACAAAACTTACTTTGCTTTTGTAAACACCAAAGTACTGTAGCTTCTCAGTTGCTGTAGTTTTCCTATTTTTTGAAAGAACGGTTTTTTCAAATTGCACAACTAACTACTTAAAATTGAGGTCTATTATACTGTGTTTGCTTACCGTAAATGCATTTTTTATCCTTTTTATTCCAAAAAAGCTATGGAGGCGCTATAAAACGAGCTTGCGTAGAGGAGTTGCTGGCCATTTTTGTTTACCATTTACAAGTGGTAAAATTTTGTGAGTGCCTTCTCCTATGCATGTAAGTAAACTTGCTTTCTTCAGAAGCACTTTTCCTGCATAAACATCCAGTATGGAAGCCGAAGCCAGGGGCGTATCCAAGGAGGGGGGGCGCTAGGGTCGCACCCCCCTCCTCCCCTCGCTGAAATATAAGCTGATAGGCCTATATATCTGCAGTCAGCGATACAGTGGAAACAAGACATCTGAGGACACGTTGACCTTTTTTTTTGTTATTAGTCTCCGCTGGATTTTGGGGGATAAATTGGACGTCGGAGGACGTGAACACTTTTTTTTGGTATAAATTAGACGCCGGAAGACGTGAAGACCAAAGGTCTTCACCGATATTTTCAGTGGAAACGTGTAAACAGGAAATTTCGCCCCCCCCCTTTTTTTTTCAAATTTCTGGGCACGCCCCTGGAAGCCTATACTAATTTCTGAGTTATTGGTTTGACTCAGCTCAAATGCGAACCAGTGTATACCGCTCCAGGGGGCGGAATTAGGCCCTTTTTACTCGACCAAGCTGACCGGTTAAACTGTTTTACGGTTGTGTGACTATGCAGACAGACAATTAAGTTTATTTTCATATTACAACTACAAGCACTCAAAAAAACTTTAAAAAAGGAAAAAAACAGTTGGTTTAACGTAAACATGCAACTGAAGCTTATTTACTTGCAATATGAGAAAGCCATGAAGGGACGTGAAGTCTTCGAGTCAAACGACTACCTTTTGTTTGCTGTTATGAGCAGAATAATGCTCACATTCAATTCTCCTTGTAGCAGCAATAAGTATGTTGCTAATTAAGAGAAAGAACTTTAAGAAAAATCTAGTGACTCAATTTTTATATGCAACCTATATTTGCTCGCGATATTTTTGCGTAAACTTTTTAACTTTTAAACGTTGAATAGCAGAATTCCAAACCTTGATAGATCTTTGCTTGATGATAATGATAATGATACTTGATACTTGACATAATAGATCTTGATGATAATGATACTTGATAGATCTTTGCGCACGGCTTGTTCAAAACAGAAGGATTGCTAAATTATCACTAGAGGAAGACCTAGTAAAACGTTTGTGTGCCAATGAAACCTTGTGAAAATAGGTTTGAAAATATTTTGGTAGGGAGTGCTTAACAGATTTGTGGACAATGGCGATGCATCAATACATTTTTGCAGAAAATTAGAATTAGATGAGACATCTGGAAGTGGGGATTTTACCTTTGAAGTTTCTTTGTGTTTGACTGAAGATTGCTCCCTTCCCCTGCAACCAGGATCAGTAGTTACTTTGCCCGATTTTATTTACGTCGTCGCAAATCTGTCGCTAGTTGAAGATGAAGATATTGTGGTGGAGGTAAGAATGATCATTGTGCTTGTGACTTTTTCAGAAGTATATTACCGCTACATATTTCTAATGCGATGATTCTTTGACGCGGTGTTACCCGCGCATAGCCGCGAAAGATTGGCCGCGCCACTCGTTAACGCTTCGCTGTAATATCAGGATTATAATGAAGATTTAAGTTTAGTACATATCGCAGAGCTGCTAAAAGTAGTAGTTTATGTGCATAAGAAGCATTGTGGTTTTGTCTGCATAAGTGCATTGTGGTTTTGTGTGCATAAGAAGCTTCGAATATCTTACCCTCTGTCAGCTCTCTTAAATCCACCGGCGTGAGCGATGTTTCAGGTAGCCGACATGTTCTATTTTGGCCCGTCTCATCAGTAAATAACAGAAGCATGGCCAGAGTTTTTTTCTCAGGCAAGCCGATAGGATTAACCCCAGTTTTTGATATTTTGTTTTTCATATTTAGGCTGAATATTGTTTTGCTACTCCGTCAAGAAACCCAAACGATCCACGAAGATTAGACTTCATTGTAAACTCGTAAGTAAATTTGAATTTTGGTTATGTACGACAACGTACGGTTCCACGGAAATTAGCAGGTTCATGGCCGTTCTCCATTAGAGATTTTCGCGTGTAATAGCCAACATGAATTACTGAGATTATTTTCAAGTTACTGAACTGAAAAACTCAGCATTGCACTGAGAGAAAGACATTATGTCAGCAGCCCCCAGTTAGTCAATTTCGATCGGTTCCCCGTGAATCGCACTCGTCACAAAACCCTGTAACCCGTGTGCGGAAGCCTACGCCCTTGACGATCAGTCGGAAATCGTCAATCAGTAACCGCAATACCTCGATCAAGCAAAAATTTTCTGTACCTACAATGTTGATTGTAAATTAAGCGATTTAATGCAGTGTTTGAAGACATTGTTGTTGATGTTCGATTCCCGGGCGAGTGAAATTGGACACATTGTCGCCAACGGCTTGCCACCGCTGCGACGTTTCATCAGAACTGTGTTGCCCAGGCGCTAAGCCACGAAGATGGGCCCCGCCGCTCGTTTCACGCTTCAGCGTAGTACCGCCTGTAGGCTATAACAAAGGTTTGATTTAAGCACGTGAAAGTTGCTACAACGACAATTTTTACCAGATGCACAGCACCAGACAGTGAAGGCGGGATAGTGATATTTGTAAATGGCGACAATCGATATTTTGAGTTTCGTTTTACATCTTTTGTGTGGACTGGTTATGAAAATGAGACGATATACGTCTACTGTAACGTTGTCTTGTGTTACAACGTGACAGGAGAATGCTTTCCAACGGTGAGTCAAATCAATTTTTTTGGTTGAGCATCTATTATTCTTCTATCGCGAGAAAGTAGCAGTAGGTAGTATGACGAGCTTGATTAGAGCTTACCGGCCGCTTGCCTTATGCCTACCACTTAAGTTGAGAAAATTTTAGTCAGGCTTTTTTTGTTAACTCGACCGCTTACTCTCGAGTTTGTCCTTTTTAATGCTGAACGTCTCGCATTAAAGCTGCAAATTGTGACTTTGAAAATTTGGGTTTGGTTCGACTGGTAATCGAATCTCTAGTCTACTGCTTAGGCAGAAGCTCTTCTCTCCAGTATATTTTTTTTTTTTTCGTACGGTTAGTTTGAGTAACAATCTGCTTATTTTACTGGCATGATGGTAGATCCACACTACGATTGCTCAAAGACACTACGATTGCTCAAAGACAAAGTATTTTGGGTGCTTTCGGGGCTTTTTTGATTTTTTTTTTTTTTTGTTATTTATAGTTATTGGCCACAACAACGAACAGACTCCAAAGACGAATTTTAATAGCTTGGCCGAACACAAGCATCGAACCTGCAGCAAAAATTAATAACGTTTTAAACCAGGGTGGTCCAAGGTTGACAGTGTCGCGGGCCAGATTATTTTTTTGCACATAATACGCGGGCCACATACAGCTACATCAGTGCGAACAAATAATAAACAGACGCTATAGCATAGATTCTATGCTAAGTTTGTAGAATCTATTCTATTTAATAGTTTTAGGACAATATTAGTTTGCTTGGAAGCCACGTACTTAGGCTTTATATGCTTCCTTGACGTTGCTCTTACCCGCAGTCATACCGGAGTAATTTCAACCAATATTTACCGCAAACCGACTCACAGTGATAGATATCTGAACTTTCATTCTAACCATCCTATTGAACACAAGTCGGCGGTGGTCAATGCCCTTGCACACAGAGGAAATTGTTTAATTTCGAATGAAAGCGACAAAAAACTCGAAATGAAGCACATCTATAAGGCTCTGAAGTTTTACGGTTATCCTGCTCGGTTTTTAAATCAAAAGTTGAATAAAGCTAAATTGGAAGTTAAAAAGGTTAATCAGCAACAAAGTCAAACAGAAGTGCGTGGCTTGGCAATCTTACCGCATATTCCTAAATTATCGGAATCGATAAAATTTGTACTAAAGTCCCATGGAATCAAGACTGTTTTCAAACCCCCCCAAAAGATTGGTAATTTGTTTTCTTCCCACAAGGACATGGTTGACGCCGAACATCGTCAGGGCGCAGTGTATAAAATCAAATGCGCAGATTGCAACCAATGTTATGTTGGAGAAACAAAGCGTTGGTTTGTCACCAGGAAAAAAGAACATATGCGTGACGTCAGACTTATAAAACGGGACTCAACAGCATTATCAAAACACGCCATACAATCGGAACATGAAATTGACTGGGAAAATTCTGAAACTCTTGACCTTGAAAATGATTATGCTAAACGAAAATTTATCGAATCATATTTTATTAACTCGCAAAATAATTGTTTAAATGACAGAGATTCTGTAGCGTTTCCTCATGTATATCAAAATTTGTTCGCTCCAATTGTTCGTTCCAGTTCTGCATGAGAAGCTTCATAGTTGCGTTGTTAATTAATTTGGTTTCTGGCATTGCTTTGACGCAGCGATGTCCTGCTGATCTACTTGGTTTTGATGTTTCAATTGGAGCATTTAAATTTAATCACAGGACTTTGTTTTTGTTCTAAACACGTGACTTTGCTGTATTTAAAGCGCTGACTCGTCTTTATTGCTTTTTTGTACCCTGATCGAAGGCAGGTAGTTTATACTGTCGAAACGTTGGTTTTTTATCAGTGTTTTTAGCGCCAGATTAGCAAATTTACTGTTCTTAGTTTTAGGACAACTTTAAACAACAGCCAAACAATTTAAAGTCATTTGATGTTTATTGTTCACGCATCCTTGATTAATCGTTCTATGTCAACATCAACTTCAGTGGTTGCCAGTCGCAAGCGGGCATCCAATGTTTCATCTGCCAACCTGTTCCTTGCATCAGACTTTAATCTCTTCATTACCGAAAAAGTACTTTCGCAGATGTAGGTGCTCCCAAACATCGATAACATTCTCAAAGCAAACTCCCTTAAAACTGGAAATATGACTTTACAATTGTTGTTGTAACGTCGTAAATTGTTTTTCGAGTACCGGTAGTTTTAATTTAAACTGCTTCACGTTTGCTGGCGTTGACTTATTTTGACTCAACGCCGTTAAGTCAAAATAAGTTCATAACATTTCCTACCAATAGTAAATGTGATTGTACGTTGTAAGTCTGTGGCTTAGATGTTATCATTTTTCACTGGGACTTTCTCGCAGTTTCTCCAGAATTTTCGGCAGAATTTTCCGCGGGCCATAGAAAATGCTGCCGCGGGCCACAAGTGGCCCGCGGGCCCGGGTTTGGACCACCCTGTTTTAAACAAACCTTGATGACCTATTGAACTCAGTAGGCCTACATACGTATCCACACCCTTAAAGGTGATTATGGCAAAGCCTACCAGAATGGCTAATTGGCTATCGATCAACGAACCAGTTGGTGAACAGTAAAGTTATTATGTCTTCACTGTAACGTCGAGTGCAGACTGTTTTAACGTAGTTCTTTTTTTTAAGCCTGAGAATTTCAGCTTAGGTTTTTATGTAAGTGAATTGCATGCATCTTAGAAGATGTAGCTGAGCATCGAACCCGCGAATTCAGTTCCGGAGCTCAATACACCAACCACTCAACTAACTCCATGTGCTGTATACTGCAGTTCTCTCGCGTTATTGTAGTAAAAACTGCTTTTAGGAGTGTCCTTCTGGTGTAGAAAAAAGAAGCATTAGAAGCCATTCAAAGCAATTTATCTCTTTCCCTCACGTAATCGCGACGACATCGTGCGACAACGTAAGCGTTTGTTTCTCGTTAAGTTTTCATGATATCATTTTATAAAGCATTTTATAAGTTTCTTTTTTTAGACCCATTATTGCGAGCATTACTGCAAGTTGAAAAACGGAATTCCGACTTGCGACTGCAAGTCTGGTTATATTCTCGGCAATGATGGGGTGTCTTGTACAAGTGAGTAATTGTAAAAAAAAAAAGATAACTGCAAAAATTTTAATTCAAAAGCACATCTGTTCCTATCAACAAAAATCATTCAAACAAAGTTTTCATGCGGTCAATGGTAAAGCTGGTAGTTTGAGTTGGTGATCACTGATCATGCGATTTTACCTGAATTGTTTGCGCGTTGTGGAGTTTTTGAAACTTAGGCTGACTTAACGCTATGAAATTGTCTCAGAATTTGTGCAAGCAGGCCAAAGAAAAAAATTGCTGCTCGTTTGCATTGCGCTAGTACTAAATGCTTCTTTTGGAAATCAATGAATCCCCGTGGCATTTTCCGCAATATTTGATTTTTTTCGCTATATGTGGTATTTCTTCTATTAACATCGGTTGAAAAAGAATCGAATACAATGAAAAAAGTCCAAACGCTTTTGGAACTCTGCAACGAATACGCAAACATCTTTTTATATGCATTAATTCTAGTCTGCAGCAGCCTTCCTGTTTTTTGTATAGGCCTAAAGCAAAAAAATCTCAACAATTTGACGTTAGATTCAAATCAGGACTGCGAGCTCACAAACGTTTTTAATCAAGTTAATTTTGAGTTTGCTGCCCTCTTAAGCGCATAAGTAAACCTCGCATATAACGGACAAGTCTCGACCAGCGATATTTGTCCGTTATATGCGAAATCCGTTATATACGAAATTGCTAAAATCAATAGAAAGCCATCCGAACTTAAAATTTCGTTCGTTATATGCAGTTATCTGTTATATCCGCGTACGTTATATGCGAGGGTTACTGCATAGTATCAACTTGGAACAAGATAGAGTCAGACTTTGTGTGAAATACCGGTATTGCTCCGCATTATACCACCCCATGCGTAAATCTTATGCTCTCGGTGAAAAAATGAATAAATACCCGAGGATGTTTTCGAATTTTTGAACTGAAAACTCAATAAAAGCAATTAAGGGAAAACGCTACCGTAGGTGAGCTTGCCTTTGATTTAGCAGTTACTTGATACATATGGCGATTGCGATTGGATCCAGTCTGGATTCATGAATTGAATCGGTCACAGACTCGACGACCAAGCCAATTCCTCCAAGATTTAACTCGTATGGTCAATTGGTCATTTTGCAGCCTCTCA
Source organism: Trididemnum miniatum (assembly GCA_964006365.1). Lineage (NCBI taxonomy): Eukaryota > Metazoa > Chordata > Ascidiacea > Aplousobranchia > Didemnidae > Trididemnum > Trididemnum miniatum. The sequence continues at coordinate 6,695,666 of OZ023231.1, read as the reverse complement.
CAGAATGGACGACGCTGAATATGAACGTAAATTGTAGTGTCGATATTTTTTGATACCGTCTTTACAAACAAAAATAAATCCATTCTCTCTCTCTCTCGCCCTCTATATGCATTATTGTAAGCTGTGCGCGGCATCGCTCAGCCATGTCACAGACAAAATCGAATCAAAATTTACTCAGTTTTATTTCAGAAAAGTGAAAGGTTTTGTAAAGTAATTTCGAACAAATTTTATTTCAGGGCAAAAGAGAGAAGAAGAATTGCCATCCATTATGGTGGGAAAACGAGATGCCGTATCATCTGATGAAGCTGAACCTATAACTGTAGTAATGTTGTCTGAACCTAAAGACGGCAATTTGAGTTTGGTTGCTTTAGGTGTTTTAGTTGGATTCCTCATGTTTTTAATGTTTGTAATCATTACTCGAGTGAACAGCATGACTAACAAACCTAACTCTTCGGCTGTTTTCTTGTGAAAACATATTATTGTTTTAGGCTTTAATCTTTCTTGTCTTCTTTACAAAGCTCAACCCAATCTTTCAAAACATTGATAAAAAAAAGGGAATGTCTTTGTCATAATTGCGTATTTTTGACGTGAGCAAAGCAAAAATGGTGATGAAGTCCTAATGAAAGAGCAATATAGGAATGTCAACTTCTGTTGAAGAATTATAAAATTTTGTAATAATTTTTGTTTCAGTTGACCAAAAACTTTTGTTTGCTTTATTATATTGGCAACAGAGCAAAATAATTTGTCATTAGCCATAATGGTGCCGTCGCTCCCACATCTTTTTAAGTTTTTGTCCAAGAACAAACGATACGTCATCGTACAGATATGTTGACGATAAAAGATATTGACAATTTTTTTTTTCAAAACCTTTTCTGGCTGCGTGCCTGATGGCAGCTAGTAGTTCTAGTTCGATTTTTACCCCTTGTGGTTTGTGTAGACGCGTAAAGCCCTGAGTAATGAAGCTAAAAATGTAACAACTCTTTTACAGAAGTTACAAGTAGGCTGTAGGGCGTATCTATTGTGGATTTTTATTTTGTTGGGACATTTGGCACGTTTGATTTTGCGAAAGTTTTGGTCAAATTTACATGAAGCTTAAGCAGGTTTTCATTTGCAGATTAGAGTGCATATAGCACGATACCAAGATTTGTTTTGTAGTTTTTTCTAGTTACTTTTTCTGGATAAATTGTTCATTTCGAAGCTAAGTAGAAATTGTGGGGGCTAGCTAAAAATAAACGTACCGAAAAAGCTGCTGCGTGTTACAATTTTTTAAACGAACAGTGCAGCAGAAATCGTCTAGCAAAGACTCTAAAAGGCGCTATTGGTTGAGAAAAAATGAAAACGTTTTGCATGAAATCATGTTATTCCTTTTACAATGAGCCAAGAATTCGCTGATTTGTATCTTGTAACCAAGGATTTGCAGTAGGTCTACTATTGCATATATTTTCCCTGTATAATTATCTTGCGATGTGCTTTTCTGTAATTTCGAGAATATGCTAATAAAATGACAACGAAAAAATCGTAACGACAAAATGAAAAAAAATATTGAATTGGTAAACAATTCTCAACTGTTTGAAAAAGTAATCCCAAACTTAGTTTTAGTACCCGTAGGACTGCTAGGAAATATTTATTGCTCGTTAGGGCTTTTCGCTTCGTGACCTAATAGTGTAAGTTTGTCCTTCTGTGATGCATAGCCTACTTCACCACTAGCCAAAAAAACTTAATCTGCTATTTCGTCCAGCCTAATAAAATATAAAAAAAGTTATAAATCCAATTTCAATAAAAATTCCGGCTAAATGATACCCGGTTTCTGTTTAGCTGAATGGTTTCCGGCATAAATTGAATACGAAATCTGGTTTATTCAAGTAAATAGCTGCGTATATAGTGATAGTGTATTAGGCTTATCATACGTCATCCTTTTGGAGGACATGTCCCTCTTTTTAACTAAAAATAATTTGTCCTCCGAGGACCCAAAAAAACTCCCAAATGTCCTCCTTTTTGGCATTATGAACAGTCATCATCATATCGTATCGCTCCAGTGCTTCGTCCATAATTTAGCCTGGTGGTTGGCTTCTTTGACGTCATTAGCAGAGCATGATGGTCCTAAGGGGCAATGTCGTAAAATATGGTCCATTGTCTGAACCAGGGGCGGCTCGTAGTGAAGGCTGCAAAGGCTGCAGCCTACCCAGTTTATCACCTCCTTATTTTTTTTTAAGAAGCAAAATTTTTTTACCTATTCTTGTCTTTCATACAACTATCGACAATATTTTTTTTGAAAAAAATAATTTTTGTACAAAAAATGGCAACACGTAAAGACAGCCACAGCCTTTCGTAGCAAGAACTAACCCTGTAGTGTTACGTCATCAATGCTTTATGGAAGTTTGAATTACGTTCAATAAGACGTGTTAAGGCTGTGTCAAAGCAGCCTTTTTGGTGGTTATTGAGGTGTAAAGCTTAGAGATTGGCTCTATTTAGTTGCAATCACATAGAGATACTGGGTTTAATGAAAGATATGGGATGTTACGGGTTGCATACAGCTTAAGCTTGTAATACAGTGGTAAAGGCTAGTAGACTTTAGTTATATCTTATTTGAACTAATAGATTGCGTAAAAAGAAAAACTTTTAAGCTGTTGATTGACCGGTACCGCAGCTTAGCTAGGTTTGAAGACTAGTGGTAGCTTTTTTGTAGCCCACTGGATGTAGTCAACTAGGTACAATAGCAGAGTACCGGTAGTGTACTTAAATAGAAAAATTTGTTTAGGCCAAACTTGTGTTTATTCATGTAGACTACAGGTGCAGGTTACCTAGGCTACAGGTACGCACAGAATCAGCTATTGGTACAGTGGCGTGATAAAAAAAATTGTAGAGTAATAATAATTCATGGGAAACCTGCCAGTGTTCCTGCAGTTGTGTATAGCCCAAAGCCTACCGCCTTGCTAGTGAAATAAAGAGTTTTTTTTTCATTTCAGAGCGAGTATTTATATCTAGTGAAAATATGTCAAATCATTTTTATACGAAAATTTTTGGTAAGTTATCGTTTAGGCTACGGCGTGCAGACGCGATGACTTTTTTATATGGCAGAGGCTAAGGTTACGTGACCGTAACATTTGTCTCTTTGGTTTATTTTATTATCCCTTCACGCTTCCCTGATTGTACGAGAGCGTGACGAAGTAATAGAATAAACTAAAGAGGCAAATGTTACGGTCACGTAACTTTAGCCACTTCCTTTTTTATTTACTTTTTTTTTGCTCTTCACTTTGATTTTGGGGGGAAATTTGGGCATCTGCGGACGTGATCACTTTTTTTTGCTCTTCACTTAATTTTGGGCGGAAAACGCACGTGATAACGTTCAAAGAACCTGTCCTTTTGCGCAATGAAAATATGGTAGCCCTATAGCGTAGCCTATAGTCCCAAAGCTTATCTGCCGTGATTTGAATCACACTGAATTTAGCCGTGCTCGTGAATCGAACCCGTGCCTTTACTAAGCTATTTCCAGGGACAGCATTTAAATGCTTTAGCTAAATCCAAAAATAGGCTAATACACATACGTTCTTGCTTTGATCAAGTTCAGTAATAACTAATTCATGCAGATGTGCTATCGCTAGAGATGTAGAATAATTTTCTGGAAAGCCAAACTGAGTTCGAACAGACAGTTTGTATTTATCCCAGAATTTTAAAAGTCTCTTTTTAATTATTATTTTAAGAATTTTATTGAACGTGGAGAGAATTGACATAGGACGATAATTTTTTAGTTCAGTTGGGGGCCCCCCTTTATGTAGAGGTGTAACTCTGGTTATTTTAAGTTCATCCAAGTAATGACCTGTTTTTAGACTGTTGTTAAAGATATTAGTCAAGATAGGCCTATTAGGGGTGGGTAGATTTAGAGTGATAAAGATAGGGTGAAAGACCTAGGCTTAATGTAACTTTGCAATTGGTGTGTACAAAAAACAATTTTAAAAGAAAAGCCAGCCGGTCATAGGTGGCGGAAGCGGGGAGCAGGAGCCCCCACTTCTTTTTCAGGGGGGCCCTAATTTACGCGTGTAATTTCTGTAATAATACATAAATATATTGGAAACTTAATAGGCCTACAGTCGAATTTCAAACCCAAAAAAGAGTTTAAATCCAGTGATGTTTTCTTTAAACTTTCGTTTGTGGGGTGGGGGAACAGAAAAAGTGTAATCTTCTCAGGGCCAAAAAATTAATTTGTGCTTGTAAATGTCACATTGAGCATCTTAACATATAAAAGGCAAATCAGCGATTGGTAGCATCGAAACCTGGGGTTCTCAATCTTTCAACCGTGGCCCTGTGGATCCATATTACTAATAGTGAAACCACCTCTGTGCTCAGTGTCCCGAACAAAAATTACAGCGCAGATGTTCTGTTGCCATTTTTATATTTTTGTTTTCGAAATATTGTATGAAATTTACAAAGAGTTTTTAGTCTTATTGTTAGAATAGTTTGGCAATAAATGAAAAAAGTGAGAAATTTTGGTATGGGGTAAATGATAAAGTATGGGAAAGTGTCGGAAGAGGCGTAGGGGTTGTGAGGAAGCATGGGGAGTGAGTGTGGGGAAGTGTTGGGGGAGGTGAAGGAAAGGTGTCAGACGAGGTGAATGAGGGGGGAGGTGAAGAAAGGTGTGGGAAAGTGTGAGAAAGTGTAGGGAGGTGGGAGGTGAGTGTGGGCAGAGATGGGCATTTACTGCGATAATTTATCGGCGATAGTTATCGGCGATAATTTTTTACCGATTATCGTTATCGCTCAAAGTATTTTGGATTTATCGATTACCGATATCGCTTTTGCAATATATTTTGTTATCGTCGATAAATTATCGCGATAAACGATTTTTATCAATCAATCAATCAATTCGACTTTTATTCCCGTACGCTACAAACATTAAAAATACACTTGAACACTAAATTGAGTAAATATTGGTACGGAAAACGCAACATGCAGCAAAACGGATTAGCGTTGAGGCTTGCCAGTCGAAACTGACTGGACATGGCTGCATGACCGGTAGCATCGCATTAACACATACAAATTAAAAAACATCCACAAAAACGAACCAACATTGTAAGTCTAACATATTTAAGCAGCAAACGCATGCTATTGTGGCTATTGCTGGTTTAAGCCTTACTGTTTCTTTTAATATTATCTAGCTATAGCTATTTTTTTATCCGTCTTGACTCCAAACAGAAAAACAGAATTATCAACCGTTGTAGCCTGTATTACTGAACAGAGGACGTCTGTCTTGTACGGTGGTCAAAGCGGAATCCTCCTAATCACGTTTTACAAACACAGAAGAAAACACAAAGTTGCGAAATAAAAATCATGTGACCAATAATATCATTATAATTACGAATTACGGAGGGCAAAAGAAAACAAATTAACCAATGGCGTGCGGAAGGCGTGGTTATCGGTCACGTGGTCGTCACACTATAACCAAAAAGCAGATGCAGTAATTTTTAACTCGGAATAGTAGCTTTTGCCCCAACTGACCAACTAACCACGGAGGGCTAATTTTTGAAATGAATACTTTATGTGCATAAAGTATTAATTTCAAAAAATAAATGTGTTCAAAGTTAGAGAGTTGGCGCTATGGCAAAATTCACGGAGTCGATATAGTCTTGTTGCAATTTAATAAATCTCTCTTTGTTGTGTTTAATCCCACGGCAGAGTCTATAAACTGCTCTTTTTTCTTCAAAAATCTAGAAAACCATTTCTGTGATTTGACTTACAAGAAAAAAAACTTTGTCAAACACATTGAAAATTTACCGCAATATTTATCGGAAAAATTTGTCGGCGATAATTTATCGATTACCGATATCGCTATAAGAAATTGAGATTTATCGATTATCGGTATAGTCCAGAGCATTTTTGAATTTATCGGTTATCGTTATCGCTTTACTACAGAAAGATTTATCGTGCCCATCACTGAGTGTGGGAAAGTGTGGAGAGACGTGTCAGGTGAGTGAGGGGTGTGGGGTAGGTGTTGGGTGGGTGTAGGGTAGGTGTTGAGTGAGTGTGGAAATAGGTGTCGGGTGAGTGCGGAGGATGTGGGGTGAGGTATAAAGAAGGTGTAGAAAAGTGTGTGGCCCCCCACACCTCTCCGCATCCCAACACATTTTCCCCCACTTCAACACAACCTCCACACTCACCTCATACACTCTTCTACCCTCCCCCACATCCCGACACCTTCCTTACACCCCAACACACTTCCCCATTCCTCCCCCACATATTCCCACTCCTTCCTTCTATGTTCCCCTCATACTTGTCTCAACTCCTTAAACTACCAAAAATTCCCCGATTAACCCACCACCCATAACTTTCTCAAACTCTATACTCCCCCGTTCTCCCCCAATTCTTTCCCATACTGCCCCATACTTGCTTTATCATCAATCCCATACAAAAGTTTTTCACTTTGCACATTTATTGCCAAATTTAGTCTAGCAATCAAGTACACTAAAAACTCCTCGTAAATTTCATAAAAAAATTTGAAAAAGAAATGGCAACACAACATCTAAGCTTCTTAAAAAGTTTACCGTTTTTGTGGACATATAGGCCTTACGTAAAATATGTTTTTTTGTTGAGTGGGTCTACTGAAAGAATATAAGTACAATGTGGCTGTACGCTACAGACAATCGCGATTTGATGTTACGAAAAATGAAGAAATGGAAACACTGTTGATCTTATTAGCATAATTACCGCAGCACTTCAATTTTTCGCTGCACTTTAGCTAAACGTCGCTGCTATTTATTAAACGTCGTTGCTATTTATGAAATGTTGCTGCTGTTTATTAAATATCACTGCTATTTATTAAATGTCGCTGCTGTTTATTAAATATCGCCATTATTTAATGAATGTCGCGTTATTTATTAATTCGCCGCTATTTATTAAATGTCGCTGTTATTTATTAAATGTCGTTACACTTTGACTGTTATTGTATTTTTCGAAGCGTTTTAGCTGCAGTTCATCTCACTTTAACTAAATAGCTGTGAAACTGCGTAAATGTTGCTGAAAATTCGAACAAAATTTGCTAAATCCTTTTTTTCACAACGGCCCCCCATACCTTTACCCCTTTACGATCGCTTGTAATCGCCTGACCTTACTGAAAAAAGATAGAGGCAGCTATTTTGTGCGGTTGATAGTTATATTTCATGCAAAGTAAACTTATCTACACCAGATAAGCGAGTTGTTAACGTTCGCGCCTCTGGAGCGGCAGTTTGGGGTTCAAACCCTGGGTCGGTCAAAACAGACACAGCGTTGCGAACGGCTCATTACCGCTGCGCTATTTATTCGAAAGAAGCTGTGTTGCACGGCTGTGTAGATGGGCCTCGCTTACTCGTTACACGCTTAAAACGGTGGGTATAATGAAGATTTGATTTTTACTTGATAAATTTGATCTTTTTTGCAAAATGCCGAATTAACGTCTGATGTAGGCTACAGTATGGTTCATTTTATTTCCGGCTTGCCAGAGAATATTCACAACAAAATATAAAGAAAAGGACACACTGACAAAGCGACGTACGTTAACACATGCTGAAGTTAAAATTAAACGAAAGACAAATTTTGGATTTTCGTTATAACTAACTTACGAAAAGCTTTTTGGTGGAACATAATTTCAAAAGAGATTTAAAAAACGCCGAAAACATCTTTTAAATTTAGGTATAGTCTTGAAAAAGACTGTTTTTGAACCAAACATTTTCGTCTCGCTCTCTTCAGGGTTCAACGCGAGAGTAAATTGAGAAGGAAAAGGTGGTCTATATATTGTCATCAGCTTCATTAAAAAATCTGCAACAAAACAGGAGGAAAAGGACAAGGGCTGTGATTGGTTGTTAAGGGACGCTTGTGATTGGTCGAATATGGATGAATTTTAGAATCCAACTCAACTATCGGAGAGTTTGCAGCAAGTAGACAAATTCCTTTTGACGGCACAGAATAGGTTTCAGCGTTTTGATGAAGGTTACCTCCAGCGTCCCCAAGTGGAAAATTGTTCTAGCTTTGGCTAAAACAGAAAACTGATCAATATGATAATGAGAGGCACAATCAGGATTTTGAATTAAGGTTGACCAATAGCTGAATCAAAGTCTAGTTGATTGAGTGGGGAGTAATAATTTTGCAACGTATGGGAAGAACTTTGGTTGAATTTTCTTTATTTCGAATTGATTTTGGAATGTGTTGATTGATTCTATCTTGCAGTCGTAGGGATGTGCGACCCACGTACCGGCAATCACAGCGGCACACGTATTTATATACGACCATACTTTGATGAGTGATGGGCACAGCACCCTTATAGATTGAAGGCAGAATCTTTCTGATTTGGAAAATAACACGAGGATCGACGGCTCTAAAACAATTTTGAACGTTAGATTTTACCTGTTTTTCGAATTTAAGAGAAATATTGCCAATCCAGGGTAGTTTTAGATACACAGGGCATTTCTTTGGTCCTTTTTTGGGAAGTAATTGAAAACGGGAGATTTTCTTGGAAATGCTGGAGTTGATTATTGTTTCAGGGTAACCATTATTCTTGAGAATGGAGCGAATGCAGTCCAGCTCTTGTTTAACTTTTCCAGGTGAACAGATTACGAGGACTCGATGAACTAACGTTTCGATTAGGTTCGTTTTGCGCTTGGAAGGTGCAAGAGAATCCCAACGCCTGCAGCGACCAGTGAATGTAGGCTTTCTGTATACTGATGTTTGAAATTGCTTTTTGGATTTGTCAACTTTCACGTCGAGAGAAAAGAGTGTTTGATTGGCTTCTTTTTCCATGGTAAATTTCAAAGCTGGGTGTAAAGAATTGAGAGCACGAAAGAACTGGTCTGCATCCGCTTCTGTTCTAAAAATAGAAAAAGTATCGTCAACATATCTAAGCTTGTTTGTAGTTTGAAACAACTTATTTTCATAGTAGCCAACAGTGTCGCCAACTTAGTATCTAGATCTAGATACTTTTTTAGTCCTCTTAGATACCAATTTTATCGTCTAGATCAGGGGTGACGAACCTATTTGCGGTCGCGGGCCACTTTGTTACTTACCAATAAGCAAGCGGGCCGCATAACTTTTTAGTCATAAACAGTGGCGTAGCGAGAAATTTTCAAAGGGGGAAGCCACAATTTCCATATTTCTTTAAAGCGTTTTTTTTTTCGGCAGAACAAATTTGAAAATGATTGAGAAACAAGAAACGCTCTTGGAGGGTCCGGTGGCATGCTCTCTCGGAAAATTTTTGAAAATTTACATGCTGTAATGGCTATTTGTAGTGCTTTTTGAGTAATTCTCAGGCAAATTTTGTTTAAATTTTTTGACCCTGATTCTGAGTGCTTTGCCAAATATGATGCATTTGGCGCGCACATTTTCGATTATGCGTGCTTAAGGTGTAAGGCTTATCGCTCTCGAAGAGGTTCGAAGTTATGGAAAAATTGTATACATCAAAAACTATTTTGAAAATGGCTGGTGGGAGGATGCATACCTCTCATTCTAACCCTTGGATTAGCCACTGGCCATAAGCTACAGAAACCATCAAAAGAGTTTGGCATGTTTCAGTCACTTGGCACCATTAGTTTTGTTCTTTTTTTACTAAAAGGCAGAGTCAAAAAGGGGGAAGGATGGCACAATGGCCCCTCTCTGAATACGCTCCTGGTCATAAACATATCGGATATCGGTCCAATCTTTTTGAAATACTCTTTTTTCATCTACAATATTTCGTTTTTTCGCTGAAGACAAGCGGCTAATTAAATATAGATTAAAAAAAGAATAACTAATACCTTAAGAAAGCAGTAAAATTTGCATATGATAAATGGTACTGCCACCTCACCAATTCTTTTCCGCAAACTCACATAATTCGTACTACTGTAAGGCAAGCTAAGCTCTCACTCGAATAGTTACCCGTAAACTGGTGCACTATGCTGATTGCTGAAGCTGCAACGGACTCGAGTTATGTTATTATTATTTCATAACAATGGATGAACTGCTGAATCCTGAAACAGATGACTTGTTTTGAGCGTTTATATAATTACTGTGTGATACGCGCTTGATTAAATCAGGGGCTCAGCTTTTGATATCGCATCGCAAAGATTAGACGGGAAAAAATGTTTAAAAGTGCTGGTCTCGCCAAAATGTTCGCGGGCCGCAGGAAATTCTTTCGCGGGCCGCATGTTCGTCACCTCTGGTCTAGATCCTAGCTACTAATCTAGATACTTCTATAACTATCCAGTTTGTTTATTGTTTTATCCCTTCGCGGAAGAATGCCAGAAACTATCGCTTCAATTTTGTGAGCCGTTCTTCCGCGTGTTCAGCTCAGTACCGGTAGGCCTACTAGCCTACAGAAGGAATAGGATTTCAAGTATTTTTCTAGTCTAAGGCATGTTGCAGCAAAATGACAATTTGTGTTATGAGGAGATGAACATGGCCCGATTCTCTGATTCAATGGAGCTCCAAATTTCATGGTTTTAAATCATTAGAATGATACGGTGAGAAGTTAAAGTTAATCACGAGTAGGCCTACCAGTAGGCTGCTAAGACTGTAAGACTAATAAACAGGTAGACTAATCTGCTGATGATATGGTAAGGGCAGTTTGAGTAGCGGAGCAGGCTACAACAGCTCAGATGGCCGAGTGGTATAGAGCGTCTGTCTCTTGAGCTGTAGACTCGGGTTTGATTCCGAGTTGGGTCAAACCAATGACTTAAAAATTGGTATTCACTGCTTCCCTGCTTGACGCTCAACATTAAAGGGACAGTGTGTAGAGCAAGCCGGCAAGTTTACTTGTGGTGCCGTTGGGAAAGGCACTTAGCGGGATTCCCCCATCTTGGTGTGGTCGACCGATGGCTGGCAACTCCTAAGCGAGCTCGTATAGCGTATTGATCGCTTTCTCGTGATAGGAGGATAAATATGCAACTGCTTACTGTGAAAGACAATGGTTACAATTCATATCAATGACCAGCTGTTGTATCATAAAAGTCACCTAAGATATCTCAATACTTTGTGAAATCATACCTGGCTTGACGTACTGTAATTTCACGAAGTTACTGTTACGTTTTGAGAAATTTAAAGTAGCAACGGGCAAGTGAGGGCTTTTCAGAATCAGAAATCTCTTAGGTTTTAGCAAGTATTGATTATACATAGATTGATTGGCAATCCAAAGCAGAATGTAATTTACTGCGCTTCCGCAATATTTTTGTTGTTGGTTATTTCGACGCAAAACATACTCAGACGTAAGCAAAGGATGAAAAGATAGTAGGCAGAAAAAGGAAGGCGCAACAAAATGTTTAACCGTTGAAGCATGCAGATTGCAGACCCATAACCACTATCAGTGATGGGCACGATAAACCTTTCTGTAGTAAAGCGATAACGATAATCGATAATTTCAAAAAACCCTGAGCGATAGGCCTACCGATAATCCATAAATCTCAATTTTCTAAAGCGATATCGGTAATCGATAAATTTTTGCCGATAATTTTTTTTCAATAAATATTGCTTTAAATTTTCAATGTGCTTGACGATGTTTTTTTTTGTGAGTCAAATTGCAAAAATGTTTTGCTATATTTTTCAAAAAAAAGAGAACAGTCCACGGACTCTGCTGTGGCATTCAAAACAAAGACTTCTTTAAATTGCAACAAGACTTTATGGACACCGCGTATTTTTTCCAGCTTTTGTATCGAATGTATTTGTATTTAGTTGCATATTATTTATTCTATCACGAGAAAGCGATCAATGCGCTGCATGAGCTTGCTTAGGAAAGTACGAGCTCGCTTGGGATAAAAATTTTGCAAAGCACTCAGAATTAGGGTCAAAAATTTAAATAAAATCTGCCGGAAAATTATTCGAAAAGCACTAAAACAGCCATTCGCAGCATGCAAATTTTCCAAATTTTTCCGGGGGAGCATGCCCCCGGACCCCCTAAAGCTTTTCTGGTTTCTCAATTAGCTTCAAATTTGTTGTGCCAAAAAACTTCGCCCGAAAAAAATGTGGAAATTATGCCCCCCCTTTTTTTTTAAATTTTACTGATCTTAGGGGAAGCTAGCTACTGTAACTTTTAATTTGATATTTTGATGTTTCGCTGTCATTTGCCCTGAAGTTTCTGTTAAAATTGGAGAAAATTTAACTGTGACATCATAATAGAGCTCTAAGAGCTTTGTATACTTAAGGTACCAGGAAATCTAGCAGTTTTTGCGATTTTGTCACGAAGTTGCAAAAGTTAAAACGTTCGTTTGATGAAAAATTTAGGAATAAAAAAAATTATAGTGAGAAGTGTAACAGGCTACTTTAGAAATACCGATTAAACTGCACCTACGCAAAGCTAATGCGTCTATCGTCTTATTCATGTTTTCATGTAGCTCTGCAAAAATCACAAGTTATGACGTCATTTCGCCCCTCCAATGTTTTTTCCTGGCGGCGCCACTGCAGCTTAGGTCTCGCAGCCTAGTGTTAATATTAGCCTAAACATTTGACCAATTTAGTACCAGTACATTATTTTGCCTGTTTGTACTCTGTAGATATATACGCAGTATAGAATGGTTGCCTAGCTTAGAATAATTTTAAGTACGGTATGCATAATTCACGTCCATGCATAATTCAATTCACGTATGATGTGTTTAAAGGTGTTTGTTTCGATGTCACTGCGACTAAAATGTGTCTTCGTTAGGCTGAACATTTCTCGAAGAACTGAATGTAGCTTATGCTATTATTAAATGCTGTATATATGTCAGACTCCGTAATACCATTTGTTTTTTGTCGTATTAACGCACTTTTTGTAGTTAGATAGTAATCTAGACACTTTTGTTGTTTAGATGTGGTTTAATCAAAAATCTAGCTACTGTCTAGTTACTTTTGGTAAACAATCTAGATACTTGAGTAAATTGAGATCTGGCAACACTGGTAGCCAACAAAAATATTGGCTAGTGCAGGACCGAATGGACTACCCATTGCAACACCATCAATTTGCTTATACATAACATTATGAAAACTGAACTCAGCGGAGGTAGTAGCGATGTTTATCGTATTTCTACAATATTGCCTCTGCATGAATTTAAACGTTTATTGCTACAATATTGCCTCTGCATGAATGTATTTGAAACTTAATAGGCCTAACTTACCATCGAAATGATAACCTAGGAAAGACCTTAAATCCAGAGATGTCTTCTTTAATATTTTGTTTGTGGGGTGGAGGAACAGAAAGTAGAAGCAAGAACCTTGGGTCTGAAGACCGCATAAATTGGACATGTCACATGTGGATAGGCTAAATATGGATTGTAGGCTTATAGGGCCGGATTTACGTATTGGCTAAGCAGGCTGAAACCTAGGGCCTCGAAGAAAATGGGGGGGCTCATCACGAACAATGAAGACTTTTTTTATAAGTTACAGTTACTTTTGTGTATGCCGCAAAAAACAAAAAAACACTATTTTTTATTCTCAACATGTAGAGCTCCATGGTGTGTATTTAAACCAAACAAAAGTGCGTTGAAACCATACAAAAGTGCGATTTTAATACGATAAACGCTTATACAGTAATAACAATTGAGATTACCTTTCAAAAACGATAACATGTCAAAGTGATTATCACTAAGCCCACAGCGCCCCGGCTTTAAAATGTCTTTTCCAATGCGAAAAAGTCGTTCAACTGCAGCACTATAGAAGCAGTGGCCAGAGATGGGCATTTATCGAGATAATTAATCGGCGATAATTTATTACCAATTATCTTTATATCTCAAAATAGTTTGGATACATCTATTTCCGATATCGCTTTTGTAATACATGTTGTTATCGCCGATAAATTATCGCGATAAACGATTCTTTACGCACACAGCGTTCAAAGTTAGTGAATTGGCGCTATGGGAAAAATACATGGTGTCCGTAAAGTCTTGTAATTTAAAATTTTTGTTTGTTTTGTTTGATACCACAACAGAGTCCGTGAACTGCTCTCTTTTCTTGAAAAATCTATCAAAACATTTTTGCAATTTGACTTACCAAAAACACTTCGTCAAGCATATAAAAATTTACCGCAACATTTATCGGCGATAATTTATCGATTACCGATATCGCTTTAAAAATTGAGATTTATCGATTATCGGTATCGCCCAGGGTTTTTTGAAGCTATCAGTTATTTATCGGTATCACTATGGTACAAAAGGGTTTATCGTGCCCATTACTGGCAGTGGCGTAGTGGTAGCGAAAAATTTAATATAAAGGAAGGGGGGCATTATTTCGACATTTTTTTAAGCGTAGTTTTTTATGGCAGAACAAATTTGAAGCTGAATGCGAAACGAAAAAGGCTCCGGGGGGTCCGGAGGCATGCTACGCAGTAAAATTTTGAAATTTGCATGTTGTAGGTCTTACTGGCTATTTTAGTGTTTTTTGAATAATTTTCAGGAAAATTTTGTTTAAACTTTTGACTTTGATGCTTCACCAAAAGGATGCATTTTGTTCGCACATTTCCGATGACGCGTGCTTAAGGCGAAAGACGTATTGTTGTCGAAGAGATTCAAAATTATGAAAAATTGTAACCTATTTGAAAATGGCTGGTGGGGGATGCATACCCCTAATCCTACCTCTCTGGATGCACCCCCCCCGGCCATAAGCTACGAAAACTATCAAAAGAGTCTGGCATACCTATATTTCAGTCCCTTGGCACCATTAGTTTGTTCTTTTTTACTACAGGGAAGGGGGACATGACACAATGCCCTCCTCCATAAATACGATCCTGACTATAAGGAAGAGCATTATTGTAATGAATTAATAGTTCCGTAAGTTCTTCATGCATAAAAGCGTTCGCATATACTGTTTGTGAGGGCGGAGCAAAAAGGAATTCCTCTACTTTATCGACATTGGCACATTGCTAGATCTTCGTTGCTTAGATTGTGCGAAGAAACAGCCAAAAAAACTGTCACTTGAGCTTGCATCCCGGTCGTTGTCTGTGTCACTACTTGTCGAAGTATCTAGAGCATTGTCGGTTGCCTTGTTTATTTAGTACATTGATCATTTTTCTTTTCAATTTGGCCTCAGCTTCAGTGGGCTCGTCAAAGAACCAAGCTCATTATTATGAGTGGAGTGAAACTAAATAATTTTTTTCCGCTTTTTTTAGAAGACAAAGATGCCTCATAAAAGTAACTGTAACTTTTGAGGTTCTAAAGTAATAACTAATTACAAATTCCGTTACATTTGCGCAAAAGTAACTTAGTTACAGTTACTAAAAAAGTGACTAGTTACAGTAACTAGTTACAAAAGTAACTAATTACTGACAACCACTGCAAATAAACAAGAAACACCTGTTGAAATCACAAAACTGAAAAACTTCTCTCTAAAAAAAAAAAAATACCAAATACTAGTGTTGCCAAATATATTTTTAACCATGATTTCATCATTTATACAATGCATTGCTTAATCGTAACTAGCCTACTTATCATTTTCAAAACCACTTAAGTAGTGTTACTTATTAATTTAACTACGTTAGTAGAAGTATAAGTAGTCGAAATTCAAATTACTTAAGTAAGTACCAGTTACAAAGTAAAACTACTTAAGTAGTTTACTTCAGTAAAACTACTTCGTTACTTTACACCACTACTTGCTGCTACATTTTATTGCATAGTTTCTGTAGTTTCCGCCATAGTACGGATACACGGATTTTTTTCGAATACTCGGACTTTTTTCGAAATGCAATATGACCACTTGAGTCGCTGATCATTAGCATTAATACTTAGAATATAGAAGATGAGCTGGATATGGATGCGCGAATTGCGAAAAGCTAGACAAGTGATGACCGGAAAGTGTGTTGAAAACAGAGTTTCGTCAGCAGTTTTTTGAAATATTTATTATTTAGGCTGTCTCCTTTCGCCGAAAGAAGTAAAGCTCAATAAATTTACCCCAGTTGTCTTTCGGCTTTCGCCGTTTTACGCCAAAGCAAGAAATCAGCTGAAAATTTCCCCCAGCTGGCGTAAATTAGCGTTCTCATTTCCGCCGAAGATCTTCGGCATAAATGCCCCCGATTACAATATGCCAGTAACATTAGTTTACCAGCATAGGCCTTGTCTAACTTCAACTGTCTAAAAGGTTGATTTAGCAATTCAAGAAAATTGGAGTTACCGGTACAGACTAAACAGGAAAACTGAAAAACCGTGGTTCACCCACTTCTTTGACCTGTTGACTGCTAAATGCAGAAAGAGCAGAAAAGAATAGGCTATAGTAATTGTAGGCTATATTGGTATACTGGTGTGGTTACTCTAGATCTACCAGTCAACCCCTCCTAGACTGACAAACTAATCTGCTAATGGTCTGTTAATGTTAGGCTTATGCCAGTAGACTATGCTCTCTGCTACAACACAGCATACTGTAATGCAGTTTAGTCTAGTAAGTACGGTACCAGTACTCTAATACTAGATATTGGATAGGCTACTAGACAGTAGACAAGAGACAGTAGAAAATGAGGCTAAATCCACCTTATGAAAAATTACAATTTTTAAAAATCAACGGAATTTACAAATTCGAAGTTGCTAAATTTTTGTCTAAATTGGCTGCTTGCAAGGTGTTTCAAGAAGCATGTACTGAAGCGAAAGGAGTGTACATTTCACAGAGGGAAGCATACTACGCATCTAAGCTACGGCTCTACAAGGGTGATACTAGGAACACCTACAGAGTTGTTAATCAGTTGCTTGATTGGCAACTCAACAGCAAGGACCAGCCATTTTGTGACTTGGATGATTATACAGTTGCCTGTAACTTTGCTGATTTTTTTGCTAACAAGGTGAGAAATATTTCCAACAGTATTGCAGCAACATCTTCGACTGATATGGGAGATAACACTGTGAAACAATATCTTCATTTAAACTGTGTTAAGGAAGTCGGATTGTCAAATATGCGTTCTTTTCAACCACGAATAGTTAGTGATCTCAAGGATGTCATGGATGAAATGAACAGTAAAACTTGTGACTTGGATCCTTTTCCAACTCATCTTGTTCTAAGGTGTTTAGATGTTTTGTGGTTGCCACTTCTTCACATGGTTAATTTATCATTAGCAACAAGTGTAGTACCTCATACTTTGAAAAACGCTTGTGTGGTGCCATTGCTTAAATGTCAGTCCCTGGATAGTGATGTTATGGGAAATTATAGGCCTGTGAGCAACCTCTCTTATGTTTCTAAAATTATTGAAAAATGTGTGCATAGGCAAGTCATGGTTCATCTGGAGTCAAACAGTTTACTGGACTGTTATCAATCTGCATATAAAGCTAATCATAGTTGTGAAACTGCCTTGGTAAAAATCCATTGTAATATTCTTACACTGCTTGATTCAAAATTGAATGTAGTTTTAATTGTTTTTGACTTATCAGCAGCTTTTGACTCTGTTCATCACAAATTACTTCTACATAAATTAAAATATCACTATGCCTTTGATGATATTGTGCTCTTGTGGTTTGAGTCATATCTTACTGCGAGAAAGTGTTATGTTAAGTTTGGTCGTGCTGTCTCTCATTCTGTGGCTGTCTCCACTGGGGTGCCTCAAGGTTCCATTCTGGGACCCTTATTGTTTAGCCTTTATGTTCAGGAAGTCGTAGCTATTGCAAAATTGCACAGTATTAACATTCATATGTACGCGGATGATATTCAGTGTTATTTTGGTTTTCCTAGGGATATGTCATTGTGTGCTATAAATGAAAAGATTGGAGCTTTTGTCTCCGATCTGAATAAGTGGATGAACTGTAATCATCTTACGCTTAATTAGTCGAAAACCAGTTTCATTGAGTTTTCCTCATCTCGTGTAGATAATTGTATTATTTCAAGAATTACTTTAATTGCTTGTACCAGTGATGTGTTGTTCCGTCAACAACTGTAAAGAATTTTAGAGTTATATTTGATGGTAATCTGCTTTTTGACAAGCATGTTAATAAAATAGTATCTGTTTGCTATAATAATATTAGAAATCTTGGAAGAATTGGTTCAAAGCTCTCTATACCTCTGAAAACGCAGCTAGTGCACTCAATGATTTTCTCCCACCTAGATTATTGTGATGCAATTTTGTACAATTTACCTGCATTTCTTGTGCGGAAACTTGCTAAGGTGCTTTATGCTGCTGTACGTTTTATTTTTAATATGCGTGTATCAAGAAATCGATGTCATATGTTGCCATATTTAAAGAAATTACATTTTTTGCCCATTAAGTACCGAATTAATTTCAAAATTGCTATGCTAACATTTAAGTGCTTGCATGGATCTTCACCACAGTACCTTCGAGATTTAGTTTCTAGAAAATTACCATCGGATAAATACAATCTTAGAGATAATGAAGATGTGTTCTTGCTTGAAAATATGTGTAAGTGTCGAAAAGTCAAGTCAGAATGTATGTTTTCAAATTCATCTTTTCAAGTTTGGAATGCATTACCACTTTGCATTAGAGAAATTGATAATTTACAAACTTTTAAGTGCAAATTGAAGTGTCATTATTTTGAATTGGCTTTTTTTGATGTACCGAATGTTTAATGTGTTTGTGTGTCTTTTTTTTCTGTGATATTGATAATTGTTACTGTGATATCTGTAATGACTGAGTTGTGCACTGTGTAGGCCTAGCCTATGATGTGTCCCTTAGGCAGATGATTGACAACAAGGTTGACTCTCACCTTAAGGGACTAATAAATCATTGTTATTATTATTTATTTTGAAGTGTACTTAAATAAGTTACCGGAGTTTTGCGGTGACCATTTTAAGGATTTTAGAAAATTGTCTGCAGTCCACACTTCTACCACAAGGAATGCTCGATTAGATGACTATTTTGTACCAAAAACTTGTTACATTAAAACAGATCAATCGGTTAAGGTATTTATGCTAAAATATGGAACTATCTGCCCAGTCATTAAAAAAAAGTAAATCTAAGGTATCTCCTAAAAAAACTTTTCTTAAATCACTTAAACAACATTTTCTTGATACTGATCTTGACAATTAATAAAGTTCACACCTATTAATGCTGATGACCTGTCATTCTTGTGCTGTAGCATCTTGATAATGTAAACCGTTTGTTTCCCCATGTTTCTGTTCTTGCTCGAATATTAATTATCACTATCATAATTTTGCTTATATACAGGGTGTCCATAAAGTCTCTTTACAATTTAAAAAAATTATTAAAAAGTGAAATGATGAGATATCGTAATGAGGTTTGTTTTATGTTAATCTGTATTTCAAAAAGTTTTTATTGACACATTAAATACACTAAACATTTAATTAAAAATAATTAAAAATATCATTACTTTATTTAATATACTTCTATATGGGCACCATTAATTGCACGAAGCACATCTAAACGGTACTCAATTTCCAGCCATGTTCGTTGTAGCATGGCCTCATCAATGGTTGTCATGGCATTGGAAGTTCTTTGTTTTAGGTCATCTATGTCCCGTACTTTTGTTTTATACACAATATCCTTTACGTAACCCCAAAGAAAGAAGTCCAAGGGAGTGATGTCTGGTGAACGTGGTGGCCATGGAATTGGCCCATCCCTTCCAATCCATCGGTTGGGAAAAGTTTCATTGAGGAACTCACGAACATGCAATGTTAATAAAAACTTTATGAAATACAGATTAACATAAAACAAACCTCATTACGATATCTCATCATTTCACTTTTTAATAATTTTTTTAAATTGTAAAGAGACTTTATGGACACCCTGTATATTATTTATGCTCCAAGTTTTTTTTCATTGTGTTTTTTCTTTTCTTTCTTTATATTTTTTTGTTGTTCGTTGAGGAGGCAGAGACTCTGCAACCATGCAGCCTTCGGCAGCAGGTTAATGGTCTTTTGCGCTATACCTCACCACCTGTGATTTTGTTTTATAATAGTGCTGTAGCGTAATTGAAGTATGTGTCTTGACGGCGTCTAATAAAAAGTTCTGTTCTGCCTCCTTATAAGCCTCAAATGCTTTATTTTGTTCGTCCTGAACTGCAATATTTGGTTCGTGACTATTTTTTTTTTTTTTAATTTTCAAACTCCATCCTTAAAGTATAATTGAGGCCCGGTGGTGTTATTCAATCAAAAGGTTTTTGGATAATATAGTTTCTCGGTTCTACATTGCACAAAGAAGTAACTATGTTGCTTTTTCGCATATAGATGTAGAGTATTTTATAGTTTATATATAGCAAAAAATGGCAAATAGAAAATAATGTTTTTGAGACTACCGATATGCAAGCTGAGCTTTATCCTCTAAATGACAGCCATGATGTTGAAGAGTCCTAGAAGATGGGAGTTACAATTATTATTAGAGCCATCTTATATCATTTTTATAAAAGAACGCTGGCATATTTATGCAGTTAAAAAAAAGTACTTAAATTGACCCAAAAACTCGAGAGATATTAGACTTTTTGTTTCTTGCCTTTTGTTATGGTTGAGTGATTATATATGGAATTTGGTTATTTGCAGCTTAAAACTTGACACACTATACTATTGGACAAACTTACAGAAGAGCCGAACCTTGGACACCAAGTAAATGTGATTAGAAGGCCTTAATTTTAGTCATGCGCTCCTTGCTCGTTTCTGGTTCAATCTCAGTACACGATCATAGTTTATATAAATACTGTAGGCCTACTGTTAAATTTTTTGGCATTAAGTACACAAAAAAGTACAAAAAAGCAAAAAAGGTAATGATTTCACAAACATTTGCCTGTATTAACGGTATGTTTGCACAGCCCTCAAAATATGGACATGTAATTCAATGATGAAATACCCAAAGCATGACTAAAATTAAGAATTTTGACCAGCTTTTCTCAAAATTTAAAAATTGAGGCCCTCTGATACATTTACTTGGTGTCCAAGGTTCGGCTCTTCTGTAAGTTTGTCCAATAGTATAGTTTGGGGTCGAGTTTTAAGCTGCAAATAACCAAATTCCATCTAAAGTCAATCAACCGTAACAAAAAGCAAGAAACAGAAAGTTTGAAGTCTCAGGAGTTGCTAGGTCAATTCAAGTACTTTTTTAAAAATTGTTTAAATAATAGTGTTCTTTCATGAAAAAGATATAAGATGGCTCTAATAATCGTAACTCTCAAAAAGCGAACACAAGCATTCATTTTTTCTTAGTTTAGATAGAAACGATGTTTAACTCCCCCCCCCATAACTTTTTAAAAGTAAAACGGATCAATTTTTTAAGTTTATTTTCGGAATCAGCAGAAAAAGCTGCATTGAAAAAAGCCTTTGAAACAAAAAAAAAAAAAAAAATACGGAAGAGTAGAAAGATCTGGGTGTCCTCATGTAAACAGGGCTTCAAAGGCCTGGAATTAGTGTGTTAGTCACAAATTTTACTCTGAGGGTTAAAGCATTGAAAGTAGATACTCGGTTTATGATGATCAGAAACTTGACATTTCCGAGCACTGACGCAATGAGTTATCGGTATATTATGCAAAATTCTATATGGTACGCATCATTATATGCGACACACAACTTTCTGAAAGTATAGACGCTAGCCAATGAAAAATAGTTTTTTAGGTACTCTTTTTTTTAAACTTCTGTCAAAGTTTGTTCTCAGCAATGTATACGCATTTCATTTAGAAATAATGTGGCACACTTGTGGCTTTTGCAGTTTTGCCACACTAAGATTTGAGAACTAAACTTTGCTAGCACTATAATCGAAACAACATGTTTCTTATGTTTTTTTTGTGATTTTAGTGTATATTTATCATACCATGTACATACCGGTACTATATTTTGAACTCATTCTTTATTGCTTTTTTATGCGGTAATTTCTACGTGGCATCATTCAGTTCATAGAGTAATAGAGTTATTATTCTGTATTGCTTAATAGTCTTCATGTGGTTTCTATATAAAAACAGCATTTGTATTTGCTTGGCAGTTTTAATGAAACATAACTATCTATGTTACATACTTAACAGTATTGCTGGCACATCTAAACTCAATTTATATACCGGTACAGTAATATACCAGAAGCTGAAAGATTAGAAGTTTGAGATAAGTTGGTTGTTAATTGGTAGACCTACAGTATTTTAGTTGGAATTTGGTTTACATGTTCAGTCAAATTTTTGCGTTAATGCATCAACCTTCTATTTTTATATGTTTATTTTTAGACTTGTGAATAACAATGCTCTTTCATTGTATTTAATAAATAGGCCAGTTTGACTTGGTTGTCAGATTTACTGTCTAAACTGCATTTGCAAATTTCTTCTCTCTGTGAGTGATTACCTGAAAATTTAAGTTTAGGTATGTGCTGGATAAAATCAGATCTTCATTATTCTCATTGTATTCACCAAAGTGTGTAACGAGTGGCAGAGCTTGTCTGTATGGCTTAGTGCCTGGGAACATGCTCCAAAGAAATGTTGCAACAATGGCGAGTCGTTGGCGACACTGTGACCGATTTTCCTGGCCTGGAAATCAAACCCCAGACATCCCGCACCGATAGCTACATCTTATCAGTACTGATAATCAGTAAAGCCATTGTAGCATGACAATTACTGTATATATGTATTTTTTTGATTTACATTACGTTCAGTTAATACTTAATGGTTGCACGCAATGATATTCTATGATGAAATGGATTATATGTGAGTGAGCGTTTTAACTGCAGTTGTCAAAACTCTACAGGTGCTACAATGGGTAACTTACTGCGCATTCTTCAGTGCAAGGAAGAAATTTTTGAAGACTTATCTTTGGATTTTGAAAGTATGCGTTAGTTTAAATTTTTTACAGATGATTTAAGATGTGTAGTGGTGATTATAAAGTAGTAGAGTGTTTCTGGGGATTTTTGCTTTTATATAGAAGCTATATAATTTCGTGTTTTTTTACTTTTTGGGCAGGTGTTTGATTGCTTGTAATAAATGCTAAATTGGGTTTTAAAAGTTAAATCTCAATAACAAAGAAGTGTATATGTCAAGTGATTAGGCTTGTTGAATGGGCAATATACAAATTTTCTAGTGCTTGTTTTTAAGTAAGACTCTTCGCTTGTTTGTTGAATCTAACTAACTTATATATCATAGGAGTTTGTTTTTTAAATGGATTGGGATAACAATGTTGCACGTCCCCCAGTAAGCAAACGTTTTGGCTTTTCTTAAAGTTTTTAAATTATGTAGATAAGTTATTTGTAAGTTGAAACTAGGACACATATTTGAAATCAAAAAATAGCTGGGCTATATTTTTTACTTGATGTTTTTTTTTTACTTCTACAGGAAGTAATTTGTAACTGAGTCTTATTTCTTTTGGCTTCCTTTTTGTAGTAGAAACAACGTAATACGCTATTGTTTGCTTATAATGATTGCATTGGCCTGGGAATGAGAGTTTAGTGTTGAGTGTGGGTAGATACAACGCACATTATCCATAGCAGGTTCATGAGAGGTAAAGCCTCAGCATGCCAAGGAGCTGCTATACTATATTCAATTTTAACTTGGAAAATCTGCTTGATAAGTAGGGGTGTCCATTTCAGAATAATTAGTATTCTGGAATAATTCTGGATCTGGAATTCTGGAATAATTCTGTATCTTTTTTTTTCGAATCCTAAATATATAAAATGGACGTTTGTAGTACTTTGATATCAGTTCAGCACGCAACCGCTCGACTACAGCAAAACAAAAAAAATCAATCATTTGTTTCATTTTTGATGAAATTATAGCCAGCACAAGAATTACAGCACTATAAATTCGAAGCATATATATACGCAGTGGCATAGTCATGGAACAAACAGCGGGCATGCCTCGCTTAAATTTTAGAAACACGTAAAAAAATACGGTTCCAGTAATATATACAAGAGGTGTACTGTATGCTGCACTCATCGCCTCCTGCAAATTTTTTACGGCCTCCGACGAACACCACTTGATCACACACGCGAGGCCAAGCGCGCACTTGCGTTTATGCGCAGCACCTGTAAAGATTTATTTAGGCGCACTTTTTCTTCACAATTAAACCGAATTCTAAAAACGGAACCGGTTCCGTAGTGTTCCATATTCTGAAATGGACATCCCTATTGATAAGCAAGCAGTTTTATCTAGTAGGATTAGCTGCAACTTTTATGGAGGAAAAACCCTCGAGTATTTTATAGCTTCTTCATATATTTTTCTGTGGCAGATGCTCGGCCGTCTCCAGAAGAAAAAGAAGTTTATGACCGAGTTGCACACACCTTATCATTTGGTCCTGGCATTATTACTGAACTACAATCGTATAAAGGTGCTGGCGAGGAAATAAGAGGGGTATGTTCGTGTTATTTTTAATACATTTATTACTGAGCAGGAATATAATAAGCATAGGCTAGAGTGTCAAAGTTTGACATGTGAATATCAACATACCGCAGTAGCAATACTATTAAAAACGTATTGGTACATTAAGGACACTTGCATAATAACAGTTTTTCTCATTTACAGATTCCAAAGATTTTACGTACTCTTTATGTCATTAAACCCCGTGAAGTATTTTATATTTTCCAATGTTGTGAGGCTAGTTTTATTCGGCCTTGTTTTTAGTAACCTTTTCGGAAAGTGAGAGCACCGCGACTTGTAGCCTAAAGTAATATTCGTTGTGAGTACGCTACTATTATGTATTTAAAGCTGGGTTATTTTTTTCAAAATTTGACATCGGTCAATTGACCTAACTGTCTACAAAAATTTCGGTCTTTTCAATTTTTTTTCGGTCATGTTTAAAGTAACAAGACGTTGATGCATGTTTGAAGCAGGCGCTTCATGTACACCTACTCCCTTGTGCCGCAACACAAAAGCTATGATACTTTGTACAATTTGATGTCTGTTAAACCTGACACTGTGACACCGGTAGTCCGTTTGTAATAAATTGTTGCTTGCATATTGGCAAAATATTTACTTCGGTCAATTGATCGAAATGGCTTTTATTTTTTCGGTTTCTACGACTTTAATTTGGACTATGACAGAAATTTTAACGAAAAAAAAAAATAATAAAAAACAGATTTAGAGACTGCTAGAGAAATTTAGAACACTCTTGCATGTCTTTTTGAACACTGTGTTTTTTTTTGTTGTTGTTTGTTTCCTGCTATATAAATGCTGTATTATTGTAATTTCAGTTGAATTGTTCAGCTTGCTAGGTTATCACGCTCAATAAATCGTCGAGATACTTTTTGTGTGAAATTTTGTAATAAATCGTGCAGTTTTTATGCGAACCTATACTACAGAGTAACATGAAGTTTGTAGACGTTTCGTATTACAGCTTTACTGATTGGTTGCTGATTTATTTAGAACATGGGTGGGCACACTAGGGCCGCCCTCCGCGGGCACTTACAAAAATATGAACCTGGGACTCTACTGATATAATTGCATTTGCGGACGAGATAAACTTTTTTTTTGCTGTTTACTTAATTTCGGGAAGAAAATAGGACATTTGCGGACGTGGTGACCGTTTTTTTGCTCTTCGCTTGTCTTTGGGCGAAAAATTGGACATCGGCGGGCGTAATGACCTTTTTTCTCTTCACTATATCCGGCCCAACTCGCTTGACTTTAAATTGCGCCCCCCTCCCTTTTCAAATTTCTGGGCACGACCCTGGTCGTGATGACCTTTTTTACGTTGCTTCTCTGTGGAGTGCGGCCCTCGGCTTCAAAATTTTTTTCAATGCGGCCCTTCGTGCGAAAAGTTTGCCCACCCCTGATTTAAAACATAATAGAGCTAAACGTTTTGCGGCGTTTATTGGCGTCTAGTCACGCATTGAAGTACTGTTGTGTCGTGAGTTGATAATATTAATAGAAACTTTGCAGGTTTTATATATTTACACGTCGTTGTGATGTCATCCCAGCGATGCTAGAATGTTTGATTTATTGCCTTAGTGACAATTTTATTAAATACCTATTTATTTATCGTCAGTAGGATATTACTTGCAAGTTTTAGTTGCAGCTTGAAGATTTTGTGATACACCATGCAATCGGCTTAGAATTTAATTTGCTCTTAAATATTGTCGTGCACATCGATAGATGCGATAAAAACCAAATAAATTTTTCTGTGAAGCAACAATACCTGTAACTGCTTTTTTTAAAAAGCATATTTTTCTTTTTCTGGTAAACCATAAGTGAATACTAGATAGTGAAAATAGGGGTTGACATGTAAATACCATACTTGTTGTTTTCGGTCGTTTTTGATAGCAGTTTCTTTTTTAGGCGATATCCAATCCTTCTAATCAAGAAAGTCAAGCTTCAGCGTGGCATGCTGTTATTCCACTGGTAAAACAACTCAAAGAATTTTTCGAATTTTCAAAGTGTTTGCGTAAGTTTTTTTTTTATATGCCTTTGTTTTGCAGTAATTCTGTGGTTAAGGTAAATGTAGGTTACGTGTTGCATGTACATTGTACAACCCACTGGTATTTTAGTATTTGCTGCTGAGTAACTTTGCTTGATGTTGATGTAAAGATAGCATAATATACCAGTACTGCTTCTATTAGTTACTTATGCACATTTATAATATTCTTTAATTGATGGTAACGTTTATGTTTCTAAAATGTATACAAAGCTTCTTAGCCTCGTAATTTTTCTTTGTTCTACTACTTTAAACGTAAAAACATTCCCCGAAATAGCATGGTGGTGTTGTTATTGTTTTCATTTTTTGAGTTTCAAATAAAAAAGTTTGTTTAACTACTGCATTAAAACAATGTAGGATATTTGTGTCGGCTTGGTTTTTGAATGAGTCTGTTATGGCTCATTTGTTGTTGAATGCATGAATAATAAAGCGACTTCTACTTTTTTAGTCACATTGTGGGAATGGAATGTGCAATTTTTAGAAAGAAAGTTCTTGTTAAAAAAGCGACTTCTCTTTTTTAGATACCGTACATTTTGAATACCGTACGTAAACTTGTCGTAATCATGCGCATTATTTATTGTTTTATATACCGGTATAGCATCCAAGTTTTGAAATTTTGCTTATCTTTGGAAAAATGCATGCTAACTTATTCTTTGTTTCGTGTAACTTGTGTTGTAATGTAGCTATAACTCGCATGCTACTTTTTATGACTAATACCGTTGCTTTATAAGCCCTTACTACGCTGTAGGAAGTCTATTGCTGGATTGATAAATGTAAAGCAAGGCTCTAAGAACCTTCCGGAAACGGGTGCTAATCCACACGTAGCATATCAAGTTTTATACCATTTGCTTGTTGAGCGGGTTTTTGCACAGCAATTGTATTGTGCATGTAAATTTCTTGTGCTTTTTTTTCACTCTGTTGAGTACTTGTAGAGTAGACTTATTTGTCAATGTTTGCTTCATATTTGCGAAACCGTTGCTTTTGAAATTGACTGATTTCGCACTAGAGCTTGTCTTGGCTTATTCAAATCAAAATCAAATCTTCACTAGGCTCGCGGTATTACGCTAAAGCGTGTAACGAGTGGCGGAGCCCATTTCCGTGGCTTAGCGCCTGGGCTACACAGCTCCAAATTAAGGAATGCCGCAACGGTGGCGAGCCGTTGGCGACACTGAACCGATTTGACCGACCCGGAAATCGAACCCTGGACCTTCCGCACCGATAGCGTGTGCGCTAAGCAACTGAGCTAACGGCTGGTGTGTTGGATTATTTGATGTTTTTATTTCGTGTTTTTGTCGAAAAGTAATTAAGGCATACCGGTAATGATCTTACAGAATTCTTAGATCCGAATTAGATAATAATTTGAATTTCTGTTAGTAAAAGTTAACATTCAGCTGGGATGCGTTAAAACAGGGGTTCTTAACCGGGGGTATTTACCTATCAAAGGGGTAAATTTTCTAAGTTAAAGACTAAAAAAATTTTTTATTTTCAGTAATGATAAAGCAGTAGTGGTACAATGGGGGTAAATTACACTTCGTTCTTTCGGCAAAGGGGTAAACAGGACAAAATAGGTTAAGAACCCCTGCGTTAAAGCATCGATAGAATTGTGAAACGTATAGATTCGTTACAACTTATTAACCTTGACACAAATTTGGTAAAACATTTTTAGCAAGCATTTGACGCTTCTGCCATAAGCAGAATTTTGTAAAAGATTGAAGTTATGCGCACAGGGCGAATTGTGATTGCAAAGAGAGATGGCAGAGCACGGCTAATATAGCTTAACAGCAAGCATGTTAAATTATTTAAGCTTTTTTTGTAAAGCTTATTACTATATTTTTGAATTTACGACACACTATCCTGTAGAATTTGGCATTTCATTCGACTAAACTGAGCCAGCCGGTTAATGTAGTGTTTAAAGACATCGCTATGTATGCGGCGGTCTGGCTTTGATTCTCGGGACCGTCGAATCGAACACACTGTCGCTTACGGCTCGGTGCCGCCACTACGTTTCCTCGGAGTCAAAATTGTGTTACCCAGGCTCTAAGTCGCGAAGTCGGGACCCGCCGTCATTACACGCTTTGGCGTATAATACCGCGAGTATAATGACGTTTTGACGCGACTAAATTGCGAGCGAATTGACATGCGATTTGTTCGTTAGTGTTAACAGTGCTTTAGTGTTCTTTGGACTTGTGATCGTGGATTATGCGCATTCGGTTAAATGTAGGTTATAACGTTTGTATTTTTGGACTTTTATTTGTAGGTAATTTCACCACAAGTTTTCCTTTATTCATTTATTAGCAAGTTATCAAAGAATGTTTTGTTTTTTGGGAGACAGTTAATTTTCGGTATATTTTTCATAAGAAGGATGCTTCATGCAGTTATTTTTGATTACGTCTCGGCAAGAACTACGTTGGTCGTGATACGTTTTTGTTATTGCCTCTTTTATTTTGTATTTGTGTGGACTCTTTTAAGTCTTAACAGAATAAAATCTCAAGTTTGCTTTTAGCTAAGTAAGTGAGTGTACAGTACATGCTTGTAAGCGCATTTGTTCAAGTTCTTTAAATTTATTTGTAGGTGTTGATCAAGAGCTAAACGTCTGTCTTTTGCAGAGACCTGCGTTCAAGATTTGTTGCAAGAACTAATATCCCAACCGATGTCTCCATTGCAAAATCTTGAAGCAAAACAAGCGCTTGCGAAACAATTTGCTGAAATTCTTCATTTTACGTTAAAATTCGATGACTTAAAAGTAAGGGTGATTTGTAACTATTTGAATAATTACCAGGCTAACTATTTCGTGGTTGGTGTGCAGGTTTCGGTACCGGAGTTGAAATATTTTATAAAACATTTTCAGCAGGAAATAAGAATTTGTGTTTCTCTAGTTTATAATTCTTTTGATAAGTTGGTTTTCGTTTCAATTTCTTCTTACACGGAACAGCGATGTTTGCCGTGTTTAATTCGCTCTACGTCAATATTTGTCGAAAGACTTTCACTCCCCAGTTTTCGTGAAAAACTCGATATCATAGCTTGGTATTAGCAGGATAATTTTGCTTAAATTAGCCGAAAATATTTGCAATTCTCCCATTGAGCTTTATGTTTTCTGTTGAGTTTGGCTGTTGACCCTAAGATTGCGCTGCCGGAATACTTTTTGACTGGAACATAAGAACTTTTTTATAGTTTTTGTAGGAATTTGAACTAGTGCACTTAGTTTAAAGTTTTTTCTTTCAGATGAATAATCCTGATATTCAAAATGACTTCTCTTATTTCCGACGAACAATGTCACGACGCAACATGAACATGGCTTCGGTGGGAGTTGATTACGATGAAGGCAGATGTGTCTCAACAGAGCTGGCTAACGAAATGTCACTGTTCTACGCCGAAGCAACACCTATGCTGAAAACACTGACTGCAGCTACTTCAGCGTTTGTCCAGAAGGTACTTTTTATTAAACGAAGTTTGGGTATGGATGAAACAGCCTGCAAGATTGTATACCCACTTTGCTATTTGTGGTTTATGAAAGTTTTATCTTAAAATTGTTCGTTGCTACAGCGTGATTTTGAAAGTTTCGCAATTTTGTTAACTTTCTTTTTTTATCGTACAAACAGAATGACGAAGTTCAAAGGGAAAGAACTTTGGAAGTTTTGAGTACAATGGCGAACATATGCAAGGCAATGCTGGAAAATCCGTGAGTTGTTGGAGTGCTATGCCTACGGCTTTGGGTAGCATGAAAATTTATAGCTACTACTGTAGTTCAAGGGTGATCTAAATTGTTTTTGCTTGAGGAAACGCACTAAAAATTAAGATTGTATAGTACTGAGATCACTATTGGCCATTTTTGATGTGTGCTGCATTGTTTTATGAAAATATTATTTTTCTTGCTGTCCTTCAACTCGTACCTGAAGAAGTGTAGCCAGAATATAACTTGTGGTAGTTGAAAGTGACCCAACGTTGACTTACATGTTAACTTTCTTGTGGGAAAGTGGGATCTACAACTAACATCCTATATCCTTAGCAGCCAGTTATTTGCTACTTTGCTTGACTATATTTAAGTTTTAAATTTGGTTTTTGTTCGTGAAAATTTTGTATTATTTTCGAACAGCTGTAGTAATGCGCTTTTTCGCTGCATTTTTTATTGCTGTTAATGCATAAATTGACTTGTCTGCTTAATATTTCAATTATCGTGCTGGTGATACTTTTTGTTTAGCGAGGACAAATTCAGAATGGGAGTGGATTCTATTTCGTTCTGTGTTCGAGTAATGGTAGGCGTGATTATATTATACGATCATGTGCATAAAGATGGGGCCTTTGCAAAAGGAACAAAAATAGACGTAAGTTGCTCATCGCTTATTGGGGACTAAAGCGTACGATACACCTTGCATATAATTTTGACTTCTACTTTTATAGTGGTTATACTAACTTCGAAAACCGCTCTTGTGCAAGTTTTTGTGTGTTCGTTATTGTTTTTTTGTGAAATAGCAAATTTGTTGGCACTTTAAATATGAAAATCCAAAATAAAAACATGTGGGCTGCTCATATGCGTGCTATAATAACTTCTGCCCACAGTAGCTAGCTTTAACAGTCAAGCGCATCAAGTGCGGTAATATCGATTGATGACATACACGTAGGCCTAATAGTTAAATAACATGTAGTACTAGCCAATTGCGACATTATCTTAATTAGGTATGGAGACTTGAGCTTAGGTCGTGTGTAAAAATAGTAACAAGATGTTTCGTCTTGGTTATGTAATGCGATAACAGCTGCTGGTTTCTCGCCTTTCTTAATAGCTTTGCGATTTGGTAACAATGATTATGTTGTTTTGACACTTCAATATATATTAATAGTTGTCTCGTGGCAATTATACGTGCGTCTAAGACTGGGTAGCTAATCAGTTATATCCGTATTTGGGATCTCATAGAATTCATGCTTCGAAATGCCAGGATGCAAGTGTCGAATCTTGTCCCATTCATTTACTTACTATCAAGCGCTGGTTTAACTGTTTTACAACGCCCTTAAGAATTAACAGATTTCTTAGGTTTGTGTCTAGCTATTAATTATGTACCAATTCCAATGTTTTCGCAAGTTTTGAGAAAGTTTTTCGATTTAAACCAAGAATTTTGTCTAGCTTGTATTAAAGCAAAGCAACTGGCGTAGTAGGGAATGTTATCTTAATTTCTTAATTGTAGGTTAGTTAACTTTGTTTCAACGAAATTGTTTCTCAAACTTACTGGTTTCTACTGCTGTTGAAACGGAATCATGATGATATGTTTTGGTTTGATTCCAGATAAAAGGCTCAATCCGAGTGATAAAAGAACAAGAAGCTAAAATGAAAGTGAAAACGCTTCTAAATGCATTACGTTACACAACTAAGCATCTAAACGACGAAGCCACACCCAAGTCTTATCACCGAATGCTAGAAGTTTAATCACTGCCAATAAGAGTGTTAATTACAGGTACGCAACTTTTTTGCTTAGTCTTTAGACAATGTAGTCTTGTTTTAATTGCTTTTCTGGCTTTTTGGATAAGTTGTGTGCGCGTTAATAACCACTTAGATTTCCTGTCCGTATTTAAGATTAACTAATTCAAAGTCCTTGCTGACAAACGTAATCTTTAGACGTAAAATACCCTGTTTTATAGTTCAGCGTGAATTCAGCGAATTCAAAACTTCCTGGTTGAAAAATATGCAGTGCTTACAGTAGAAACTGTTCAGTGCCCATCTTATGCACACGATG
Organism: Trididemnum miniatum; assembly: GCA_964006365.1. Taxonomy (NCBI): domain Eukaryota; kingdom Metazoa; phylum Chordata; class Ascidiacea; order Aplousobranchia; family Didemnidae; genus Trididemnum; species Trididemnum miniatum. Next base: position 6,663,747 of record OZ023231.1, on the reverse strand, counting down.
TCGCAAAGTAAAACTTTAGCGAACTGAAAACATTGGGAAGTTGTCTGTTCGCACCGAAAGGATCAACTTATAAAAATATCTAAGTCAGTTTTAAGAACAAAAAATAATCATTTCTGGTGAAATGTTGCCGTCGGTTTTTAAATATTAACAACCGGCCGGTTAGCTCAGTAGTAAGCACATCGTCATCGGTACTGGAGGTCTGGGGTTCGATTCCCTGGCCAGTCAAATCGTCAGAGTGTCGCCAACGGCTCGCCACCGCTGCGACGTTTCTGTGTTGCTCAGGCCCAATAAAAGTATGGCTTTTCTATTCACCGTAAGGTCCAAAATATGAAAGTTAAGTAATCCTACCCAGAATTTAAGCATTAACGTTTATGTAAGTGGATTACTTCGGGTAATTCTGCCTAACTCTCGGCATCAAGTGCAGGGCCTGGGAATTATTATTGGATTGTTCCATAGGAAAGCGTGCTGTGAATGTCAAAATGAAAAACATTTTCTTCGAAGTTAATGGCACTTGTAAGCTCGTAAAAAAGTTAGAAAAGCCTTATTAGCCTTGCTATGCATACTAGACGCACAATTTTCCATTCATAGGCTAATAGCTGTGCAGTGTGCATAGCCAGGCTGGCGAGACGTTTTATGTTCGACACATTACTAGCGCTTGTGTTTTAGCACCAGTGCACATTCAGAAATACGTTTTTACTTCTAGATGGTTATTTGAAGAAGTGCACGAGTATCTGTATGAAGATTTTTCCCTCATATGAACTCACGTTTGTGATTATTATTATGTATTTTTGTTTTATTTGGAGTATGTTGTATCGCTGTGCTAAAGTTATATTTCTATAAGTCAGGTAATGTTTGTTCTGGTTTTACACATGGTTGAAGCAAATATTATTGCTGATAAAATCTCGAGTCTACCGTCCCTCTACTATAATTTGCAAAGTGATTTCATAGATTTTTCAGACTATGCATTTCTTCGCAAATGTTTGGCCCAAGTGAGAAAATTGCTTCAAAATTCCGTTTAACTTTTTGATCTTATGGTGTAACCAGCCTGACATGAGCATAATTTGCGGTGTTTGGTTTTGTTTTGGATAAAAGAGTGACAGTAAAATTTAAAGTAAATTTGATTTCATGGTATTTTCGCGTGTTTTCAAATCTATACACAAAGAATTCCTTATTTTACTTTGCCGTAGCCTACTTAGCCAAGCCGAAGCTAATTTTTATCGTACTTTCGAGAATAATGTCTCCAAGTTTCACTAGAATTTCTGCATTTGAGGGTGGACTTTTGTCGCTTTTACACCTGGATATTCCCTTTTTATATTTTAACTTTACAAAATTAAGCTTTTACACAATTTGTTTAATAATTCTTGTTTTAATTGCTAAATATTGCGCCGGCACTTCGGAAAATTTCTTAAACTTTCAATCATTATACACAAAGTACTGTTTGCGAATATCTTCACCTTTAACTGTAGCTTTTTGTTTTTATTTTGACAAAAGTTTACCATACATTTGAGTAGTGTTTGAGATCGAGAAGAGAAATTTTTATCTGGTTATCTAGAGTATGTATAGTAGTATAGAAGATCTACAATAGAAATTTGCAATAAAAGTTCTTAATGCCAATTTACTAGTTTTTACAGTGCAGTGTTAAAAGTTAATTTAATCTAATAGGGTTAGCTTGTAGTCTTTTAAGTTTAAGGTCCATTTAAAGTGTGCCGTTTTTGCATGTGATATGAGCACGACGTTATTGGTTGATTCTGATGTAGTTCATTTTATAATATTTTCTGATTTGCATGGTAGTTGAAACTTGAACAATTTCCTTCCGACAACCATGTTTAGGGAACCTGTAATAATTATAAGTAGAGGTTATATGGACTTACTAAAGGTATCTGCTTTTGCAAAATTCGAAACTTGACCAATTACAGTAAGCCATTTGACCTACATCATTTGCAACAGCTTTAAGTGTGTAATATTCCATTGTTATGCCAAGCTTCAATAAAATGAATGGACAAGACTGGAAAATTAATAAGCTAGTTTTTTCAAGTTTTTAGCGATGGCTGGCTTTCACTGAGCTTCAAACTCATATTATAAAACTGCTCTGAACTCCAACATCGTATTAAAGGTAATGCTGCTTTATTAGCATTACTTAACTCCACTGTTTTAGTCGGACGAAATGGTTTGTAATGCAGGCTGGTATGCTTCAGCTTTTTGATTCCAGTGGCTTAGCAGCTTGTCACTATCTATAAGCAGCACAGTGGCTTTTTTCAACCGAATATTTAAAGTTTTGGTGTATTTTGTAAAGTCTGCAACAGTTGCTATGTTTTAACTACAAGCGATATCAGTGTTTAAAACTGCATCAGTAACCTACTGTATGTTGAGGTGGTTTTATGCGGTCCAAATGCCATACGGTTTTAACAAAAACTTTGTCTACAATAGACAAAAATACTGTAATGCGATTTTGTAGACTTATTTTTCCGCCTATAAGTGAGATTTGAAGCAGTGTCAGATCATGTAAGACGAACTTGTTTATTTGCTTGAATGTTGTAATGGGCTCTAGTTCCAAACGCTGAAGGAAAACACGAATTAGGCTCATCAAGTGACCTTAATTTCTCTCGATTAATTCCCTAGCTTTGCTTTTGTATTGTAACTTGCTTCAGTGGTATTAAATGCATTCGATCCCGAGTGTTTTTGCGTATTGTATTATTATGGGTGATTATTTGTTTCTTTACTATTTTTTTGAAATAAAATGTGGAAGCTTTAATCTGTCACCACTACTATCACAGCCCCATAAAGAAAAAAATTTTTAACTATCGGTTCAGCCTGCTCGTGTTAAAGGATCCCAAGCGTTTCGTTTGATTCATTTCTGCAGACCGGAAAAACGTAAGTTTGATCAGCATTTTTCACCAACAACTCTGAAGGCCTATACCGGCACGACACGATTTCTTTATGGATGAAGATTATGCTTGAATAGCAGCAACGGTCGCATGAAGAAAAACGATTTTCTTGCTAAGTTACCGGTACGTGTCGAAGGCATCTCGCAATTTCCTCTTATATCATCTGCAAGTTAAGATTCTAATCAGTGATTTTGGTCAACAATGAGTGGTTGAAGGTATGTCAACCACGTGTCAAAGGCATCTCGCAATTTCCTCTTATATTCATATGCAAGTTAAGACTCAAATCAGTGATTTAGGTCAACAATGAGTGGTCGAAGGCATATCAGCTACAATATCATTGCCGTAGACTAGGGCTTCCCAAACTTTTTCGCTCGCGACCCCTTATAATTTACTAAAATTTTTCGCGACCTTTCACGGTTAATTAAATCGCAAACAGTGCGAAATACGCGTTTCGATACCGGTAATTATTGAAAGGCGTAAACTGAAAACAAGCTACCGTCACTCAATGCAATTAAATTTTGAACTCTATTCCACATGAAGTAAATCCTCTTCTTTTGAAGCATTCGAAACTAAATACAAACAACACCTTGCTACATCCTATCGACTATCGTTGGTTCCTTTAAGTTATTCATTTTCAAGTTGTCATACTGCGTAACTCACACAGTAATAAAACTTCCGATTTATTTATTTTTAAGTTAAGTTTTTAATATCTACGAATCTTTCTAGATCTAGGGAGGCTGCTTGACTCGATGATCGAGAGGTCTTTCGCAGTCCCTGTTGCAAAAAGCTCTCCAATGTTGTACTTTTCTATGTGTGTGGGTTACCTGCTCGTTTTCGTCTTGACAAGTAAATAATTTCTGATTCTGAAGCCTACTAGTAGCCTATTAAAAACGAAAGCAAAAAAGCACGCACATTTATATCAATGTGATGGGTGCGATTGCTTTTTACAAAGCAAATCCAGCCGTGGCTCAGTATTTGTTTATGCCTGTAAAAACAAAAAGATGTACCCATTTGTGACACTTACGCGAGGCCAAAGTGACGAAACCTAACAGTTTATACATAGACCTACAGCTGTGTCATTTGACAAGAACGCGAAAACATTTTTCCGCTGCCTTACTCTTTGTGCTAGCCTAGCGATAGGCCAGAATCGACAGCTAGGTTAAGAATAATATTTGCGCAATTGCACCAATGTTGAGTCTAAACAGTACAACAGTATAAATGCAGAATACGCAATGCTTTGCTTAAAATTTGTATACTTCCTACGACCCCCAGTTTGGGAAGCCCTGCCGTATACTATTCCTCAGCGAGTCATACATTAAATCTACGAATAGAGACGAGATAGCAAATGATCATCCCACAAATAGATTCCACATAAGTTTTGCTTCAATACACCGCAAACTGTCACTAAAGCCAAGACTGTTAAGGTACAATCACACTGAGACATTGTGCAGGTTTACCTTATTGTGACATGATTTTGCGCGAATGTGATGTCATAAGATTAACCTGCACAATATCTCAGAGGTCTCAGTGTGATCGCACCTTTAGACCATGAGCATCCGTACCTCCGCCATCAGTAGCCAACAATCACGAGATACTGTGATGCCAGTATCTGAATCAGTTACGAAGTACGGATAATCGAGAACACGAAAATTCAACTTTTAACGAAACTGTTTACTGAAAATCTCAAGCATATGATAAAAAAACGAAAAAAGCTGGCAATAAAAATAGAAGTGTTAATAAGCATGAAGTACCAATAATGATTGTGTTTGGAACAAAACCGCAGTCGAAATTGACTAATTCATAAAAGCTGTGCCTCTCGTTATACTACTGGCATTGTTCTCTTGAGCAGTCAGTACACTCGGAATTAATTTTTTCACAACGACAAAGTCTAGTATTAATCGATTGATATCTTGACTCGTTGGCCAAAAACCACAGAAAATATACCTGAGTGTTTGTGGGTGTATAAGTAGGTATTGCAAGGGCATTGTGCCAGCTTGGATAGTGGTGAAAACAGTGTAAAAAAAAAAAACAATTAACTGACATACCGACCTTAGTGAAACAAAATTTATACATATTTGTTCAAGGAGGCGGACTTCGCATATAATATAAGGTGATCAATACTATTTGATGTTGGCAATATAAGGCTTAAACATCTAGCTAGAAAATTGAAAAAATCGAGGGCAGTGTCGAATCACGTAAATGCACCACATATGTGCCAAAGGAGCACTTATGTAAGACATAATACAACTGTTGTTTTTTTTAACACGAAATAATTTCAATTCCTAACTGCACTAAAAAGGTATTCACTGGTGCATTTTGCTAACTTAGATGACAATATTTGCATCTAAACCACTAATCAGAATAAACCCAATGAGCTAATATCCGTAACCAGGTAGCATGTCGATGGTTTAAAGTACCATGTATCGAAATACCAGTAATGAAACCGTTTTAAGAACATACACTGTCTAATTCTACAGGATTAAGACATCGCAAAGCAGCTTCAAAACTGGTTGTAATGGTTCCAGTCAAATACACAAAAATATGTATGCAAATATTTTCATATTTGAAGTTTTGATATTTGATCATCGTCTACGTCTATTAGAATGATGACTGTTCGAATGTTCTCCGGTAGTAGTAGTTAAAATTGCTTGAGTTTCTGCCTCTGTCTGGATCCATTCTCTATCGCATGATAAGCATTTACGCGAATCAGAATTTGAGAGATAACGATCAGCACAGAAATTATGCATTCGAGCATTACAGTGTGAGCAAGCTTTTCCACAAAAAACTATCATGTTGCATACTTGGCAAATTTGTATAAAATCTTTAAAAACATCTGCAAGATACACTTCAAGTTCTAAAATAGTTCTGGGTGACAAAGTGACCATTCCATTCTTCATATAAAACCATTGATCTTCTACAAATCGATCTAGAATTTTTTTGGCCTCAACTTTTGAAATTTTTGGTGAAATTGTATCAGCCAAATTTAAGATATCAATTGATGATGCCATTCCATTGTTTTCATCCGGATTTGAGTAAACAATCAATTCTAGAATTTTCTTAAACATATCAATTTCTTGTCGAGAAAAATCACCACCAACAACAAGACGATTTAAATCAGTTTCTGCCAAGCTCACAAGTACAAACACAGTTTCACCGGTGTCTTCTCTTTTTGCTTGCTTCACTTTGAAATGAAAAGAATGAATTTGCTGATTGACCACATCTAAAAATTCATTTAAGCCTCCATTAAAAGAATGTTCTTCACGTTCACAAAATTTTTGACAAATGCTAATGCACTCCTTCTTACTGACAATTCCACGATTCATCATAGCTTGTAGAAAATATATGTGTGGTTTCTTATACTGTGCAGATGACATTGTGTAAATTTATAACACAGAACAACATTTACAAAAAACACTAAAATTAAAACTGTAATTAAAACAATACAAACAAAATGCAATAATTGCAGTTCTTGAGCTAAGTTGAATTGTGAACTGCAGCATGGTTCAGATTAACTACTGATACTAATTCTGCAACACACATCCTGGCTAAGAAAGAAATAGCTGAACACAGTACCAAATGTTTCTGTGAGCGATTGAATAATATATTCAGTGCCAAGCTTGTGACGTTGCTTAGCGTCTGTCATATCATAGTCTTTTCCTTGTGTTTTGTTATTCAGTTGAAAATTGGAAGAGAGGAGGTGATGTGTGAGTTGCTAGTTGGGCTAAATTTCGGGAGTATCGTAGTGTGGGATAGGAGAGATAAGGTTAATTGCCAGGTATGTGACATAGTCAATTGAGGAAATGCGAGCAAAACTTAAAACCATTGTATTGCGCGTTTCATTACATATCTTTGGAATGGCATTACTTTCAATCCTCTTTCCTTTTTCATCTCTAGAACACTTATTCCTCACCAACTTAATAATAGATTATGAACAAAATTTTTAAGCGCGTTTGGCAGTGGCATTAGTTTGGCGGGAAACACCCAAAAATAAGGAAAAATCAAGTTTGCGAGTGAGTTTCCTAACTTTGCTATTATTTCGTCACAGAAGACTAACCGAACGTTCTTTCGTGCAGTATGTGTAGTTTAAGGCGCATTGGATTGCGATCAATTTTGGAAAAATTCCAATTTAATTTCTTCCAGATATTCTACAAAGCGTGCATTCAACCCGCAATTCAAAAAAAGCGAAAATGCGTGTTGCGGCCAGGAAACGCAGGGTCAGGGGGTTGGGGTCGGAGGAGTTGAGGTCGGGGGAGGTGGGGTCGGGGGTGGGGTCAGGGGAGTTGGGGTCGTGGGAGTTGTGGTCGGGGGGTTGGGGTCAGGAGAGTTGCGGTCACAGATCGTGACACCACCCTTCTACCCACTCCCCTAAATTGTCCTACATTTCTCCTCACACTTCCCCGCACCTCCCCTCACATTACCCCCACCTCAACACCCTTTCCACACCTCTCCCCACACCCCAAACACATTTTCCCACACCTCCCCATACTTTCCCACACCCCATTACACTTCCCACACCCCCAACACATCTTCCCTTACCTCCCCCCACACCCCAACACATTTCCCCACTCCTTCCATATTTCCCCCATACTTGACCGATCTTCCCCAACCACCGAAAATTCCCCCATTCCCCAACCATCCATACTCCCCCCATTAATGCTATTATACCTATTAGTCCTATCAGTCATGTGCGGACTGCAAACTACGCGTAAACAAGTAGTCGCAGCGAATTGAAAAGCAAATAGAATTGGCCCGCGTCACAAAGCATTTTATAACAGACCATGTAAATGGGCTTATTTACACATAACATGCCTTGAAACGCGCGCACTATCATTGTAATACGCTTGCCGCGGTTTAGCCAAAAAGCTTCAAATGCGTGGATTGTGCGTATAATTGCCGCGTAAGTAACTGTAGGGAGTTAGCGATCCAATTTTTTTGGAAAAGGAGGTCTATGCAATGATGTATTTGTAGGTGCATTTTCGCTTTTTTTTTTCTAGTGTAAGTGAAGCTACATCGCTTTTTTTTTCAGAAAAAGCCTGCGCATTACCTCAATTGACCATAGTAGTTAATTTTACAGCTGTTTTTTGTTTTCTATTTAAATAAAGAGAATAGGGTAAGCCTAGTTGCAGGGCCCGTGCCAAGGGGGGGCCTGGACCCTTCCAATCGACGTGCCAACAAACAAGCTTATTCTTTTGAAGAAAGCAGCTATTGTGCTCAATTTCAAACTTTTGGTTGAAAACTTTAATTTTGTTTGGATTCTCTACAAAAAGTAGAACCGAGTCCAAACCTTAGGCTGTGCTGGTAATTTTTTATATCAAGCGGATTTAAATTTAGTTCACAAAGTTTATTTTTTCGGCGCTGCGAGTTTTGTCATGAGGAAAGCCACTTCAATGGTGTAGCAGTAGGCAGTAATCAATCGGCATCAAACCGAGACGGTATACTTTCGATGATCACCACCGTTGTCTCCCGTGAAGACCATGCAAATAATTTACGTTTAAAAGCCTGTCTTCTGTCCTATAACTTGCACGTTCGTTTTTTCTTCGAAATGAAAAAAACAAAACGCAATGCTCAGCTGACATACGTGCCAATTTTTTCTCGAAAGCAAACGGCAAGCAGGAGGGAATTTTTATAGAAACTCTTTTTTCTACGTTCAAAAAACGACGTTTCAAGGTACCAGTAGCATTGTAATGGATGTGGTTCTACTTTTAAATGTTGAGCGGTTTTGTAACACTAAGTAAGTCGAAGTCTTTAATTCAACGTCCTTAGTTCATCAATTGACTGTTTGTGTTAAAAGTTTGACGTAATTCACCCATCATTGCAAATTTACCGCACGATCGATTTTTTGCAGCAATTTTATGGAATTTATAAACTATAAACCTACTTTTTTAGTAGCTCTGATGATAGCGCAAAGCAAGTGAAAATTTAAATTCAAACTTAGCTTTTACCGACCGCTTAGAGTATTGGTTAAAAACATCGCTATCGGTGTGGGAGGCTCGCCACTGTTGCGACGTTGTTTTTTTTCGGAGTTCGAAATTGTGTTTCACAGGCGCAGAGATGGCCTCCGCCACTCGTTACATGCTTCGGCGTAATACCGCGAGTATAATGACGATTTGAACTTTTCTTTCGATGGGTATCACAAATTGCTCACAAGCGCAAAACCGTAAAAATCAACATCATGAGTAGTAATTGTTACCTCGATTGCTTCACTCGTAAAATCACGCCGCTGACGCAGGCCACACGCTTGATAGTTTTCCTCTCCCTTTATATATAGCAGGAATGTCGAACCTTTTTACGTGGTGGGTCAAATATACGGTCGTAGACCGAAAAAAAAGTGGGTCACGGATAAAATGATATTGATGAGGGGCTTGAACTAGGAAAGCAAAAAATAAAAATAGGTCTTCGCGCCTTCCGATGTTCCGAATTCCGCCGAAATCTATGCGCAGAGCAAAAAAAAGGTCTTCCACCTTATAAATTCCCAGCTTTCCGCAAATAGGCTATTGGGTGTGAACAGCAAATAAAAGGTCTTCAATGCCACAGCATAAGTAGATAAACTTTTCATCATTACGTAAATGTTCGTTACCGTTTTTTCCTACAGTTTTCGAAACTACAAGTGGGTCACTTAGTGACCCGCGGGTCAGTGGTTCGCCATCCCTGATATATAGCATGAGCGCAAAATTTCGTGAAAACAATGCTAAGATTCTGCGCTGTTACATTTTGGAAGTGTTTTAGCTACTTTGCAATGTGCATGCAGTCAACTTTTAATGTAATAATGAAAACACCCCGAAGGCCCGATATATGTTGCCTCCTTCGGTATTAGACCTGAGGAAGCACTGTTCCTGTTCCCACCGATTAGACGCCTATGGTGGCTGACTGACTTGGCGTCCGATTTTCGGCGCACTCTTCACCAAAATCCACACTTTTAACATGATTCTTCTTACTCGAAAATAAAGCCCAGCATTGAAAACGTGTTGATACACACACGTAGTATCGTGGATCGTACTTGAATCAAAAGCGATCAATAAGATGGTCATTACATCAACTGAGCCCTGCCGCTCGACCGCGTTGCCGATTCGGCCAACTTGGAGTAATGAAGTCCATTCTTAATGACTCAACGCCTTTGAAAGTTTCCTGCGTGTCACATGACCTCATGCAATAGTTTCATGGTTCGCAAGTCGAGCAAAACAACAGCGTGGAGCCGTGGACAAAAAACATCCAAATATTAATTTTGGCTTAGTGCTACTATCCGGTATCCGGCCGGATAGTGACGAACCGGATATTCGGCCGGATACCGGATATCCGGTAAGTTAGATTTGCCGGATATCCGGTATCCGGCACATCCCTATAAACCAACCTTTCTTGAATATACCGGTATGCATTTTGGGTGATTATTTCAAGTATTTACCGATATATATTCTTTAAAAGCTGAGCAAAAGATCTTTACACAAATTAACCTCAACTTATTTAGACAACACATGTCTATATCTGAAAAAAAAATAAGAAGAATTAATATCAGGATTTGTGTAAAGATAATAAAAACCAGTATTGTATAGTGTATAACGATACAATATATTATACAAAACTAAAAATACAATGTTGTTCCCACAGTCATGGAAAAAATCTTTTAGTGATGGAATAGCGAGTGGTAGACTAAAGAGAAAATATTTACTGTACTAGGCCTAGTACCGGTACATACCCGTACCGGTAATTAGATAGAGCAAAAACAAAACTCAAAAAGTATGCTACCGGTACGGCATCTGTCACATAAACATCCTAAGAATTGACTATAATCAGCCAGGTTGAGAAATGATCTCATACCGCTATTGTATCTGCCATGCATGAAAACATTCTCACAAAAGGAGTCCTACTAAACACCGCAAAGGACGGAAAAGGCCTTCAAGTTGATGTACTAAACACCGCAAACAGTGTTCCCGTTCCCACAAAATACCGCAAAGAACAACAAAGAACTAAAAACACTGCAAAGAACGACAGCGGACTTAAATTAATTACTAAACACCGCAAAGAACGACAAAGGACTTGGAATCATCATCTCGAACATAGTAGCAGTAGTAGTAGTAAGTTTAGTGTTTTATTCAACGACCATCAAAGTACATAGAAACAACGCATATCACGACATTCGGCCGAAAAAAAGGTAACAGCGACAAAACGTCAACCGTTGAAGCATGCAATATACAACCCTACAATGAATTTAAAAACTAAAAGAAAAAGCATGATCACTGCACCTAAATTAAATACAACAATAGACTAGGAATCATAATCTCGAACATAACAAGAGACGACAAAAAACTTTAAATTAGTTACTAAACACCGCAAAGAATGACCAAGGACTTGGAATCACAGTCTTGAACATAACTAGGAACGACAACAGACTTTAAAGTAATTACTAAACACCACAAAGAACAACAAAGGACTTGGAATCGTAATCTCGAACATAACAAGGAACGACAAAGGACTTTAAATTAATTACTAAACACCGCAAAGAACGACTAAGAACTTGGAATCATAGTCTCCAACATAACTAGGAACGACAACGAAATTTAAATTAGTTACTAAACACCGCAAAGAACGACAAAGGGTTGTAATCATAATCTCGAACATAACAAGGAAAGACAACGAACTTTAAGTTAGTTACTAAACACCACAAAGAACGACAAAGGATTAGTGAACATAACTAGGAACGACAAAGGACTTTAAATTAGTTACTAAACACCGCAAAGAACGACAAAGAACTTGGAATCATAGTCTCCAACATAACAAGGAACGACGAAGAACTTTAAATTAGTTACTTAACACCGCAAAGAACGACAAAGGACTTGGAATCATAATCTCGAACACAACAAGGAAGGACAAAGAACTTTAAATTAGTTACTAAACACTGCAAAGAACGACAAAGGACTAGTGAACATAACAAGGAACGACAACGAAGTTTAAATTAGTTACTAAACACCGCAAAGAACGACTAAGGACTTGGAATCATAGTCTCCAACATAACCAGGAATGACAACGAAATTTAAATTAATTGCTAAACACCGCAAAGAACGACAAAGGACTTGGAATCATAATCTCGAACACAACAAGGAACGACGAAAAACATTAAATTAGTTACTAAACACCACAAAGAACGACAAAGGGTTGTAATCATAATCTCGAACATAACAAGGAACGACAATGAACTTTAAATTAGTTACTAAACACCACAAAGAACAACAAAGGATTTGTGAACATAACTAGGAACGACAAAGGACTTTAAATTAATTACTAAACACCGCAAAGAACAACAAAGGACTTGGAATCATAATCTCGAACATAACAAGGAACGACGAAAAACATTAAATTAGTTACTAAACACCGCAAAGAACGACAAAGGGTTGTGATCATAATCTCGAACATAACAAGGAACGACAACGAACTTTAAATTAGTTACTAAACACCACAAAGAACAACAAAGGATTTGTGAACATAACTAGGAACGACAAAGGACTTTAAAGTAATTACTAAACACCGCAAAGAACAACAAAGGACTTGGAATCATAATCTCGAACATAACAAGGAACGACGAAGAACTTTAAATTAGTAACTAAACACCGCAAAGAACGACAAAGGACTTGGAATCATAGTCTCCAACATAACTAGGAACAACAAAGGACTTTAAATTGATTACTAAACACAGCAAAAACGACAAAGGACTTGGAATCATAATATTGAACATAATAAGGAACGACAACGGACTTTAAATTACTTACTAAACACCGCAAAGAACGACCATGGACTCGTGAACATAACAAGGAACGACAAAGAACTTCAAATTAATTAGCAAGCACCGCAAAGAACAACAAAGGGTTGGAATCATAATCTCGAACATAATAAGAAACGACAAAGGACTTGGAATCATAGTCTCGAACATAACTAGGAACGACAACAGACTTTAAATTAAATACTGAACACCGCAAAGAACGACAAAGGACTTGGAATCATGATCTTAAACATAACAAAGAACGACAAAGGACTTTAAATTACAGTAATTACTAAACACCTCAAAGAACTTTTAAATCAATTAAGCTACTGATTGGGGTTAGAGGGGGTTGGGAGGTTGGAGTCATGGGGTGTAGGAGATTATGGAGAGGTTGGGGTCGGGGAGTTGGAGTGGGATCGGAGAGGGTTTGGAGGGGTTCAAGTCAGGGGTTTGGGGTCGGGAAGGTCAGAAGAGTTGGGGGGTAGGGGTCGAAGGGGTTGGAGTTGAGGTCGAGGAGTCGAGTTGGGATTGGGGGGGTTGGAATTGGGAGGTTGGGGTCAGGGGGATTGAGGTTAGGGAAGTTTATTGAGATCAGGGGAGTTGGGGCCAAAAGAGTTGGAGTGGGGTCGGAGGGATTTGGGTTGGGTCGGGGGGGTTGGGGATGGAGTTGGGTTTGGAGGGTTCAAGTCAGGGGTTGGGGTCGAAGAGGTCAGAGGAGTTAGGGGGTTGGGGTCGGAGGAGTTTGGGTCAAGAGGTTGGGTTGGGATCGGGGAGATCGGAGGGGTTGGAGTGTGGGGTCAGGGGTTGGGTTTAGGGGTGAGGTCAGGGGTTGGGGGAGTTGAGATCGGGGGGACTGGGGTAAAGGAAGTTGGGATCAGGGGAGTTAATGACGTTTCCAACTTCTTTGACCCCAACTCCCCCGATTCCAACTTCTTTAACCCAACTATCCCGATTCCAACTTCCCTAACCCCAATCCCAATGTCAATGTCAGTGTCAACCCCAATGTCAGCGACATGGCCTAGCGGTACCGCGCGCAGGTGACAGATCCTACGTGACGGGTTCGATTCGCGGCTGGAGCCGATCGCATTTGACATATATAACGGGTGGCTGCTGACTCGAAGAGCGCAAGCTCACTTCGCAGTCTCCTTCAATTACTGTTGAATTTTCAGTTCAATATAATTTGAAAATAACCCTCAGTTATTTCATTTTATTATTTTATTAATCCTCCCAACCCCCGTGACCCCAACTCCCCTGATCCCAGTTTCCATAGCTAACCCCAATTCTCCCGAACCCAACCCCTCTGACCCCAACCTAACCTCCCCAGTCCCAACCCAACCCCTACGACCCAACCCCCAACTCTTCTGACCTCCCCGACCCCAACCCCCTGACTTGAACCTCTCCAAACCCAACTCCATCCCCTCCGACCCCAACCCGAACCCCTCCAATCCCCTGACCCCAATCTTCCCGTGACTCCAACCTCCCCACCACAACCCCCTGACCCCAATCACTAGCCTAATTGATTTAAAAGTTCTTTTGAGGAGTTTAGTAATTACTGTAATTTAAAGTCCTATGTCGTTCTTTGTTATGTTCAAGATCATGATTCCAAGTCCTTTGTCGTTCTTTGCAGTGTTTAGTATTTAATTTATAGTCCGTTGTCGTTTCTTGTTATGTTCAATATTATGATTCCAAGTCCTTTGCCGTTCTTTGTGGTGTTTGGTAATTAATTTAAAGTTTGTTGTCGTTTCTTGTTATGTTCGAGATTATGATTCCAAGTCCTTAGTCGTTCTTTGCGGTGTTTAGTAGTTAATTTAAAGTCCGTTGTCGTTTCTTGTTATGTTCGAGATCACGATTCCAAGTCCTTTGTCGTTCTTTGCGATGTTTAGTAACTAATTTAAAGTTCGTTGTCGTTCCTTGTTATGTTCGAGATTATGATTCCAAGTCCTTAGTCGTTCTTTGTGGTGCATAGTAATTATATATATAAATTTCGTTGTCGTTCCTTGTTATGTTCAAGATCATGATTACAAGTTCTTTGTCGTTCTTTGCAGTGTTTAGTATTTAATTTAGAGTCCTTTGTTGTTCCTTATTATGTTTAAGATCATGATTCCAAGCCCTTTGTCGTTCTTTGTGGTATTTGGTAGTTAATTTAAAGTTCGTTGTCGTTCCTTGTTATGTTCGAGATCATGATTTCAAATCCTTTGTCGTTCTTTGCGGTGTTTAGTAATTAATTTAAAGTTCTTCGTCGTTCCTTATTATGTTTGAGACTATGATTCCAAGCCCTTTGTCGTTCTTTGTGGTGTTTAGTAACTAATTTAGAGTCCTTTGTTGTTCCTTGTTATGTTCGAGATTATGATTCCACGTCCTTTGTTGTTCTTCCCGGTGTTTAATAACGAATTTAAAGTTCATTGCCGTTCCTTGCTATGTTCGAGATTATGATTCCAAGTCCTTTGTTGTTCTTTGTGATGTTAAGTAAGGTAATTCATTTAAAGTTCTTTGTCATTCCTTGTTATGTTTGAGACTATGATTCCAAGTTCTTTGTCCTTCTTTGCGGTGTTTAGTAGCTAATTTAAAGTCTGTTGTTGTTCTTTGCAGTGTTTTCAGTTCTTTGTTGTTCTTTATCGTTCTTTGCGGTGTTTAGTAGGACCCCAGTGTTCCCTCTAGATAAATTTGAGAAAAATGCGATATTTTTGGGCAAATTTTACTGATTTTGAATCAGAAATTAATATTATAAAATGCAAAACTGAAAAACTGAAACAAAAAACTTTAATATATTAATGCAAGACTGTAGCTTGTATCTTGAAAAAGCAAATTTAATGCAAAAACATTGTTCCCTGAAGTAGTGATATCTTTGGGCAAAAATTTCAATGAATTTATCATTTGGGCAAATTCGCACTAAGGCCTAGTCAAAATCCTAGAGGGAACACTGACTGCAAAGTTTGACAAAAGACCCTAAAACCCTAACCCTCAGACCTAATCTAACCCTAGCCCTAACCTAAACCAAGCCTAACCTAACCCTAGTTTACAGTCCTTTGTTGTTCTTTGTTATGAAATGATTCCAAGTCCTTTGTTGTTCTTTGCTGTGTTTAGAAGATCAATTCAAGATCCTTTCTCATTCTTTGCAGTGTTTAGTACATCAATTTGAGGTCCTTTGCAGTGTTTCAGTCCTTTGCGATGTTTAGTAGGACCGTCACAAAAGTATTAACAATTACCAGCTGACTAGCTAGCTTAAAATTGCAGAGTACTGTATGATATATATTTACGGGTATATGGCCTGCAGTCACACAGTACATGTGGTACTTGTACTGTAGCTAGCTAGCTCAAAATTAAAACACATTTTGCATCAGCCACATGAAAACATTCTTACAAAAGTGTTTACTGGTATATACATAACTAGCGACCTGAAAATTTAAAACACCTAGTATCTGCCACATGAAAACATGCTCAGTTGCTTACAAAAACACGTACCGGTACCATAAACCACATGAACTATAACCTGACCCTAAGTGAATCTAACTGTCTAACCCTAACTGAACCTAACAATAACCAAATCTAATCCTAACCCAGAGCCTGCTCAATAGATTTACTTACGTGTAATGACTAGGCTACTGCAGAAACTTATCACTGACAACGGGTATTACTGAAACCAGTCTCAGGTTTAGCCTACCACCACGAACAGATATCGGTAAATGATTCAATGAACTACCGATAGTCCGGTACCGGAACCGTATTGCCCTAAATTACCGGAAACGAAGAAAGGGACAGTGCATTGACTTCTTACTATAATAGACTCACAACTACGATTTTGCGCTAGCATTTCACGCTTGATTGAACACCCTCTAAGCGCGTCGTATCAACCGTGTGCACCGGGAGATTGCAGTAGCCAGACGGCTAGCTCAATTATCTTTGTGGCTTTATCTGAATTTTGGCCCATGTATCCACATATCCAGCTCAGTGTTTTTTAAGCTTTGGCTTGTGAAACTATTAAGCAATTTTGAAAGACCGCCAATTGAATTTATAACGTAGAACATGGCTATGTGCACTATTGCAGAAGCAGATTTTGCTAGACCGCGCGACAATTGTGGGAGACCATTTTGGTTTCTCAAAACGCCTTTAAAAAAAATCTAGCTGCTTTTTCTATCTATCCAACCAATGACAATGACATACATACCAGATACCAGGAGATCTCTTCAAGTCGAAAGATTTCCTGAGAAGAGTGTTTCTTCGCTCTGCATCGATATCGAGCTAGACTACTGCAGTGCTCACTGTAGTCGCCGTTGTGCGAAGCTGGATGTGTTTGCTCTTGTTTTTTATACAATAACAATAACTGTAGTTTCGGTGTAATTCTGGTAACTTGCTCGAGACCAGTGTTGGGCCGGATAAACCTTTCTGTACTGAAGCGATAACAATAATCGATAATTTTAAAAAAGCCATGAGCGATAACGATGATCGATGAATCTCAATTTCTTGAAGCGATATCGGTATAATTGATAAACTATCGCCGATAAAGTTTTCCGATAAATACGGCGGTAAATTTTCATGTGTTTGACGAAGTTTGTTTTTTTTATAAGTCAAATTGCAAAAATGTTTTTCTAGATATTTCAAGAAAAGAGAGCGGTTCACGGATTCTGCCGTAGAGATGGCATGGGCCGCTAAGAGACCACTCAACAAGCCGTTAACCGGTATTTTTATTGGTCCGCCAACAGCCCAGTTCTATCTTTTGTTTCTAATTGGGCCGCTGACGAGCCGCTACCAATTTTTGAACTCCCTTTCAACTTTCAGTTTTCTTTTAAATGTGGCTGAAGCTTCATAAACGAATGGGTTTTGGGCGGACCGGGCTTTATTTTGGGGATGATTTGCTGAGTCGAAATTATCGCTATTGGGCAGGAGGTTCCGGGCCATGAGCGGTCCGGGCTGCAGAAAAGTCAGCCCGTGCCATCTCTACTCTGCCGTGGCATTAAACAAAACGAAGAACAATTTTTTATATTGCAAGAAGAATTTATGGACACCGTGTATTTTGCCATAACGCTAACTCACTAATTTTGAACACTGTGTGCATAAAGAATTGTTTATCGCTATAATTTATCGGCGATAACAAAATATATTTCAAAAGCTGTATCGGTAATCGATAAACCAAAAGTATTTTGAGCGATAATCGATATTAAATTATCGCCGAAAAATTATCTCGATAAAATATGCCCATCTCTGCTCGAGACAACTGGTATTGCATAATTAGGCCTATAGTTGACAAGACTTTTTATGTATGATAGTCCATAAGTTAAGTAACTTGTGAAAGATAAGTTAAGCAATTTGTGACCATAAGTTAATCAACTTGTGAACAAGAAATTAGACTTTCTAAAATTACATGATGTGTACAAATTAGAGCTTGCTAAATTCATTCATAAGCTTTTCAAAAACAAGCTACCTAATTCATGCAATTATGATTTCTCAACGATTGAAAGAATTCATGATTATGAAACCAGGAGACCAAGCAGATCTAATTAGTTTTTACCTGGAGTTTCTGAATCTACTGGGCAAAAGAAGGTTGAATTCCGGGGTGTTAAACTGTGGAACAAAATTAGCGAAAACTTAAAAAATATACCCTTCAATTCGTTTGAAAAGCAGTTTAAAGAAAATTTGATAAGAGAGTGCTGACTATATTGTTAACGCTGATCAACATTGTTTGTACTGTGCGCTATGTTTATGTATGTGCAAAATATTTTACAGCTATTAGTATGTGTTAATGCTTTGTGTCTTTAAACAAGGGGCATGTCGACTAGAAAACCTTAGGGTTATTCGATGCTCCTTGTTTCGTTCCGAATGTAAGGATTTGTTTTTTGTGCGTTGCTTTGTGGAAAGAAAAAATAAACAACTACCACTATTACTAGTAACCCGATTTGTTTCAACATTAGGCGGGCTAATCGTTGGCGGCACTGTGTCCGATTTGATCGGCCCGGGAATTGATCTCCAAACATGAGCGACGAAATCGGGAGGACGCGAAGATTTTCTGGGGTGATTAAAAGAAGCTTTTTAGGCGAAAAAGACCATGAAAGTTGTTAGGTGTTAACATACGAATAAACTTTCTTAAAAGTTTTGGTCTCAAAAATTTTTTCAAGTCTTGGTCTTGGTTCCGAACATTAGGACTCAACTCCATCACTTATTTTAAAAACAGCCCAGCAACAGCAGGTCTGTTGATCAACACATGCAGATGCCGCAGTTAAATCATTGAAAATATCCAGCAGAAATTTACAGCGCAAGAAGTTGAGAGATTGTTTGGTCATGCGGAACGACGTAATCGAACTAAATTGAGCAAGTTTGTAAATATGTTTGTAATCACATAATGTTAGCGTAAAAAAAGTTATTCAAACTGGAAATACTTTAAAGTTAACCACGTACACCAATTTTCACACAAAACTAAACAGCGATTGTAGCGCAATAAACAACACATTGTTCAAGCGGATTAATATTGGTCATTCGCGAAGAATTACTAATGTGTCGCCCTATGAGAAGTCACTGGATAGTGCAAATGATGTTTCGTGCTTTCAAGGAGGGATTTATTTTTCCCTCCTATTTTTTCCGGTGAAAGTATTCGAAAATAAAAATATACTTTGCGCGGCACGCCTCAACTAAGCGGAAGATGTTTTGGAAAGACTGCGCTGCAACTACGCTGCAAAAAAACGATAAAAGCGACAGCGTAGGCGGCGCTGCGCTGTTGACATCTCTAGCAGAGGTGTCCGGAGTCTAAAAATTTCAATCCTAATCCAAAGCGTTAAAATCCGATTTCAACACCGATCCTAAAAAATTTAGGAAATTGAATCCGACTCAAATCCTGTATAATTGGCATTATTTATAAGCCACTAGTAGCTTATTAAAATCATTAGTTATCATCCAAAATTGAATCCGGATCCGGAAAAGCAAAAAATCACAATCCCGATCCGGATCCGAAGCAACAACCAGATTATCCGGTTTTTAAAATCCGGCTCCGTTGTACACCTCTGCACTAGAGATGGCACGGGCCGCTTAGATACCCGTCAACGAGCTGTCAACCGGTCTTTTTATTGGTCCGCTAACGGCCCGGTTCTATCTTTGTTTATTACTGGGCCGCTAACGAGCCGCTAACACTTCTTGAAATACCTTTAAGTTTGATTAATGCGATTAAAGGTTCGTAAAAAGAATGGGCATTGGGCGGGCTATAGGATTTATTTTTAGCATGAGTTGCCTGGCCGGTTACTGGGCTAGAGGTTCCGGGCCGTGGGCGATCCGGGCCTCAAAAAAGTCAGCCCGAGCCATCTCTACTCTGTACCATAGGCTACTTTGACGACTCCAGCCGGACTCCCGGGTGTGGGACGTCTGTTGGCGTGTGGGGGGAGATGAGGAGAGATGTGGGGGAGAGGTATGGGGGTGTTAGAAGGAGGTGTGGGGAAGTATGTGGGGAAGGTGAGGCGAAATGTGGAAAAATGTGGGAGGACGGAGAAGGTATGGGGAACCCCAACACACTTCCTCCCACACTTTCCCACATCTCCCCCCACACCCCAACTCACTTCCCCACACCCTTCACACTCACTTCATGCACTCTTCCACACTTCTCCATACCCCCACACCTCTCCCCAAATTTTCTCTTACCTCCCCCCACACTCCAATACACTTACCCACACCCTCGATCACACTCACCCTATGCTAGACTTACCATACGTCCTCCTTAGTTAGTTAGTTGCATATTTATCTTCCTATCACGAGAAAGCGATCAACGCGCTATACGAGCTCGCTTAGAAGTTGCCAGCCATCTGTCTACCACACCAAGTTGGGGAATTTCGTTAAGTGCCTTTCCCAACGGCACAACAAGTAAACTTGCCGGCTTGTTCTCCACACTGTCCCTTTAATGCTGAGCGTCAAGCAGGGAAGCTGTGAATACCAATTTTAAAGTCATTGGTTTGACCCGACTCGGAATCAAACCCGAGTCTACAGCTCAAGAGACAGACGCTCTATACCAGTGGTCGGCAACCTTTTTCGCACAACGGACCGGTTTGAAACTGATATGTTTTTGCGGACCGGCCTTTAAAAAATCAAAAATGTTTAAGCAATAAAACACTCATGTTTATTCAGAACTGAAAACCTCGATCTTGTTTAACTCCGACCAGAGTATTAATCTTTTTAAATCTTGCTGCAGCAGCATTGCTTAATTTTTTTATAGTAGCTTCTCAAACCTGATTCTTGGCGTTATTCTTTCTCTTAACCAAGCGCTGTTTGATTTACAAAAGACTTACGATGAAATGACAGCATAATCAAGTGTTCGCTGTTCAATTAAAAGATTTGCCTTTTTAATTTGGTTAGTTTTGTGATATTGAGTAACTTTGCCATACTGGGTCACCAGAATTGAGTTATTAAGTATTTTTACAAAAACATCCCAAAATTGCGTCTCACATTATAAAAATGTTTTAAACTCAAAGCATTTATTCTGAAAACGCATGCGGACCGGTAACAAACTTCACACAGACCGGCACCGGGCCGCGGCCCGGTGGTTGCCGACCACTGCTCTATACCACTCGGCCATCTGAGCTGTTAGGAGGACATATGTCCTCCTTTTTAACAAAAAATAGTTTGTCCTCCGAGGACCTTAAAAAATGCCCAAATGTCCTCCTTTTCGGCATTATCAGTGGCGGATTAAGGAGGGGCGGAGCGGGCTGAAGCCGGGGGCCCCTCTACGTTTAGGGGCCCCATAAATTTACATTCTTCTATAAGTTTTTTTTTTTTTTGATAAAAAATATTTTCGATTTTTAAAAAGGGTCTTCGCTTGCAGAAACTACCAAAGTTTTTAACGTTTTGGCGCTGAGGGGCTGGGGCCTTGGGAGTAGAAGTGATATGTTGTTAGTTAACTCAATATTAATATTTATAAGCAAAAATCTTCTCAAAGTAAGATTCGCAGTTGTTATCAGCTAACATTATTGCTTTGTAGGTCGAGGACGGCAATTTTTTTCAAAGAAAAGTTACCTCTTTTTGCCGATTCAAACGTCACCATAAAGAATAAGATAAATGTTAATTCAGGTAGTAATGAACAAACGATGACACTTGATTGCCACTTGCCAGCAAGAGTGCCAGACTGCAGTTGAGGTTATACTTGCAAAAAATGTTTAATGTCACTGAAGAATCTAGCGTTAAAAATTATTGCACTATCGTACAACGGTAGGCTAGCTACAACATCTAGGCTTCATAACTTTGCACTCCATAATAAGTGGTAGTTCCAGCCTTAATGTGAAAAGTATAGTTTGGATTTTATAAATAAGGCATAGCTATATTTCAAAAATTATATGCCTATAGCCTAGGCTATGGTCTCCAGTGAGGCCTCGTCGTGACTAAGAATTTGATTACGAACAGAGGCTTTTGGCTCTTTGCCCTGCCAAAAGGACACGAATGTATGTTGATTTCATTTGTTTGACTTACCGTATTTAGGTTAGTAGGGGCTTGTGATTTGGCTTCGCAATCTGACAGTTACGGGTTCAATCCTAGCCGAAAACATTATCGGTTATTGACAGGAAGAGCATCCAGAATTTAATGTACTCAAGAAATGCCAAAGAAAGATCTAGTAGCTGAAGCGGATAGCACATCCAAGCCCTATTCGGCATTGACCAATCACAGGTAACTGTTGAGGTTCCAAACATACAAGAGAAAAACGAATGTAAAAACAAATTATTTAAGTTAGCAGAAAAAGGAATTACTGCTTAAAAGCTGAGACGAATTCTATGAGCAACCGTACCATTTCTATTGAAGAAGTTTGGCAGGGTTGAGAGTTGAGGTGGATGCTAGACCCTTCCCCGCGCTCGGAACACATTATGCTTTCACAGAAATTGTTACAGCAGTGGTGGGCCGTTGGCAACAATTTGTCAGCGCTGACCCTGCGCAAAAAGCGAACCCAGTTCTTCCTCGCAGCGTTGCAGTAGCCAGTAATGGTAGCAACCACACTGCACTGTGTATCCTTTTTTTGGCAGATATCATAGTATACAGTAATGAAGCGTATTTATCTCAGTGGAGCGCAAAAACGAGCAGTAGCTTCAAAAAGAAAAGGCGAAAGGAAGATAATACTGTAAAAAAAACGCTTAAACTAACGACATTTTTTTTGCCAGAGTAGCAAGTACCAGTGCACAATCAGATAGTGAGCTTATCCTGGCAGATAATACAGAGCAACCACAATCTATTTCTCGATCTTTATTATTCGAACCTGATGCAGATTTAGATTCACCTCATCATGTTGAAATTGACGAAAGCGAAGCTGCAGGTCTATCATCTGAGATTCATACATCGTTAATGGTTCAACGTGATATTGGTGAGTGGCCTGCAGTTTTAACCGATGACATACCCAATAGGCTACTGGATTCAGCGCGGTTCAAGCAATTGCCAACATAAAAATGGTGATTTTAAAGAATTAGAAGTTTCTGATGGATCTCAACATCGCTTTTGTACTTTTACAATGTTTTCAAGAGTACACTCACGAACTGACGAAAGGTTTAAAAGAAATTGGCTACGCTACTCTAAATCGACAGGGCGGATATATTTTGAACCTTTTGCAAATTAATGTCTAACAATTGAGTAAATTTACTACTGGTTTTAACAATTGGACACATGCTCACAAACACTGAAGAGTCATGAAAACTCAAATCAACATCTTGATGCAATGGCAGCGATGTGTTTTCGGAAATCAGTTACGCAAATTGATAACGGTTTAGTAAAGCAATATGAAAATGAAGTAGGCTACAATATTGGAAACAGTTTCTTTGTAGAATTGTGAGTGGTGTCAAATTTGTTTATATTCGAGGTCTGGCTTTTCGCGGTAAAAACGAATTGATTTGCAGTGCTGGGCACCGCAAATTTTCACTCAAATTCGCAACCGCAAATTCCGCAAAACTGTAAGAGGTGGTCCGCAACCGCAATACCGCAAGTTTGCGATATATTTGCGATAATCTTTCAACCTTCGTAACCGCACAGTACAGTTCCGCAAACTTAAACCGCATTATTTATTTTTTTGTTAGTTTTTTCTAAATTATTCCCAGCTTGACGCTTAGCATAAAAAGCCTCGCGTGAAAAAAATCAGAAGATCTTGGCAAGTCGTTTTTAGGGATGTCAAAACCCTGCAAAGCAGAGAACCGAATAATGTATCATCTTGTTGGCTCAACTACTTCATATAACAACGTCCTAGAAAAGCTGGATTATCTAGGAGTGCATGAATCAAAATCAAAACGAAACATACTTATTAACAGTGTTGGGCAGTACCGCGGCACAACTTATTACCAGTAAAAGCGGAGAATTTCTTGAAGTGAACACAACTTTTGCTTAGCTCTAAACCAATTTTACGGATGGAATATCTCATGCGATTTGAGCACTTTGGCAGGGGTGGAGGTTTTTTGTTTTGTGGTACCACAAACAAAAAATTTCTGAAGTTTGTTAAATTTGATTTTGAGGATCTTCACCCCTGACTACTCTTAACTCCTGTGATAAAACCTATAAAAGGCGAATTAGTGGCTGTCAGGAGATTGAGTACATACCTATGCATATATACATATAGCCTACATTTGCAAATGCTCCAAAACATTAATTTCTGAAATAAATTGTTTTTATTTTCTTTGATTGAGTCGGCTCCTTCTAAAAAAGTTTCGGCTACGCGCCTCTTCGCAAGCAAACTGTTAAAAATTTGCTAAAACATTTAACGGCCCGCAAAGATTGAATAATTTTGATACACCACTTTAGCTACGGAGTACAACGCAGTATGGCAATCATTAGGATTTCAGACAAACTTTCTCATCAAACGAAATAAGCTACCGGTACTAGAACACAACATTTTCGCTACGCGTTTCATGCAAAATTAATGCAAAAGCACAACATTCATTCGGATCCAATGTATTCACTATCGTAATTTTGTCGAAAAAAAAAAAAAAAGAAAACAATTTTTTTTTTCGTATGAAAAGTATCGAAAATTAGCATCGAGTATCGTTATCGTTGTTACTTTTTAAATAATGTACCGTTATCGGTACCGTCCTTACCTTTTTTTGCAAAATATCCGTCTCGATATTGTCGTTACGGTCCTTTTAAAGTAGCGAGTGCCCATCTCTGCTTATGAAAGTCGATTATGAGAAAAGTGTGGTCGGCGTAGCTTTTATGCACACAATCGTCAGCATTATGAAAGTTGTTTTAAATTAAAGAGTGCTCATATGCTTATGCTTTCTAAAATGTTTTTTAGAAAAACCAAGTATTACAATTCTACTTGTTCACAGTTTACAAGTACCCTAATAATGGGATGCAAGAGGAAAGAAACAACTAAGAAAATTGAAACGACGAAACAAGAAAACAATGCATGGTAGCGACTATGAGAAGGCCGGGGCTAGTAGTCACAAGAGCTCCAGTTCCTTTAAAAATTAGAAAAATAAACTTTCGACTTATCAGCATTCAATTACTTCTCTATTATCAACAAGCTAAGAAATTTTGGTCAAACTGAAAAATGTTGTCGTAAAGTGGGTCAGGACTATTTCGTACTATAAACCCTCATCAACCGCGCTCAGGCGAAGGTACACTCATCTTTCGATCTGATTGGCTTAAACAGGACAATTATCCCTCAAGCTTTATGTACAGAGGAAAATTGAACTTTTGTGATACGTATAGCTACGTCACACTCCAGCTGAATCCCCTTCATGGTCAAGGTCAAACAGAGCCAAAAACAGACGTCCCTCTTGGACTACAGAATGGAATACCACCCAACTTCCACACGATGGCCGGATCAGAGCCAAATTAAGCAATAGGCAAACTGGGCAGTTGCCCCGTCCCCGCACTTTAGGGGGGTCTAGTTCCTTAAAAAAAAAACGTGAAAGCATGTCAAATCATGCTATCACGAAAATTTTTTGGGAAGTTTCTGCTGAAACTACGGCCTACGGAGGTGTTGACCTTTTTTTTTTTGCTCAAGCTTACATTTGATTTTGTGGGGAAAATTGGACATCTGCGGACGTGATGACTTTTTTTGCTTTTCGCTAGATTTTGGGCGGAAAAAATATGGTAACCCTATGCACTCTTATTTGCCCCAGGCCCCCCGGTCTCTAAATCCGCCCCTGGACCGGATCGGAGATAGAACTTCCTCCTCACTGACAGATGCATGACAACTCCAGCAATGATTATGGTACCATACAGTAGGACAGCGCTTTTTCGGGCTATTAGCCCTCATCAACCACTTTTTGGTAAAGGTTCATTCATCCTTTAAAATAACTTGACCTTAAGACCTTAAGCGAGATCATCCCTCAAGGACAAACATTCTACAATTGACAAATCTTGAATGACGGTTGTTTTTGCCACAAAACTCATTGATCGAAGTTTATTAGACTTTTACAAGTGAAAGCCAACCTCATACGCCACCTCAGGTCAAGCCAAAAAGCTTACAAAGATCATGGATTAATTCAAAGTTACTTAAGCTTGAAGCAGTAGAAAAAAACATTGAGAACTGGAGTTTTTACAAAATCTAGGAGGAGTTTTCACTTCAGACCATTGCTTTGCGGATTTGCGGCAAATTTCAGTTTTTTACCGCAATTCCGCAAACGTTTGCGGTAGAAAATCAATTTCGCAAATCCGCAAAAATAAACTGAAGTCCGCAATTTGCGGACTGATTTGCGGAAGTGCCCAGCTCTGTTGATTGGCTCCCCGAGTAATGGTAAGTATTTGGGCATTCTTGAGTTGTTGGCTGAATACGATACCTTTCTTGCGGAACATTTAAGAGTTCATGCCAACAAAGGCCGTGGTCATCCATCTTATATGTCATCAACTATCTGTGAAGAAATAATTGCGCTAATGGGTCAAAAAGTTTTATCTGTCATTGTTTCAGAAATTAAAACGGCAAAATATTTCTGCATATTAGTGGATTCCTCGCCAGATATCGCACATGTGGATCAATTGACAGTGGTGATCCGTTATGTTCTAAAGGGCGATCCAGTTGAACGATTTTTAACATTCATTCCAATGTTTTCTCATACTGGAGTAGAAATTGCTAAGATTGTTTTGCAATTGTTGGACGAGCATGGGATCAACATAATCGACTGTCGCGGTCAAACCTACGACAACGCTGCCAATATGAGCGGTAAATACCGTGGCTTTCAAACAATCATCCGTGAAAAATGCAATGTTACTATATATATACCTTGCACAGCGCATTCCCTTAATTTAGTCGGCAAAAATGCAATAGAATCCTGCCATTCTGCAGCTGAACTTTTCGACCTGCAGCTAAGTATTTACTCTTGGCTAGTTGCATCGACACATCCATGGCAAATTCATCGAAAGTTCCTTAATGAGTTGCTTGTCAGCAAAACTCTATCCGATACCAGATGGTCTGCTCGCTACGACGCGATACATGCAGTTAAAAGGGGATTTTTTGAAAACGTACGGACTCTTGAAGAATTGGCAGCTAATGATGGTCAACCTCACGAAAGTTAAATTGAAGCTGAAAGTTTTTTGAAAAAACTGAAGCAACTGGAAACCTGTATTTTGCTTAAACTGTGGAACACTGTTTTAGGTCTGTTTCAAAAAACAAATCTGTCCCTGCAAGAAAATGGTCCAACTTTAAACAATGCGATGCATTTGTTAGAAGCTCTCAAATCTTTTGATAACGGCTTAAGACCTGACTTCGAAATCTATGAAGAAAAAGGAAAAAAGAAGTCTGGAGTTGAAGAATATAAAGCTTCATTTTACGTATTTGGAGCCGCCGTAGATTTTTTGATGAAGATCCTGCCGAAAAAATTGCTCTTTCGCCGAGAGAAAAATTCAAAGTTAAAGTTCACTTGGTGATCATTGACAAACCGCCTGTGAACTGGAAAAGCGTTTAACAGCATATCGCAACATCGAGAACAGTTTTGGGTTTCTTTCTAGGCTGGCAAACCTTAGCAGTGATCACTTTCAACAAGCAGCTTCTATGTTAATGAGGGAATACCCTGACTTTGAAGATCATTTTTTTACTGAGCTCGCCCATTTTGCAGCATTTGTTAGAGCGAAATCTGTAACAGTAAGTTGCTAGACAAGAGCCGGTAGATAATTCAGAGAATCAAGGGTTGAACAGTAATATTAAACCAAAAATATTCAAGCTGTTAAGTGATAATGATTGTCCCGATACTTTTCCTAATATTCACATAGCTCTTCGAGTATATTTGTGCATGATGGTTTCAAATTGCACTAGGGAGAGATCGTTTTCTCGTTTGAAAAGAATAAAAAGTGAGCTCCGACGTACATCCGGACAAAGACGTGTTTCAGCTCTTTCTCTTATGTCTATCGAACATGAAATCATGGACTCATTGAACTTTCAAGAGCTAATTAACGATTTCGCCGTTTGAAAGGCAAGAAAAAGGTCCTTTTGAGATTTTATGATATATTAAGTTGCATTACTATAGTTACTATACCTTATTCAGAGCTGGGCAGCGCTATGCGAAATAGTAGCGGAACTACCACTAGCGCTAATCAGTGAAAACATCGTGCTTGCGTGCTTATTGTGTGAACCGGGCTTTAGTGCTATTTCGTAGAATATTTTTAATCAACGACAAAATATATACGTTTCACTTATGATTTTTAATGATCTACACGCAAAATGCAATGGCAGTCAGGTCACCACAGTAAAACTCAGACCAATGCAAAATTTTAAATTTTTTGCAAGGACGAAAATGATTGTAATAATTGATAGTTTTCTCTGGTCTCCGGGCCAAACTTGCACTTATTTCAAAGCTGGATAAAAACAGCGGCGGCGCTAGCTTCACGCTAGTGATAGGAAGAAACAGCTTCACCGACGCTAGCGAATTACTCCCATAACAAGTAGCGACGCTAGTGCCCAGCTCTGCCTATACATTAATAATATGATTAATGATTGTTATTAGTTGATCAGTCGCTTTATTTCTTGATTGTTTTGAGTAAAAGATAAAGCCATCTAGGCTTCTGCATTTCCATTGAATCGAGTTACCGAATCTTTGTTTATTATAAAAGACTGTTAGAAATAAAAACTTTTTTTTGAATTGATTTTCCATTTTTATCCTCCATTCACGAGAAAGCGAGTTGTATCGCTATATGTCGGATTAGATATCCTTACTTGCTTGGATGTTAACTTTTCTGAGGTTCCTCTTCTTGTCTTTCGTTGAATTTGCTGCTTGTTCAAGCCACCAAGCAGCGACAAATATCATGAAGTACCTTATCCAAGGGCACAACGGCATGTCGAGGTTAGGAGTTGAACCGCGACCTTTTGATTCATTATGGTCGCCATAAAAACGGCGCTCCCGAGCGTTCGGTCACGCTGCCGACGTGACTAAGAACGATTTTAAAATGATTCAATTTTTTTGGTTCTTTCATTATAAAGTACTGTACGCGTAAAAACAAGTGTAAAATTAAACAAGGGAAAATATATACCCATTAAGCCGATTGGGTAAATCGATGTAATGGAAATGCACTAATTGTTTTTACCAAAGAATAATATATTTGATCTTACTCAGTAGGACTCAAAGGCAGTAATTGGGCGAGCTGAACAAAGCACAAGAAGTCCATACTTGGTCTTTTTACTCTTTTAATCAATATTGGTATTGCTTTGTTTTTTGAGGCTGTTCTTTCGGTTTACTGTTCTTTTCATTTTATATCGTATAAGCTTTGGCTGAACTTGGGAAAGAGGGCCCCATTATTGAATTAGCTCAGGGCCCCACGTACTGTTAATCCGCCCCTGGGCATTATGAACATTGAAAACACGTCAAAATCATTGTTACACGTAAAATTTTGAGAACTTCAAGCTTAAACTGCGGCCTGCGAACGGGAGGACTTTTTTTGCTCTCCACTAGATTTTGGTCGGAAAACTGGGCATCCGCGGACGTGATACTCTTTTTTTACTCTTCATTTGATTTTGGGCGAAAAATTGGACATCTGCGCATTCTGCGGGCGTGATGACCTTTATTTGCTCTTCACTTGATTTTGGGCGAAAAATTGGACATCTGCTGACGTGATGATCTTCAAAGAACCTGTCCTCCTTGTGCGCAGTGAAAATATGGTAACCCACCCTATACACTCTCCCACATCTCCCCTTACCTCCCCCACACTTTAGTTACACACTTCCCTACACCCATTCTCACACTTCCCCACATCTCCACTCACCTTCCCTTACACAGTTACACTTTAACACACTCTCCCACACCTCCCTCCACACTTCTCCACTCTCTCCAACATCGGAATTAATTAAAAAGTATGCCCGAGATAAAACAAAAAACACCTCGGAGTCCGGTTGGCGTCGTCGAAGTATGGTGTGACATGACGAAAGTTCCACCTGACCAGTGTTGCCAGTTGGGCAGTTTTCCCGCCCAATTGGGCTGGTTTCGATGCGAAGTTGCGTGAAAATTTTAGAGTTTGCGGGTTGCGGTTTCTTAGGCTACTTTTTGTTTAAAACTGCGGGGTTTTGGGCTGGTTTTTGGGCAGTGTAGTACCGGTACATCTGTTCTGAACATGTTTCTGTGCTGACATGCATATAATTGTGTGTTTATTTCCTCATTTATTTAAATGTCAAACGACGTATTTTCTCAAGTTTAGTTAGGCGGTCAAAGCTTCTTTACAATTGTTTTATTCCACAGTATGTTAATGATTATGATAAAGTGCCAAAACCAGTGGGCTACGGTTGGCAATCACTTGCCATCAATACTTTAAGTGTTAATGTATACTGCTTTTATACAATTCTTCATTTAGCTTGTCACACTGTTTACGTTAGTTTGCCGCACAGTTTTAAATTAGCTTGTCACACTGTTTGTATTTAGCTTGTCACACTGATTTGTAATTAGCTTGCCTCTTTTCTTTCATTTATCTTGCCCCACTATTTATTTAACCTATCGCACTGTTTTTTTTTCACTAGCCACTTTTTTATTTGTCTAATTGAACATTGGCGTAAAACGGGGTGAATAGGAACAAATTTTCAAATTGGAATATTTTACATATTTTCAAAATTTTGTTTTTATGTTTTTGCCGACTTTTGTAGTATTTCGAATAGGCATTATTATGGGGAGTATATTTGTGGAAGTGTTTACTCCAAACTCTTGTAAATTTTTTATTCAGCTTTGATTTTTTCGAGAGGCCATTTTTAGTGTATTTTAAAGTAGTTGAAAACTTTCATTCCTTTACGACGCTGATTCGAGTTTGAGAATTGAGTCACTGCTCTAGACCTCCACCATAGTAAGAAGTTTCCGAGTAACGATAATATCAGTGATAATCTTATCGATTTTTCCAGCTATAAAATATTTTTTCTTTTCACAATTTTTTTTTTGACATTTCTGGGTGAATAGGAACGGGCCAAAAAGCATGACTAGAATCTACAAACCTGACCCCCGAAGAAACACCTACAAGAAATATTCTGCGGAAGCAATTAATGAAGCATTGGCGGACCAACAACAAGAAATGTACTTTCGCTGTACTCAAAAAATCAGGGGATCTTTATTGCAGTGCTTTGTCGAGGGGCAAAAAAACCCAATATGAAAAGTCAAGGACCAACTGCCTTTGAATCAAGAGATTGAGAAACACACGGCAAAAGGAGTAGCTGCGCGTGATTACGTAGCTTTTGCATTTGAAGAGGAAATTTTTCCTGGCCAAATTGTATCTGTGCAGAAAGATGGATGCTTGAAAAGTGGCTCTCATGGGATGTGGTCTAAACACAAAGACATCCTTCTCTATCCGTTCGAGGACGTTCCCCCAAATAAAATCGAGTTCAGGCGCTGAAGATGCGCCCTTTTTCCGGGGTTGTGGAGCTGCAATTTCACGTTTACATTTCAACTTTGATTTTGTTCTCAAGAACGATAATAAAATTTCGTTTGATTACAGTTTTGTGGTTATTTACTGCTCTACTACGCCCATTTGCGGTTAATTTGTATTAGTTTAACGCCACAAAACATAATTATGCTTCTATCTGCAACATTAGCGGGGTTTACTGGGAACAAGCATTCAAAAACAATAGGTGTTCCTATTCACCCCAAAGTGCGGGGTGAATAGGAACATCAATCATTTGGTTCTAACTTTCAAACATGATTGAATTACAACCATTCTTTTATTTAGACTTTTAGCCATTGTTCATACGCACATTTTGACACCTTGTTTGCCAAAATCGCCTAAGTACTATTGAAGTTGTGATCAAATAACCCTCCAAATTGTTCCTACTCACCCCGTTTTACGGGTATTTGTATCTACGCCAGGGTTTTTCAACCTTTTTTTGCTCATGGCTCACTAAAATGATAAAACATGACGGTGGCCCAACAACTATTACCAAAAAACTCGAAGTTAACATAATGACGTGATTGGAGACTGTTGATGTAGCTTTCTAATCAAGCTGTGTGGCCCACTGAAAACAGTGCCGTGGCCCACTGCTGGGCCATGGCAATAGGTTGAAAACCTCGGATCTATGCTTTGCACCACCTATTTTTGTTTTTGTTACTGCTTTAGTTGATGTGTTGTATTCCACAAAACAGTGGACGCATTAATGTTATGCATTCACAATGGATTAACACTGGTGGTTACAATTGGGCTGGTTTTGGGCTAGTTTTTGTCACTGATTGTGCTGGGAAAAAATAATAATCTGGCAACACTGCACCTGACGAAAGTTCTGCCGATCGTATAGCCTATCCAATTGCAACTGAGAATTAGTGCCAGTATTTGCCAACGAAGGGAGTGACAGAAGTGAGAATGTTGTCTTCAATGTTAAAAGAGCATCGTGGGAAGCAAGATAGGATCAAAGCTTCCCAGGAGAAATTGAAGTTGGATGCAGCTGCTGCTACTTCAAAATTCAATAATGCAGTTCTTTCCTCAATTAATGATGGGTATGTAACTGATGTAAATTATGCTATGATATGCCAAATTGATATAAATGCAGGGTTGGAAATCAATAATGAAAAAGTAAAGAATAATTCAATATTCAATACCTCAAGAAAAAGTGCAGAATTCCTACTTTTGATGTCAAAAATAAAAAGTAGGGAATATCAATCAATGAATAACGTCAAATCGATACTTTTCTCTGACTCAGTTAACAGCGACCAGGCGACAGTGTCAACATATGATTTTGATGCTAATGGGGGGCTTCTGGTTGGGCAAAGTGAAGAATGTCGGTATCGAAGGCATAGCATATTGTGATGGGCAGTTTAAAACAGAAATACCAGAAGACCTGCTTACTTTGGTTGCCAGTAACTTCGCCACATGGTAACTTCGCCACAGTAACTTCGCCACATGGAAACTTCGCCATACTTTCATACATCGAAAATTTACATTGCCTACATCGAAACAAGACTTGAAATTCCCGGTTGCCATAAAAGTTTTTATCGGGCTTTTCGAGTTACTTGGTAACTTCGCCACATAATCGAAATTGTGGGGTAAGATGTGGGGAGAGAGGTGTGGTAGAGTGCATGGGGTGAATAAGGAAGTGTGTTGGGGTGTAGGGGGAGGTCAGGGGAGCTGTGGGAAGAGATATGGGGGGTGTGGAGGAGATGTAGGGAAATGTGATGGGGTGTGGGGGGAGGTAAGGAAAGATATGTGGGGAGTGGAGAAGGAGTAAGTGGGGAAGTGTGTTGGCGAGTGGGGAAAGGATGTGGGGAGGGTAATGGGGAAGATGTAGGGAAATGTGTTGAGGTGTGGGGCCCCAACACACTTTTAATTCCCCATATCTCCCTACCCTCACCTTTCCCTACATCTCCCCTTACCTCCCCCACACCTCATCACACTTTCCTACACCTCCTTTCATACCTCTTCCCACATCCCTCCTTCCTCCCCCCACACCCCAACACATTTTCCTACTATCCCCACATCTCCCTTCACCTTCTCAAAGTGTGGCGAAGTTACCATGTGACGAAGCTACCATGTGGCGAAGTTACTGTGGCAAAGTTACCATGTGGCGAAGTTACTGGCAACCCTTACTTTTCCCTTTTCTATATAAAAAAGATCAAAGATCACTTTTTCTCTTAAATACCGGTACTTTCTACCTTTGATCTTGGCCTACTTCAGATGCTCTTGACTATGAACCTTTTTCTACAATGTTCAAAACACAAAGTATTCCTACCAGTACCGGTATCAGATGTACCAGATGTACCGGTAATCTTTAAAATGAACAAAAGCTGGTGAATAAAAATTTAAAAGTCACTGAATGTCAATACTAGTATCTGAATTTGGTTCAAGTACTGAGTAACAAGCTAATGTATAAATAAAAAAAGAAGTATCTAGAGCACCTGCAGCCTTTTACAGAGACAAGCAGTCCGCGGCAGCGCAGGAAAATCGGACACCACGTGACAGCAACATCACTAGAGAAAGACACCAAGCTGCCGGTGCAGCAGCCATTTGGTTAGGGAAACCGGGCCTGTGCTCTAGATACTGCCTAAAAATAAAAAATTAAAAACTCTTAGCGTACCGGTAACAAAATAATAAAAAACACACACTGCGCACACATAATTCAGAAAATATGGTGTTATTCGCAAAACTTTTTGGTGATTGAAATGAAGAAGAAACACTGTAGAATGAAAAAAAGCTGGTAAACAAAAATTCAAGGAACACAGTGAAAGCAGATCTTATTTGGAATGAATATGCACATTGTGCAGGCGTAATCAGTATTTGGTACAGAGAAGAAGCTAATGCATCAAGAAAAGAAATTAAATTAAAAAAATTAGCGTAGCAGCAAATGAAAAATAAAAAAACACATAATTGAAAATACTTGGTGCTGCTTGCAAAAAATTTTTGATGATTGAAATGAAGAAGAAACAATGTAGAGGCAACAGGTACCAAATAAACCTAATCAGGTGGATTAGTGAAAATGCACAGAATTTCATAATCACAATCCAAAAATAAGAAACGGGCAAAGCACATAAACGAAAATCAATCAGTATGACACCACCAGCAACTGCATAGAAAAACACTGCATTGTAAAAATTGTGATTTAGATGATAAAAAATTGGCAAGTGGGCCCCCCAAAACAACGAACTAACACTAGGAAATTCAGCGCAACACTGATAATAGTCAACATGCCATGCAAATGTACAAAACACAGGTGTCATCCATAGACCAACGTAGCTTACAGAAAGCCTGCTGTCATTTTTATTAGCCTCACAACTGCATTGGAGTGCTTGGCCCTGGCCTGCCCTCTACAAAGGGATACCAACTGACCAAATGTTAAGCAAACGTTTTCTCGCGTTATATTTTGGAAAGGAATCAAAAATGACAGTGCATACAGAAATTTCTGCACACCAACTGTTCTTATGCAGATGTTAAGTAAAATATTTACCTGCAAACACCACAAAAACCAGATAAGGTACTAAAAATAATAAAAAATAAAAACTTTTGGAAGAACTTATTCAGAAAAAAAGTATCGATTAGTTAATATCGATTTACCACGCAAAAGAGTAGGGAAAAGCCCCGATCAATAATTAGTAATTAGTTGCATATTTATTCTCCTATCACAAGAAAGCGATCAAAGCGCTATACGAGCTCGCTTAAGAGTTGCCAGCCATCTGTCTACCACACCAAGATGGGGGAGTCCCGCTAAGTGCCTTTCCCAACGGCACAACAACTAAACTTCCCGGCTTGTTCTCCACACTGTACCTTTAATGCTGAGCGTCAAGCAGGAAAGCTGTGAATACCAATGTTAAAGTCATCGGTTTGACCCGACTTGGAATCAAACCCTAGTCTACAGCTCAAGAGACAGACGCTCTATACCACTTGGCCATCTGAGCTGTTACTCTGAAAAAAAAAAAATGAAAAAAAAAAGTAAAGAATTTTTGCATTCCATGACGAAAATGTAGAGAATATCGATTATCAATTTCTAATCGACATTTCCAACCCTGGTTGGATGTTAAACTGCCAAGTTAACGATCTTAAGAATACTGGGATACTCTCCCAGTTCCACAATGAATTACCGGTTTGTGACTATATTTTCTCAGTGAATACTGTACCAGTGCACAGGAGATATTAATGTATTGACAATCAGATAGTGGTAGCCTATACTGGTATATGAATATCCATAAACTGTAACTGTATATACTAATTAATATTTGTTTGTGATAACTTGTGTTGCATTGCAACAGATCTGCAAAATGTTAAAATAATTCAGTGGCAAAGTTGCTAGGCTGACATTCAGCTCTGGGGACTGGTAGTTTATACAGAATTTTAATCTTAATGAAGCAGAATTAGTTTTGCCAACTTTGCTGATTTTAAATACTCACCTTTATCCGATGTCCAGCTTTTGTGTTATCAATGCTATGAACAACTCTAGCATTGCTACCAGGCTATGGAATTAATGTTAATAGATATTTTATTGTGCTGTTATGTTCACAGAGTATCAACTGCATACATAAGTCAATGTCAAATCGATCAAGAAATTAAGCAACTGCAAACCCAATCAGGAAGATTTAACAAGTTAACAGCACAATGGTCAACTCAATTAAATAAGTTTCACACTGCTTTAAA
The DNA here is from genome assembly GCA_964006365.1 of Trididemnum miniatum. Taxonomy (NCBI): domain Eukaryota; kingdom Metazoa; phylum Chordata; class Ascidiacea; order Aplousobranchia; family Didemnidae; genus Trididemnum; species Trididemnum miniatum. Next base: position 6,627,675 of record OZ023231.1, on the reverse strand, counting down.
GGTATAAATTTGATGCATAAACTACCAGTAATCATGATAAAGTATTTTTTCATTTGTAATTTAAGTAAAAACTTAGGCTTAACCTAAGTCGGCCTATATATTGTTTTGTGAAGGCATAAATTTTATGTACTATGTTGTATTGGCATATTCACGTTATGATTGCATATTTGAACTACGAGCAATCATATTGATCCAGTAATCAACACACCTATCATACACATTACCTATTTTGATAGCTCTACCATGCTATATCAATTTTTTTGCTTGCTTGTTCTTTAGTTAGGGTACCACACAATTAAAGTGGCAACAAGCCCTAACTTTTCATTTTGGCTTAAAAATTAGGAAAAAAATCGTGTTTGCCAGTGGCGTTGGATTTACATCCTAAAACGCCTTCGTTTAAAAGTTATTGCAGTTTTTTGACCACCTTGGAATGGAGGTGTATACTATCGCAGCAACTGTAGCAATTTTTATCAACTCCTGCAAAACGTTGGTAAAAATTGCTATAGTTGCTGCTTTTTTTGGACTTGTCAAAGGCGTTCGATACAGTCAATCACGAAATTTTGTATAAACTTGAGCGACATTTTGGAGTAAGGGGAAAAGCCCTAAATTTATTAAAAAGCTATCTGAGCGATCGTAAGCAGTATATCAAAATACTAAACTATAAATCTTCATGTCAGTACGTAAGCTGTGGGGTTCCACAAGGATCTTGTCTAGGACCGTTACTGTTTTTAATGTACATCAATGACCTCCCTCTAGCTTCCAATTTTCAAACTACACTATTTGCTGATGACACTTATCTCTGTCTAGAGGGAAAGGACTTGAAAACCCTGCAAATTGTTGTAAACACGGAATTGCAAAAAATTGATAATTGGCTTCGTAGAAATAAACTTTCGTTAAACTACAACAAAACAAATTTTTTGTTAATCAATAAACACCCGTATCAAAAACTTGGAATGTAATATTACCGTATCCATTAACAATACAAGCATATACCGAACGGACTCTGTAAAATACCTTGGATGATACGCTCAATTGGTCCTCACACATAACACATCCGTCTCTGCAATTAGCAAGATACTCCGGAATGTTCTACCGCTTACGAAAACTAGTATCCCCGTATATCTTGCGTACGTTATATTATTCTATGGTGCATAGCCGAGTGCAATATGGAATCATTTTATGGGGTTCTACCTTCCACTCAACCTTGAGAAAACTTGAGGTGCGACTAAACGATATTGTTCGAATAATGACAGGCAGACGAAAATTCGATCATGTGTCCCCTCTGTATAAAAATTTATCTTTGTTAAAATTACAAGATATTTATAAACTAGAACTTGCTAAGTTCATGTATCAGTTATCCTTTAATAAACTACCAAAAATTATTGAGTCTGCGTTTCCAAAAATCGAAAATATTCACTACCATAATACTAGACATACCCAAAATACCAAATTTTTTTTATCTAGAGTGTCTGAAAATGCTGCAAAAAATCAACTGTCGTTTAAAGGAATCAAACTTTGGCGATCTATACCAGATAGGATCAAAACCCTATCATGGTTTTCGTTTAAAAAGACGTATAAACAAAGTTTATTATCGCAATACCTAGAAGAAAATTAGTAAATGTAGGCTTATGCTAACGTATTTGTAAATGTAGAAAATTTGTAAATTTATGCTTATGCTAACGTATCATAAATCGTTGTTTTGTAAACTAAAATTGGCATAAAATCGTTCGCAAATATTGTAATTGTTATTATGCCTTCACTCGTTTCTTGCTTTTATTTTGTCAATAGGCAGACACTGTTTTTCTTGGTAGAGTTCACTTACCACTGTATTTATGTTGCCAGGGGGCATCTTGACTTGAAAACTGTATAGTTCTTCGATGCTCCCTGACTTTAACCACTTGCTAAATTTGTTCGTCTTTCGTGGACAGAGGACCGTGGGACTGCGCCATGGAATTTTAATTAGCTGAAAAACTTGATGACAGACTAGGCCTGGAATAGATGGTCGCCCCGCGGGCGTCAGTTCTTGAATAATGTTCAATGTTTTATTGTTTTTTCTTGTGCTCATCTTTCTCGCGTGCATAAGGCCAAAATAAACATTACTTTACTTTACTATCGCATTTTTGTTGGCAACCCTTTTTTGCGGATTCACTTTGATGGTGTGCACTTTGACGTCATAGCGTTCTCTACAAAATAGATTTGGCCAGTCTTCTTGAGGAATTGTTATGGCAGAACAGCAGTTCGCTGGACGTGTAGGTAATAGTGGACTAATGGTATTTTGCGCTGTATTAGCGATTTGTTGTCGTAACGGCAGAGAGCTTGATGGCTTAGCCAGAGCCAGCAATTAAATGCTCAGATCATCTTATGTTTATTTATTTTAAAATCTCAACAGCCTGTTTCTCATTACGAGTGATTTTCAGGAAATATCTTATTCAAATAGAATGTTTAGGTGTCTTATTTCAAATGGAATTCTATTTGAATAAGACACCTCCTGGAGATCGCACTTACGCAGAAACAGGCTGTTGAGATTTTACAATAAATAAAAAAAGTTGATCTGAGCATGTGTCAGTGATATTTAACAAATATGAATTAAAAGATATTAGGCTGACTGATGACAGATATTAGCCAGTCAGCAATCTACTAGACTACCAGTACCGGCACTGCTACCTTACGTGAAACTAGTAGGTTATTGGACACCAGTACATGTAGTAGGCCTACATGAACGACAGAATTTTATGTTTATCTTGAGAACATCTACAGCAGCAGAGCAGCCCACCGATAATTCGGTGGGCTACTGACTGGCCTTCCAACTGACGAACTCGAAAATACTTCACCTTCCAGCGCTGGTTCCACAGTTGCATCAAAAGCACCTTACTTAAATGCAATATAGCATGTTTGTAGAACGTAGTCCAACATTGAAAGCTTAGGCATATACGATGTACGATACCTCTTATGTTACAATGTCGTAAATTCTGTTTTGTTCTCGTTAACAACAAAATAAACTTGTAACACCAATGTAAATGTGCAAATTTGCATACATACCTGCAGTTATGTAAAATAGACTTGATTTGCACTCGGGTAACATCACGTGACTCGTGTACGCAAGTGAATGACGTAATTTTCCTAGAGGACCAGCTATTGTTGGAAGCTCGATATCTTCTGAATTAGCCAGTAATAATGCACTGGATCGATGCAAAAGTTTTTTTGAAAAAGTATCTCTTGCGATTATTTTCATAAAATAAACAACGATTATGACTTTATTGCCCCTTTAAGCAACCAAAAAAATCTAAGTAACAACTTGTATATGCATGCCAATTCATGTGCATTTATTCCATTGTACCAATGCAGTGCTGGTTGTTATGCTCTTATGAAATGATCTACTGGCTGAAGACGGCGGTTGACACTCATCAATGTTGATTCATCAACAATTTCCTAATAATTACTAGCCATATTTTAGTCATTGTCTGCGCTATAGACAAAAGTTGTCCTTTCTTTGTTACTGTCAATTTAGCAAAGTTTTTATTGCAACAGTGCACTTTATTTTTGTTAAAATCTAGGCAGCTTGTCTTGTAACTCGTATAACTTATGATTCATTTTGTGCTAGGAGCTTGGAGACGTGGAAAACTGGGCTTCTGGAATAGAAAACGACCTTAAAGGAGTTGTCGATTCTTTAGAATACATTCATAGCAATACAGAATCAGTGACAAACTTGAGCGTTTCTGGCTCAAGTACTTGATGGCGAGAACCATTAAGTGATATTTCAATATTGCTTGTGGTATGCCACCGTGATCCACACTGTGCTAATCATTCCTTGACTTTACTGTGTTTTGTCGTTTCGACTTTGTTCGTCCGTGGGTAATCATAAAGTTATTTTCTGTGCATTTGTTCTTTTGAAGTTTTAAATCCCCCTTTCGTTTTATTGGTTACTTTTGGCAGCAAAAGCACATGTCTTGAAAGCTTCTTTTGAAGGAAAGATGGAATATCGCCAATAAATGTCAGAGTGTTATTAGGCCAACTAGCCCTAGCCCAGGGGTGGCGAACCACTGACCCGCGAGTCACTAAGTGACCCACATGCACATTTCAGTGACCCACATGTAGTTTGGAAAAAATTTTACGAAAAAACCGGCAATGAACATTAACGTAGTGAAAAGCTTATCTTTCCATACTGTGGCATTGAACACGGGCACTGGGTATTTCTGAGGTGAAGATCTTTTTTCTTTGCTATTTGCGCAGATTTCGGCAGAACTTGGGTTCAAACCCCTCCTTAATACGATTACATCCGTAATCCACGTTTTTTCATTTTTCGGTCTACAACCTTAAATTTGACCCAACTTTTAAAAAGGTTCGCCATCCCTGCCCTAGCCGCTTACTTGTTTACAAGTCACTGACTACTTTTTACTCTCTTGTTTTGTTAGGGGCAGTGATTAAGATTTTGGGCGTTGAATCACAAAACTCGTGTTTGAAGTTTGCCAAAAGGCAAAAGTATATTTTGTAAACCGATTTTTCCAGAAAAGCATTTGGAATTTAAATTGCTGCGCTGCGCCAAATGTATTTCATTTTGTATTTATCCTCTCATCACGAGAACGCGATCAATTCGCTTAGTGACCTTGCGCCATTCGTCTACCACTTCAAGATGGGGAAGTCCCGCGAAGTGCCTTTCCCAACGAGTCAACTTGCCGGCTTGTTTTCCACACTGTACCTTTAATGCTGAGCTTCAAGCAGGAAAGCTGTGAATATCAATTTTAAAGTCATTGGTTTGACCCGACTCGTAATCAAAGCCGAGTCTTCAGAGGCGGATGCTCTTACCACTTTAACATTTGAGCTGTTAAGATGAGGTCTGGTTGGAAAAATGTGGTGAGAAGACAGGCATTTGGGGGGCAAGAAGCGTTTTGCCTTGCATACACGAAACAACGCGCGGTGAACAAACTCGTTTTTGTGATGAGAGGATTCTGGTCAGCGTTATTCTACAAAGTGATTTTATTTGGACGATCAATAGTAAAATTGCCTTGCAGTTGCTAACACGCTGCAACATGTAGGCCTACTTATTCACGTAGGCAAATATTGATTTTTTGCGCTACATTATAAATTTTCGCTGATCTATTGCCGTATTTTGCGGACCCTAAGTCAATTGCTTTGCTTGTATATAGATTTTTTTTTTTCATGCATACGGTCTACCAGACTACGAGACGCAACGGTTTTTGAGAAATATCGGGTTACCGTATGAAGCTCACTAGACAAAAAATTCGGTATTTTGATGGCAATAAAGCATAAATCACTACCTAATCCAGGGGTGGGAAACCGGCGAAGCACAGCGGGCCACATTGATAGCATAATATTTTTTGCTGGCCACATTTACTTTTAATTTGTAGGTTTTGTTTTAAAATACACAATATCACGACGCAAATTTACAAAGATTTCATGTTGATTTTTTTTTTCAGCTCAAATTCAGAGACTTTTGCTCGTTTTTTATGCCACAAATATGGCATGTAGTTGAATCTGAAACAATTTTTAAGAAATCTTAATGTTTCCAATTCTACCAGTTTGTTGCACAAAGTTCTGACGCGGGCCGCAGATTCCCCACCCCTGACCTGATCCATACACTCGGCGCGCGATCATTTTTGTGAAAGAAAATGATGTAAAGTGCGTCTTATACGATCCGTAATGAACTTTTGTTCCACGATTCTGCAATAAAAGCTGCTTTTGCCGTAGCATGTTTCAATGGAAGAATTTTACAATTAGCTCTATGGTGAAGCAGGCTAGTTGCTAATTTGACTACGTGAAATAAAGCGCAATACTACGCGTAGGCTATTTGCACTAAACGAATTTTCAAAGTGCTGTAATTTTTGTAACCATTTTTATTTTTAACCCATTTTATTGTCACTCAGCAGTCAATGATTGACAGTATCACGGTAATTAATTTCTTGTTTGCTAAGAGGCATCAGTTTGTTTTTCCATTCATATTGCATAATAGTCGTTTTCACAATCAGCCATTGGCATGGTGAAGTATTCGCTTTTCGTATGTGCTTTTTGCATATCTAACGTATTTGGGGTCAAATTTTCGGTTTTGTGACTTGGCTTTTGTCCGCTTTTTCCGTTCGTCGAATCTGTGAAACATCAAGTGGCGAAGAACCTCTGGATAAGACTAATTTGGTTGGCGATACAGTACGGTGAGCAGCAGAATTAGCTTATTGGGATTATTTTCTACGAACGAAGTTGTAAGTTGCCTAACAGTTTTTTTCTTTTCACGTTCAAAGTATGCACCGAATGTCTAACATCGCTGTCTCCATTTCTCGTACCGACAACACATGTATTTATGATTTTGCTGGTCGTTTGGTGTAGTTGTTAAAGATATCGTTATCGGCGTGGTGGATCATAGATTCGATTCCAGGACTGGTCAAGCCGGACTCATTCTCGCCAGCGGTTCGTTACCGCCGCGACATTTCATCGGAGCTGTCTTGCCAAGGCTCTAAGCTGGGGAGATGGGCTCCGCCGTTCGTTGCACACTTCGGCGTAATACCGCGACTATTTTAAAGAAATAGTTTTTGATAAATGAATCCAGTCTTTCCTAGACCTCCTGAGCCGATAGCGATATCTTGAACCAGTTTGCCAATCGGTCGGTTTCATTTATTAATTAACAAAACGCTAACCTGCTTTTTCCACTTCATCCTTCGGTTTTGACACCATGTTTTAACTTGTTGGGTGAGTCTCAGAGAATTGGCCAATTGTGAGCGATCGGCTGTGAAGGTACTTTTTTTCGTTAAATTTACCAAATTATGGACCTTTTGCACTGTATCTTACTGCGCATGCGCGACAAAGCGATGTCTGCGCGAGTTGCCATAAAGCGATCAAGTTACTATGGAAATGAATGGCAAATAACTAGAAAAGCTTCGTTTTTTCGTATAACAACGGCAAAATTTTTACATAAGTGAGTGTACTGCTCAGTAAATGTGTGATAGAACATAAATATCATCTTAAACCAAAAGTATTAGCTGCGTAAGGTATAATTTTGTTAAGTTTACTGTTTACCGTAACGCAGGTAGGCATTTTGGCATTTTGCAACTCTTAAACTGCGACATCATTCATATAATTATAATGAGTTTCAACTTACTTGCAGAGCACACTATTTAAGCTTTATGATTTGTTTAGGTTCAGGACAAAACACAAACTTATAATTAAACACTCTGCAATCTGCATTGTCAGTAATGTAATTTGTTAACAATTTAACCATACAAAACATGAAAGCGACCTGTGAAATAACGCTGTCCTCAGCAAAGGTTTTGCACGGGTTATTCAGCAAAGCAATCTTGAATGCAAAATCAGGAAAACTTTCACGTCTAAATCTGAAAGAGCCAAGTTACGCGCTTCTTATGGTTAAGACTAACGTAATTCCAGTTTACAAATACCAGAACCACCGGCGTCAAAAACAATTTTCAAAAAAAATTTCTGACTTTAACTGTTTTATAAAATATTAATAACTGAATATCTTTTGTTTTACAAAACAAAATAGCTTTCGCTTCATCAAAAAAGACCACGCAAAAGAGCGATTTTACTATGGTTAAGCATATGCGAACTCGCTTTGATGGCAACTTTTTGCAAAACGACTTCGTTACGCTTGATTGAGCGTTAGCGTGAGAAGCGTAGCGTTAGTGCTCTGTAAACTTAGTCCTACTCCGTCGCCGTTGGTATTTTGTAGTTCCGCTCAACAAAAAACACTAGAAATTATTGCTGATTGGAATTTGTGGCCTGTTGGGGACTTCGGCGCGGTATTTCTTGGACTCGATTCCCAGGCGAGTCAATACGAACAGTGTCGCCACCGCTGCGGCGTTTTTTCGGAGCTGTGATGCTAAGGTGCCTAGACTGGTCCAGCAACTCGTCACTACGCTTCGGCGCAATGCTGCAAGTAGCCTATAATGATTATTTCATTTTAAATCTGAACTTGCTCGAACCAAACAACGATTGACTTGTTTACCGTGTTTACTCGATTGTAAGCCGCGGCTTAAAAATATTTTTTCATCATTTGTGCGGCTTAAATTTTTTAACCAACGATTTAAAAAAAATTATTTTTATCAAAGCATCCGATGTGGCGATGTACAAATTCAGTTCGCCCCAAAAGCGTGAGAAAGTGCTAACTGCACTTTTAGTCCACAGTCACGTGTTTGTTCTGCGAACTGAGTTGTGGTGCCAAACGTTTCCCGCCACGATGGCGAAAGCTATGGGGCGCCGTTTGGAAAAAACTATTCGTTTTGTGAACCATGTTTTTTGAGCTTATTTAGACCATAGTTTGTCCGATATGTATATTGGAAATATCCTACTTATATATCGGACAAAATGTACTCTAAGTCGGACCAAAATACACGCGCAAAATAAGTCGGACAAAATCGTTTTTTTCCAAACGGCACGTCACACGCCTTTTGGAAAAAAAAACGATTTTGTGACCCCTGTTTTTCGAGCTTATTTGGACTATAATTAGTCCGATATAAACATCGGAAATATCCGACTTATATATCGGACAAATTGTGCTCTAAGTCGGACCAAAAAACACACGCAAAACAAGTCGGATATTTCCGACTTATATATCGGACAAATTCGCCGTTTGGAAAAAAACTACACGTTTTGTGAACCATGTTTTTTGAGCTTATTTAAACCATAATTTGTCCGATATGTATGGGGCGCCATTTGGAAAAAACTATACGTTTTGTGAACCATGCTTTTTGAGTCTAAACAAGCTCAAAAAACATGGTTCACAAAACGTGTAGTTTTTTTCCAAACGGCGAATTTGTCCGATATATAAGTCGGAAATATCCGACTTGTTTTGCGTGTGTTTTTTGGTCCGACTTAGAGCACAATTTGTTCGATATATAAGTCGGATATTTCCGATGTATATATCGGACTAATTATAGTCAAATAAGCTCGAAAAACAGGGGTCACAAAATCGTTTTTTTTCCAAAAGGCGTGTGACGCGCTTATTTTGCGCGTGTATTTTGGTCCGACTTAGAGTACATTTTGTCCGATATATAAGTAGGATATTTCCAATATACATATCGGACAAACTATGGTCTAAATAAGCTCAAAAAACATGGTTCACAAAACGAATAGTTTTTTCCAAACGGCGCCCCATAGAAAGCAGTATAATACTAGCAAACATATTTTTTGTGGTTGTGAGAAAGTAGGCAGTATAATACTGTTATGTCAGTGATTCCTGGTGGATGCACTAAATATTTGCAACCGCTAGATGTCTGAATCAACAAACCATTTAAACAATATTTTCGTGAATTACATGATGAATGGTTTCATAGAGGCGAGTTTGAATATACCTCGGGTGGTAAAATAAAAGCACCCAGTCACCTTCAGCGAGTAAAATGGATTGTTCAAGCGTGGAGCAAAGTTTCAAAAGACATTATAATCAACTCGTTTGACGTATGTGGCATGGCAACAGACAATGCATCAAAAATCTCCAGCTTACGAAATAAACATTGCGAAGATAATCCCGAACACCCAAATACCGCAACCAATTTAGACGACATTATTGATGACTGTGACCAGAGTTTTCTCTATAATGTGACAGTAGTGATTATGATTGCGTGCTTGCTGAATACGCTAGAAAAACTTCATGAAACACTTGGTAATTGTGTCTTCGCTATTCGCTGTTATTTTGCTTGCTGTTAACGATTAAAAACAACCACAAAATACCTATTTGATGTTGTCTGCTATTGTTGTCGAGAATAGGAAGTTTATCAACTACGGGTACGCAAAACATTTTATTAGATCGGTTTATGAACCTATTTTTTAGATTTAACACCGTTACAGGTGCGGCTTACATTAATTTTTAGCGCTTAAAACGTGCGGCTTACAATCGAGTAAATAAGGTATTTGAAAACGATTTCGTGTGATTGATTTGAAATTCTCTTCTTGCATCCAATTAGGATAAGCTAAACAGAGATCGTAGAGGCAAATTTGATGACGTTTCTTTTTGATATTTTAGATTTAATACGTAGGTAGATTGTCAGCCGGTTAAAAACTTAGCGCTTGTTGGTGAAAATTTCAGCTTACTTCGTTTTTTATTGAGTCATTTGGACCTTGTGCAAGATCTATTGATCTTCTTGTAGGTAATCCCGATGTTCTATCTAAATAATGCTTTATCTCTTGGAGTGAAATTGGAGATGAAAAACAGAGAAATTTAGGTTGGAAGGGTAGTTTTTTAAACCCTCATCACAGCTTTTCGTCGCACCAATTTCGGTTTTGAAGCCGTTGAAATTACAAAATCTCTGTTTTTGGAAACGGTTTTATGAATATTGTGTAAATCGAAATTTTCAAATTTAGCTGGAAAGAAACTCCTACATGGGGAAACGTAACACGATTCGAAGTTGTCTGCAAAATCAAATCATAAGTCTCGTCAGCCTTGCTACGCACGGCCAATCCAGGCTAAACTCATTCCAGACTGTAAAGAGTTTAGCCTGGATTGGCCGTGCGTAGCAAGGCTGACGAGACTTTTGTTATAGTCGAAACATTAATTTGTCCCTTGCAAAAATGAAATCAGTGCTCGTAAAAATTGGGCCGATGATGAACAAATTCAAAGAGCCTGAAATTTTTAATAACACGGCCAAAAGCAATGCCGCGATACACATCGCTTGTAATGAGTTCGATTCACTGTCAGAGTCAAACGTATATGACGTGTAGGTACACTAGCCCTAAGTTATTTACCGAGTGTCTACATGCTGATTCAAAGAGCGCAGTTTCGTTTTGAGGTTTGCCTCAATTATGCTACTGTTGAATTTTTAGGTGAATACATTTTGAAAATAACTTTAGTTATTTGAAACTATTCTGCATAAACGTCTTTCCAAATTTTGGGAAAAATATAATCTATTTGTAAATTGTCAATTTGGCTTTAGAAAAAAACACTCAACAAATAATACTATTAGGCTATATACTTAAATGAAATTATACTCAACGAACTTGACAACACTAAAACAGTCTGTGAAATTTTTTTAAATCTTCCCAAAGCCTTCGACTGTGTTAACCACCAGATATTGTTAGATAAACTCGAACACCATGGTGTCAGAGGTAATGCTCACAATCTGCTTACTTCGTACTTGTCTTATCGCTTTCAGTATACACAGAGCCGTATTAGGGCCTAGGGGGGCCCCGGAGCTAATTTTTCGGGAGGCCCCCATGGTTTTTTGCAGACCTGATTTTGACGTTAGTATCGAACTTTTTTAGAGGACACCATTTAACGATCTTTTCTAGGGTGGCACACCCATGTAAGAGGCACGATTTACATAATAGGCCCCTTGCTTTGCTTTTTGCTGCTCTCAAATACACTAACCTACGTATCAGGCTGCAAATTCAAACCTGAAAGATATTTTTCGCAAAACTCGAATTTGAAAATTTAAAGTTTTTGAACGGAAAATAAATCAAATTTCGCTGATCTTGAGCGAAAATAACACTGATGAGCTTAAAAAATTAAAAAAAAATCAACAATTCTGACTAGTAAAGATCTACCAGCGTAGCCGGCCAGGATTTTCAGTGAGGGGGGGTTGAGAATGACATCATATTTGACCATACAATATATACAGAAGCGGATCCACAAAGTTTTGGTGGGGTAGAAGTATTTTTGAATCAGTTTGAATGTTAACCAAATGCAAAGACGTTTAAACCCGGAAACGGGCGTGAATAAGATTTTTGAAAATGTTTTTATGTCAGGGGCGTATTCAGAAATTTTTTCAGGGAGGGGGCACCAATTTTCGTTACTTTTCAAGTGTAGTGTTTTTCGACAGATTTAAGCAACTTAGCCTAAGTAACAAAAACAACTCTAAGGGGGTTCGGGGGCATGCTTCCCCGGACAATTTTTGAAAATTTGCATACTGCAATGGCCATTTTACTGCTTTTTGAACAATTTTTAAGGAAAGTTTGTCATATTTTTGGCCCCTAACTTTGAGTGCTTCACCAAATATGATGCATTTTGTTCGCACAGTTTCGATTATGCGTGCTTAAGGCGACTAAGACTTATTATTATGAGGAGGGTCGAATTTATGAAAAAAATTTTTGCCCCCATAGCTCCCCTCCCCCCCCTTAATCCGGCTCTGTTCATAATCCGCTAAATTTTTATTCAATTCAGCGGATTACGCCATAAGCCGCAATGCTATTAACCGAATTATTCTCTTGACAAACGATTGACTGTAGTTTGAAATTTAAGATCTTTAGAACAAGATGCAATTAATCGGATTCGACTGCATCTTTCTTTCGCATTTCTTTCTTGTAGAGGAATTTTTTTTTGTGTAGAGGCCAATTACACAAAAGGGCTAGCCTATGTGTTGGCCCACATTTTTTTGTAAAATTAGGTGATTTTTGCTGATTTAGGTTAAACATGCAAGACGTGAAACATTCGGAAGAGACGTTGCTGGTCTACTTCGGCACGGTTGCATTATGCTTCAAAATGTGATCAAGACATCGGATTATCGGAAAAGCTTTGTGAAAATCGCATTTTGTCTGACCGGTAGGCCTACCGGTAAACCTTTATAGCGACTATGGTGCCGATAACTAATACAGCGCTACTGCCAAAATTGACCATTACGTGTAGTGTAAAGCTGACCACACAAGTTATAGGCTCGTCCGCGGAAAGCTTTCACAGCAGGGGCATGATGTTCTCTAAAAATAACAAAAACGATCAAAGTGGGGAGTTCTCCGCAAAATGTGTCGTGACCACTGACCATGCCTACTAGTTCCTTCATCTTCACTTTTTACTCTTTCTGGCATGCTACATCGTTAGCCGTTTTGTTGTTTCTTTTCTTTTGTAGGCTATGTCCGTTGGTAGTTGAATTCTTATATTGTTGTGTTATACGAGGCACGAATTTTCAATAGAGGGTTTGAAACACTAAGCCGGATTTTAACCTCAATGTTGTCACTAATGACGCGGTTGCGCAAGACAGAGATTCATACTTTCGTAAGTGAAGAGCGGAAGCTATATCACGAAGCCTATATAGGCCTACCGCGTGGCTGCTGACTCCCTTCGCAGTCTCCCTTAGTTACTGTTGACTTTTCTGTTCACAATGATTCGAAAATAACCTCAGTTATTTATTTATTTTATCTGTCGTACGAGCGTCCGCTCGGAAGTTCAGATGGCCGAGTGGTAAGAACGTAGGCTTCGGAAGCTGTTGACGTGGGTTTGATTCCAAGTCGGGTCAAACCAATGACTTTAAAATTGGTATTCGTAGCTTCCCTGCTTAACGCTCAGCATTAATCGGCAGAGTGGAGCAGTGGTATGGAGCGTCGTTTTTACGACGATGATGATCGCACGGTTAATGGTTCAACTTCCAGCCTAGTCACGTTGTTACGTCCTTGGATAAGATTCTTCACGATGATTATCTCTGCTTGGTGGAATCTAGCAAGCAGCAAATTACATCAGTCAGATGCAAAACTCAAACGGAAAACTCGGAAACAAAGGCAACTCCTAAGCGAGTCTGGATTCGTCGTAAGCATAGCCCCTCCGTCGCTTTCTCGTGATAGGAGTGTTGAAGAATGAAATATGAACCAACGATAATTTTCTTCCTAAGAAATCTTCTTTGCTTAGGACTTGCCCTCACTTCTTCAAAACCAACTCAAAAGGAAATAATTGTATTCAATTCATAAAACTGATGATAACAAAGAACAGGGCAATTGACTAAGCGTAATCCCGGCTCAGACTTGAACACAATATAAAATCAAAACCAATAAAATAACTGCAGTTACTCTCATGAATTCTTTTGCAAAATGACCAGCAAGGTTTAGAACTTAAAATCCACATAGACCAGTCGCTTAAGTCATAATAGAAAGAAACTAAACGGAGAAGTGCAATGTGAGCGCGGTGCAGTTTACAAGATGTTAGCAGTTGTAATCCCGCAGCGCGAGAAAAGACAATGTGGATGTGAATTGTAAAACAAAATAGGATTGATCTAAGAGACGAGAGTTCGAGGCTGAAACAAGGAGGATAAAGATGAAGAAATCAGATCAGAAAATTAAAGGATCAGTGTGGAGAACAAGCCGGCAAGTTTACTTAATGTTGTGCCGTTGGGAAAGGCACTTAGCGGGATTCCCCATTTTGTTGTGGTAGACAGATGGCTGACAACTCCTAAGCGAGCTCGTATTGCGCATTGCAACAAAATACAAAAAAAAACAACGAAAATCTACTGCAGTAGCTGTTGTTTTCATTTTACCAACAGCCATGAACAGTGAACACCAGCCACGGGCCAACGCTTTTCGCAACTGCGATTGTGCAAGAGCGGACAACAATAGACGCGACAATCACACCTCGTAATTGAGCAACGTTAGGACAGTGGGCTTGAGCTATGATGATACAGCAATTGCAGATGAAGAAAGGACCAAAATTATCGTTTTTTTACGACAGATCAACGAATACCGGCTATAAAGCACAAACGTTGCCAAACCAGTGGGGTGGGAGGGGGCTTGCCTACGTTCTTGTGCAGAAATAAAAGACACTACTGCTACTAGGTCTTGCGAAGTTGCGGGTCAGTCCGGGAAAAACAGTAAAGCACCAGTCGCAGTCGATAATAGATGTTCTGTCGCTTGTAAATGCAAAAAAGGCCTTGTATTGGGCTAAAAATATTTTGTGGGTGGACAATGCCCCTGTTTCTCTCCTCTTCGCGATGGGTATACTTTGATGGCAGTTTTGTCGTGCTCGCTTAGCTTAGTCAGCTACTCGTAATCGTAAAGTAAATCCGACTTATAGGAATGGAGAAAAATTGATTTTTTTTCAATTGGCTCCTGCTCCAAGTGGACTTTGGAATTGGAATCTAGAAACTGGCATGAACTAGAAATTGGGCGTACGGGTGATTGAAATCGAGTACGGTAGTCTAGTGTAGCGGTATGATAAATGGTGAGTAAATGAGTGATGACTTGGGCGATTTTTTGGGGCTTGTTTGACTTAAGCCGTGGTTTAGGGTTGGGACCTAACCCCTACCAATAACTCACTAGCGTTCCTTGTGCTCATGATTTTAGTATCCGCCTGTTCCAAGATGCAGCTTATTTCAAACAAACTTTGCAAGAACTTTTTTTTTGAAGAAACACCTTTGTTTAGTTGTGGAAGTATTATGGAGGTCACACTGTCCATAGACTGTCAAAATAAACCATTATTTGCTTGTGATACTGAATTTTTTGAATTATCATATTTACTTTGGCATTACTTGCATAACTTACAACCAATTTTTTACATTAGTGAAAATATAAATATTATACCTGTACTTGGATTACCGTGTATAGCATTTCAGTAATTTTGAGTTAATGATCATCAAGAAAATGCTCAGTAAAAAGTGGTTCATTTTTTCTGGGACACCCGATACATAGAAAACATAATTCTTATAAAAATTCTAGCCCCCTACTATTTGCCTTTTTCTAGAAAAAATCAACGCATATGGGTACATATTAACTAACAGAGTTGGGCAATACTGGATATTTATGTTCAGAATTTATGACTTAAAGTATATAAAGAATAAAATATGACTTCTTAACTTGGTCATCATACCCCATTATATACAAAACTTTTGATTTGATTATCGGGCATTCCGTAAAAACAGACGTTTAAGCAAAATATATAATCACCCAAATTGCCCTAGTGATGATATCTGCTCTACAAGATAGTCCATGTAAAAATTACCAGCTAGTACCTTACCAGTAATACATTCCATGTTTGAAAAAAGCATGCTCAAGCTGCAAGTAAAAGAAGCCTAGTTGTTGATCTAAAAAAGTGGTTTTTAATCTTTTTTATTTGGCGACCTACTTTGCAATCTGACATAACCAAACGACCCCCTTCCAAAATTATGAGTTATTAAAGACATGTAATGCAGATGCGCATGCACAGCAACAATAAATGACTAACATAAGTATTGTAATATCACGCTGTTAAAAGAAAGACTCAATAAATTTATGCACATCATGGCAGCCAGGAGTGGATCCAGAAAGTTTTGGTGGGGGGATGTGATTTTGAATATGGTTGAATGTTAAGTGTTAACTCAATACAAAGCCTTCACAAGACGTTTAGACCCGGATATGGGGGTAAGCCATTTGAAAATGTTTCATCTCAGGGGCGTATTCAAAAATTTCAGGGAAAAGGCATCAAATTTTGCCACTTTTTCAAGCGTACTTTATCCGACAGAGTTAATTTTATGCAACTTAAGTAACAAAAACGACTCTTGGGGGGTCCGGGGGCATGCTCGCACGGACAATTTTTATATGTACGTGCTGCAATGGCCATCTTAATGCTTTTTGAACAATTTTCACGCAAATTTTGTTTATATTTTTGCCCCCTGATTTTGAGTGCTTCACCAAATATGATGCATTTTGTTTGCACAGTTTCGATTATGCATGCTTAAGGCAATTCAGGCATATTGTTATGAAGAGGTTCGAAATTATGGAAAAATTTTATTCATCCAAAACATTGTTGAAAATGGCTGGTGGGGGGATGCATCCCCCACCCCCCCCACCTTTGGATCTGCCCCTGATGGCAGCTGCACTAATGAAATGGCTGGAGTTGCATCTTGGTGACAAACTTGTCAATGCGTGCCTCAGTAGTGGTTGGAGCACATCTCTGATCTAGCTCTGCTATTAGAATATTCCTGGCCTTGTTTTTTTATTCCCAGTGATGCTGAGAAGCATGCCTCACACAGCCAGGTTGATGAAAAAGGCATCAAAAGTTGAATTGCTGTGCTTGTCACTTTAGAATGCAAAGCTACCATGGCTGACCAATATGCAGGCAAAGACATTTCTTTGAAGGCATTCTCCGCAGTCGAGTCATTTTTCAGGGCTATAAATTCCTCTGGAGTTGCATCATTTCCGCTGAACACGTTAACAACATCTGAGTCTGCGACTAAGGGGTTTCTAACAAATGCTAAATTCATACACAACCCCTAGAAAAATGCCTGATGACCCCCAGGTTGAAAACCACTGATCTAAAAGAAGTAACAAAAGCCTAGTTATAGCCTTGCTAAATACTGCAACTTACCAGCTGAGGAAAATGCTTAAACTTAACATTTAGACTACTGCAGCAGGTGTACTAGACTGCAATTAGTGCCAGCGACGTGGCTTGGCGGTAGCACGTGCAGGTGACATGTGCAATTTGCGGCTGGAGACATCTGTATAACGGGTGGATGCTGACTTGAAGAGCACAAGCTCACTTTGCAGTCTCCCTCAATTACTGTTGAATTTTTAGTTCAATATAATTTAAAAATAACCTCGGTTGTTTATTATTTATTTATTCTAATTACTAGCTAGTAGGCCTGTTAGTTGCAGAGTTTTTTTTTGTATTTTCAGAGAAATCGAAAGTGATGGTACAAAATTTAAGATATATAATATGGATTTAACTATTCTTGTTGGTGCCAAAAAGCATGTTATTTCTGTAGGTGAAGAAAATTCTGTTAATGCTTTGATGGAAACAGTTGAAGAAAAAACTCAAATCAAACAATTAAATCAAAAATTAATATTCAAAGGAGTAACGTTGACCAAAGAACCTGATAAATTATTGACTGATTTTGGAATAAAAAATGGAAGTAAGATCATGGTCATTGGAAAAAAGTATGACAGCGAAGAAGAAGCAGCTTTGAATATTTTTCGTAATATTGAAATAGATATTGCAAAATTATCGAAAGTAACAGATGATAATCAGAAACAAGCCCAGAGCATTTTAAATGGATTTCTTCAAAAACAATATAGAGAAGAAGCATTTGAAAAAATTAGAAAAGAACTGCAAAAAATATCTCTCACTTTGATGAAGTATCTTGAAGTTATTGATTCTATGACGCTTTCACCGGACTTTACCAATGCTAAAAGTAAAAGAAAATCTGTAGTAGTTAAACTCCAAGCATTAATGGATCAATGCGAATCTTTAAATGAATCTATAGATTGTAAGCCTCCCAGTACATAAGTTTTTCACGGTTTTATTTTTGTTATAAGATCTTGAAAGAAAACCAAGTCTTATGTTCCTTATAAACCGATTACATTTTGACAAAAAACGCACATGATATTATTTTCTTTCAGTTTTACATATTTATTTTGTTTATACCACACCAGTTCTACGTTGCAATGATTATTAAACCAGGGCCGGTTTTAAGTCGATTTGACTGATTTTATCAAATTGGGCCCCACGCTAGTGGGGGTCTGTTGCTGTAATCTGAGGCACAAAATTGAGGAAAGTGCCATAAGTTAAACCAGTGCGTAATATGGACCATTTTTAGTGTCTCTTAAATTAGATCAAAAAAATCGTCAACTCGGTAGCTTCTAAAACCAAGCATCGGTAAAAAAAACTTACACAGTTGTTTGATCGCGTGGGATTGCTGTTTACAAGAAAATACTTGTAGATAGTTTTAGGAGGGGTTGATTTTGTTTTTCAGTTGTAGCTTTTTAACATCTATTGAAGGGAACATGCTTTCCACTGACAGCCATTGACACGTAAGTTAAATTGTCGAATATACTCCATTTAATGAAACCAAAAGCTTCAAAACACCTTCAAGATTAATGGTAACAAAGTCAATAGTGGAGTATTAATCAGTTTTGATGACACAAAGTGGCGTTAGAAGTACTTAAAGTAAGGGGGACTGAAATCTACATTATCAAACCAACGTTAGCTTATTTTTGGGTAAGGGGCTTCTCTCGTCTAGACCCCCCCCCCCCCCCAGCTTGTTATCGCAGCATCAAACAACTCGCTATACAATTTCAGTAACAATGGAAGTCGCTTGAAGCGGGCGAACACGGACAACTGACCGCCAGGACAACTGACTGCGAAAAACAGCTCGTGCGCTGTATCGTAGCAAAAATGCTTCGTTCGCTGAATAATTTGACAAGGCTTGAAAACAGGCTCACAGCGGGGAGTAGGTTCGGTCAGGGTTAGGTTAGGTTCGGTTAGTTAGAGTTAAGTTCGGTTAGTTCGAGTTAAGTTCGGTTAGTTAGAGTTAGGTTCGGTTAATTTGTTCGGTTAGGGTTAGGTTCGGTAGGTTAGAGTTAGGTTCGTTGGCTAAGTAAGGTTCGGTTGGGATTAGATGTGGTCGGGGTTAAATTCGGTTGAGGTTAGGTTTGGCCTTGGTTTGGTTCGGTTAGGCTTAGGTCCAGTTAGGGACGGGTTATGTTCGTTCAGGATTTGTTCACGTGGCGAAAATTCTTATTAATAAATTAGGCGTTTTTGGCGGTCAGTTGTGGTGTACCGGAAGCAGGGGCGTATCCAGAAGTTTCCTCATTGGGACACCAAATCGTGGAGAATTTTTTAGACGCGATTTCTTTCGGCGTGTGTTAACAGGAAAGATAATATGAGGAAGAATGAGGAGTAAAAATGGTTCTAGGTGCGGGGGCATGCTTTCCCGAAATTTTTTTAAAATTTTGATATTGCAATTATATACAATTTTAGTGTTTTTTGAACAACTTTAAAGCAACTTTTTGTTAAATCTTTTCACAAGTCTCGCTATGAATTGTTGTTGAACTGCAATGGGGTTTAGTTATAAACTTTGGAAAGGAGGGGTGCTGAAAAATATCTTGGGGAGGAGGCTTCAGCCCCTACCTTCAATGCCCCTGATAATACGGATCACCTATCGTTACTTAATTTGGACCAGTACAAAGCAATAAGTAACTTTTATAGTTGCATTAGCATGATTTCTTAAGAGTAGAGAGCTACCGTTAGCTAGCCGTTGCTGAAGATTATGAGATTGAAAATATTTTGAATAATTTTTCTAATAAAAAAGAGAGAAAAGTCTTTTTCTGAAGGAGTATAATGTATTGCCTGATTTGCCTTTCTTGTTAATATTAAAAGTAAAACGATGAAAGCATCCACTTCACCTTAATTTTTTTTTATAGTAGCTAGTATTAAATGTTTATTCCTTGGTTTGCATGTGTGTTTTTTTTGTGAAATACCTGCACCACATATTTTACTATGAAGGTAGGGGCCCTGCCATCAGATTTCTAATTGGGCTACGCAGTTCCTAGCACCGGCCCTGAATTAAACAATTTTGCTTTCAAGTTCGGCTTTTGATGTTATACGCTATTCAAGTTGTGGATAGATTTTAAGTGATAATTGTGTAGTTTGGCTTTCCAGATAAAAATGTTGTGTACTTCAATATCATCATTAAGGCATTATGGTTGTGATTGCGTTCATTTATTTTTGTACAAAAACTCAACGGAGCCCCTGCTATTGTATATTTGTATATTGCTATTGTATTGTATATTTACTATCATCGTTGTTTTAGTGCTTTCAGTTGTCTTATCATAAGGAACAACCTAAGATATTTTCATGCATCATCTGGGTTGCTTGATGTTGGGATGCAATGCTGCCACCATGCATTTGCGCAATATAGCTAGGTTTGTGTTGGCTAGTTGTGACTTTGGTTTTGTAACGTTTTTGTGCAGTAGGCCAGTGGTTCTCAAACTTTTTTGTGCCATCGCCCCCTTACGATACTCTGCATATCATCATCGCCTCCCTCTTCAGCGGCCAGCAATACAAAATGATGGCAAGTTCAAACAAATTTTTTTCCATGAACCGAGGAGGCTCATCGTCAATGAAAAAATAAACTATCGGGATAGGGCAACTCTAACCCTGTTTATGATTAAATTATATGTTTGATATAAAATCGGTCAGCAATATTAAGCTATAAGTTGTAAAAGAGGAAAAAATTGGAGAAAAATAAGGAAAAGACTAATGAAAGCATTACTGGTATTTACGGGGAGTGTAAAACGAGGGTTTCAGGGGGAAGACGGGATAAAAATGAGAAAAGCTGCAGACGAAAAAACAAATAAGCTAACGCAAAATTCATAGTAAAGTATAGAAGTTCTGTTTTGACTAGAAACCAAACTGTACACAGGTATATGACTATTCTGACCTCTAAACTTGCTTGAAAATAGGTAAAAACAGAAAAACTAAAATTAAGGGTGTGACACTAAAATCAACCTCAACTGCATAGGATTGAATCATAAAACTTTTTACTTATGCTGACTTAGTATTGTGATGCTATAGCGCATACGTGGGCAAACTACGGCCCGCGGGCCAAGTCCGGCCCGCCGGCACTTACACAAATTTAAATTCTCGCCGTGAATTTAGCGGAAGACCTTTTTTTTCCTTTAGAGATCATGGATGGCAGTGATTTTCAAAAAATAAGCCTCAACGGTGCAAAATTGGAATAAAAAAAGAGATGAAAACCTTTTATTTTGGAGATCACATTCTCCAAAAAAAAAGTCTTCACCTTGTTTTCCAATCAGCGTGCGGCCCGCAGCTTCAACAGTTTTTCCAAATCTGGTTCTTCGTGTGAAATAATGTCCCACCCTTGCTGCAGCGGGATGACGAAAGAATGAAGAGATATAAATTGCTATTCTGAAACATTGTGACGTGACAGTGGGTACTTTATGACGTAAATGCGGTAGATAAACACACACAAACTGATGGCAATGCATTATCAGTACAATCGTAAAACTGACAAACTCAACACTCACCGAAGAGTAGTCAAGCAATAGCCTAAATTAAAATTCATTCGGTATTCGGATATCAGGACAGTAGTTATTGCCATATGTGATAAGGTATTTAGGCGCAAAGGGTTAATGCTTCGAGAATGTGCTATGCCCCCCTTTCGCTTTTCGCCCCCATGGGGGCGATACCGCCCACTTTGAAAAACACTGCAGCAGGCTATCTACCTATTGCTGCTTTTTTTTTAAACCTTAGCTTAATATTTTTTCGATGAAAAAGTTATCTTTGTTATAGTAGTAATGGTACCAGCTAAGCCTATCGTAGCTTCATAAATGTAGTTGTAAGAATGGTGTTTTGTTAGTTATATATTACTTGAATTTTTGGAGTGAATTACGTGGTTGTTGATGCACATAACCGACATCTGGAAATGCCAATGCTACCGTTGACTAGAAATGACAAAACATTTGTGATATTATGTTTTTGCTACATTGCGCTAATGTGCAATTTAGATTTGTTTATGCGCTTAGTATTGGTTAGTAGAAAGTCAAATTTTCGCTGTTATGGATAGTGATAGAACTTATGATTTTGTAATATTTGGAGCTTCTGGATTTACAGGACAGTTTGTTGTCAAAGAAGTTCAGCGAATTGCTCAGCGTGAAAACATTAAATGGGCCATCGCTGGTAGAAATAAAAAGAAACTGGCAAATGTTATAACAAATCAAACAGACACGGATGGAGATTCATTTTCTGACGTAATTCTGGCCGATATAAACGACTACCAGTCTTTACTGCTCATGTGCAAACAAACCAAGGTTGTTCTTGATTGTGTTGGTCCTTACCGATTTTACGGTGAGCCAGTTGTAAAAGCTTGTGTCGAAGCAAAAGCTAACTACGTTGATATATGCGGAGAGCCCCAGTTTCTTGAAAATATGCTGCTGAAATATGATGAAGGAGCTAAAAAATCAGATGTGTATATAGTTGGTGCTTGTGGATTCGATAGCATTCCGAGTGATCTTGGGGTTATGTTTGCAAAGCAAGAGTTTTCTGGCACTCTTAACGGACTCGTAGCTTATCTTAAAGTTAACAGTGGGCCATCTGGATCTGGAGGTCATTTTGCAACATATGAGAGTGCTGTGCATGGGATCGGCGATGCAGCCACTTTAAGAAGGACAAGAAAAGCTTTAGATTTGAAGCGAGTTCCTTTAGTTGGACCAAAATTGAAATTAAAGGGTGCTATTCATTACCATTCACCTAGTAGCAGTTACGCTATTCCATTTGTGGGTGCTGATGTATCAGTTGTAAAAAGATCTCAGCGATATTTATATGAGAAACTGAATGAACCACCAATCCAATATTCTATGTATTCATGCGTTGGCGGTTTATGGAATCTTATTTTGTTGACGCTTTTCGGTGGCATTTTCCAGTTTCTCGCTAATAGAAGTTGGGGAAGATCTCTTCTTTTGAAGCACCCCAAGTTTTTCACAGCTGGTTTATTTTCTCATGAAGGTCCCACCAAGCAGCAAATAGAAGAATCATCTTTCTATATAACTATGTATGGTGAAGGATACTCTGAAGGCGGCTCTGCATTAAATCGTGTTGAAAAACCTGACAAGACGATTGTCGTTCGAGTGGGGGGTCCTGAAGCTGGTTATGTGACAACTCCAATTGCTATGGTTCAAGCAGCCTTGGTAATTGTGAAAGAAAAAAACAAGCTTCCAGAGCAAGGTGGTGTGTATTCTCCTGGTGCCGCATTCTTTCAAACTAGCTTAATTGAAAGATTGCAACAAAATGGGATGAAGTTTGAAGTACTAGGTTGATTCTTAACTACCGTCGTTTGATTCAAAATTGTTTTGCTGATTAATAGAATTAATATGATCGCTTATTTCTTGAAGAAATTAAATTTACGGTGATAATATTGTCATCAGTAACTTTCAATAAGTGTAGATGCAATGCAGTGATTGTTTATGATAATTTTTCTTGCGAAAATCAATGCTTAGAAGTGGAAACTTCAATTCTTACAGTTTTTTTATCGCTGAGTATAGGCTAATCATGGTGACAATTGGCAATACGCTGCAGAAACGTCCAGTGCTTGATTAGTTTTTCAAATTACGTTGCGTTCAACGTATTTACGGTTGACGATGTGTGTGAAAGTTTTCAGTTTTCACGTATTGATTTATAGGTGTTGGGACTTCGTGAATGTGAACAAATTGACCGACGATATTAATATCGTGAATTCGTGGCTTAATGCTTGTTTCAACTATTATTATGTTCCGTCAGAGAACTTCAATTTGTTTGTGATTTTAAATTTAAAATATAATTTTTAATAGCCTAATTAGAAGTGTTTTATTGTCTTGTTTTCTTTATGTTTGTACTCGTAATTTCAATAAGAGCATGCTGTTTTAAAATATTTTATTCTAATTTACAAGCGGAAGAGTAGAATGCTTAAGCGTTGTGAATTCAGTTTGCTGAACATGATGATAATTTGACGCATTCGTTGATGACAAGCGGCCTTATACGGTCCCCTCTGCTGCCATTTGGTGGTACAGTGCCGGTTTTATAGTTTCAACAATCGTAGAAAACCGTTGGTCACCAACAAGCAAGGCAGGATATGAAAAAGCCGTTTTGGTTTTTCTGCTTTTAACCAGCTCGAATTATCTAGTTATTGCTCTCAACTGCCGTTGCTGCAGTTGAATAATGAATAACAAAACTTGTTCATACATATATTTATTCTTAATATTTTTTGCAGCTTAAATTTGCTTGGTACTTAACATTACTATTTAAAAACTCAAATTATTATGGATAATGATAGAACTTATGATTTTGTAATATTTGGAGCTTCTGGATTTACAGGACAGTTTGTTGTTAAAGAAGTTCAGCGAATTGCTCAGCGTGAAAACATTAAATGGGCCATCGCTGGTAGAAATAAAAAGAAACTGGCAAATGTTATAACAAATCAAACAGACACGGATGGAGATTCATTTTCTGACGTAATTCTGGCCGATATAAACGACTACCAGTCTTTACTGCTCATGTGCAAACAAACCAAGGTTGTTCTTGATTGTGTTGGTCCTTACCGATTTTACGGTGAGCCAGTTGTAAAAGCTTGTGTCGAAGCAAAAGCTAACTACGTTGATATATGCGGAGAGCCCCAGTTTCTTGAAAATATGCTGCTGAAATATGATGAAGGAGCTAAAAAATCAGATGTGTATATAGTTGGTGCTTGTGGATTCGATAGCATTCCGAGTGATCTTGGAGTTATGTTTGCAAAGCAAGAGTTTTCTGGCACTCTTAACGGACTCGAAGCTTATCTTAAAGTTAACAGTGGGCCATCTGGATCTGGACTCCATTTTGGAACATACGAAAGTGCTGTGCATGGGGCGAGTGATACGAGAAATTTGAAGAAGATAAGAGAAGCTTTGAATTTAAAGCGAGTTCCTTTAGTTGGACCAAAATTGAAATTAAAGGGTGCTGTTCATTACCATTCACCTAGTAGCAGTTACGCTATTCCATTTTTGGGCGCTGATGTTTCACTCGTGAAAAGATCTCAGCGATATTTATATGAGAAATTGGATGAGACACCAATCCAATATTCCATGTATGCTTGCGTTGGCGGTTTGTGGAATCTTATTTTGTTGACGCTTTTCGGTGGCATTTTCCAGTTTCTCGCCAACAGAAGCTGGGGAAGATCTCTTCTTTTGAAGCACCCCAAGTTTTTCACAGCTGGTTTATTTTCTCATGAAGGTCCCACCAAGCAGCAAATAGAAGAATCATCTTTCTATATAACTATGTATGGTGAAGGATACTCTGAAGGCGGCTCTGCATTAAATCGTGTTGAAAAACCTGACAAGACGATTGTCGTTCGAGTGGGGGGTCCTGAAGCTGGTTATGTGACAACTCCAATTGCTATGGTTCAAGCAGCCTTGGTAATTGTGAAAGAAAAAAACAAGCTTCCAGAGCAAGGTGGTGTGTATTCTCCTGGTGCCGCATTCTTTCAAACTAGCTTAATTGAAAGATTGCAACAAAATGGGATGAAGTTTGAAGTACTAGGTTGATTCTTAACTACCGTCGTTTGATTCAAAATTGTTTTGCTGATTAATAAATGTGATCGCTGCTTTCTCAAGCAATCAGTATGTAAGCTGTGATACGAGTATTTCTTCACTATCGCCATGGTGCTGTGTAATTAGATCCAAATGCAGTAGTGGGTTTACACCAGTAATTAACAAAAATCGTTTTTAATATAAAAATCAATGCTTGATCAGAAGTTGAAAAGTGAAAATTTTAGTTCTTATAGTTATATATCGCCTAGAATGATTGTATACCCTATTGATTATGGAAGCTGAATGAATAAAAGGTACGTTGTGGTACAGTAGATACTTTCATTGCTTGATTGATTTTTACAAGTTATAGTTTACGCACTTATTGAGTTTAGCGAGTAGGCTACAACTAACCTCTATCGTAAATGCGTAGCATGTTGCTTCATCTCTCTATGATATTACAGAGAAAATCAATCGTTTCTTCGTGATTAGCTTATTCTAATTTTGAATGGCCTACCTACAAGTGTTCTATGGTATTGCTTTCCCTGTGTTTATAGTTTCAATAAAAGCATGCTGTTTCAAATATTACATTCTTAATTTGCGAGCGAAAGATTGATTTTTTGCATAATTGGTGAAGTTTGCTTTCAAACATCTGAGTTAACAAGAAACAGTCAGAGTCGGTGAAATTATCTGTATTCAGACAACGATGTCAACATAGCAAGCAGCTTGGCCTTTCCCAACTGTTAGTCACACAAAAAGTTTTCGTTTTGCCTGTTAGATGGTATGCCTTTGCTGTCATTTGCTGGTGAGGAGCCCTTTACTGTTATTTGTTGGTAAAGTTTTAAAAATAACGTAGAAATTCGTTGGTTACAAGCTGATTTTCTACCCACCTAACTACACATATTGTTAAGCTGGGAGCCCACTGCCGTTCATTGCAGGTTAAGACGCGAAACCGATGCTGGATTTCCACTGCATCTGTGACCACGATAACGACCATTTTCACAGGACGTAACGTGAAGAACTAATTGCGCTTGGCTTACTACACGTACTCCTTTTAGAGGGCATATATCCTCCTTTTTAACAAAAAATAATTTGTCCTCTGAGGACGCTAAGAAATGTCCTCCTTTTTAGCATTAGGAAATGTGAAAACGTCAAATCATTCTTACACGAAAAATTTTGGGAAGTTTTAGTTCAAACTACGGCGTGCGGACGCGATGACCTTATTTTTTTGCTCTTCACTTGAAATTGGGCATCTGCGGACTTGATGACTTTTTTTGCTCTTCACTTGATTCTGGGCAAAAATTTGGGCATCTGGGACGTGATGACCTTCAAAGAACCTGTCCCCTTTTTGCGCAGTGAGAATATGGTAGCCTAACTCTAAATTACGCGAATCGAGTAAGTTTTGTGAAAGTCTAACCTAAGCTGTTTAATGAGCAGAAACATAAAATGAAATGGTTATTTTAAGTACAATATTAGCTTTCCTGACTGATCATTCGGTCTAATTTCCACATCTGCAAAGCCTTTACTGGTATCAAGTCACAAACACAAACCTTCCTTCCTGCGCTGGAAATAAGCTGAATTAATAAATTTTAAAAACTCAAGAATGCTGCACCTCTTTCTATGAGCTTATTCAGAACTCGAAGGAAGTCTATTGTGGCGCGGTAACGTTTTTTGGACAGGGGTGCTCAAAATGGTGAGATCGTATCAACGTCTGGGTGGCGAAGCTCCTCTGACCACCTTTTTTCCAAATTTGCGTTTTTTGGAATAGGACAAACAGCAGACCTGTTTTCAAAGACATCAATTGCATGCCTGCTCAAGTGACCGGAATGTTTTCAGGACAATTTTTTATCATGGAAAACAAGATTGCTTACTACCGGTAGGCTATTCTAAGTAGGCCTATGCACGAATTCCAACTAAGCATTTTTGAGTGCATATGTTTGTAAAATGCAAATACCTCAATGACAAAACCGAAAACTAGGCAAAAAAAATTGTCCGATCCAAGTTTTTGCTTTACTGATCAAAATTACATGTAACAAACAATGTTTGACCCTCAGATCATTGTTGCGGTATGCGTTTTTAGATGAATCATAAAGGTCCGCGCTCAAGGCGCGAGGTGCTGTAGCATTTGGTACATCCGCCGTATGGTTAATCAAGGCCATAGGCTATTTAGGGACAGAGATGAGCAGTATCGAGATACTTGTATCGGCGATACGTATCGCGCGATACTTTTGTATCGATATCGGTATCGATTAAGTGTTTCACTGCAGTATCGCGTATCGGTATCAATTAAGCATGTTTTTGTGCATCGCCGATACAAGTATTGCGATACTGTTTTTGAGCAAGATCAATCTTACCAGGTGTTGAATGCGTGTTCATTTACGGTTTCTGAAGAATGTGAAATGAAGCTAAATTCCCTCATTGATTCAAAGAGACGTAGTAGTAGTAGTAGTGTCTTTTATTTCTGCACCGTCAAAATAAATTAACACAGCAATATAGGATTTCAAATACAAACGGACACAGAAAAGGGAAGAAGCGACAAAACGATCAACGTTGTAACATGCTAGCGAGAGTGAAACTTGAAGATGAGGGGATTAGTAGGCATGGTCGCAACACCCGATTAATTTAAAATAGGGTAAAAAAGAACAAAAAGCAAACATATGACGGCGAGATAAAAAAAAGACACTGGAGAGACCACAGCTCCAACACCGCTATGATGTAGTGCAATGGTAGGAACCATAACAGTGTACGGCATTTCGAGGTTACTCAATGTCGTCACAGTGCAACTAGAAAGAAAAGAGAGTCCCAACCTAACCCCATACCAAGCGCCGTTGAGACCATAGAGTAACCACAAAAAGCCAGACAGGCAAAGAAACCCACCTGAAGAAATCCTGTCCAGCATGACCGCAGATTTACGACAACTATCACAAATGAAAATAAAAAAAAGATTATATCTCGTAATTGAAATAGTTTTATTAGCATTTTAACAATGCGCTATGACTATGCATCCCATGCAGGAGTGTGTACAGAGATTGTGTAATAAAATTGACAAGATCAAGTTGTTTGCGAATCTGGGGGCAAGACTGTTTCAGGAAACTGATGGTCTCTCAAGATGGCAAGAGCTAATAAACAACGAAAAAAAAAATAATAAAAGTCCCCAATTTCTCTTATCACATGCCTATTTGCAATTGTTTCCTAACGCCATTGAACGAGGTTGTGAAATTATATTATGTCCCAATTAACAGCTCAGATGGCCGAGTGGTAATTAAGAGCGTCCACCTCGAGAGCTCTAGATTGGGTTTTGATTCCGAGTCGGGTCAAACCAATGACTTTAAAATTGGTATTCACAGCTTCCCTGCTTGACGCTCGGCATTAAAGGAACAGTGTGGAGAACAAGCCGGCAAGTTCACTTGTGCCATTGGGAAGACACCTTGCGGGATTCTCCCATCTTGGTATGGTAGACAGGTGGCTGGCAGCTCCTAAGCGAGCTCGTATAGCGCATTGATCGCTTTCTCGTGATAGGAGGATAAATATGCAACAAAATAAAAAATATATACGTGATATTTTTACGTTTTGCAATTGTCCGCAAATTGTGTATCGTGTATCGATATATAAGTATCGTGTATCGGTATCGATGAACTTTATTTTCGTGTATCGTGCATCGATATCGATTAACTCAAAAATTGAGTATCGCGCCCATCTCTGTTTAGGGAAAGATATGGGGGGATCAAACCCCCCAAAATATTTCTGTAAATTTTAACTAAGATTCTACGAGTCCAGTAATCAACAAAAATGTAGTATGCAAGTACTGTGGTAGAATGTAACATTGTGTCGCTCGAGTCATCGTTGCAATAGTGCGTTTCTTCGTAATAATGTTGAGCGCTCTAGGCGCAGGGTGCCGCAACATTTCGTGCATTTGCCCTATAATTAATTCAGCTATACCGTTGTATGCAGTGTTTAAGACCACATAGATAAAAGTTGAAGTTTTGATGGATAATAAGTTAAAACTCGCGCTATGGTTATGTCGCATTTGCTTTTTATGTTTCCTTGAACATTAAATGGTAGGCCTACTAGTGAAGCCTAAATGATAAGATTTTTTGCGCATTTCTGGTTTTGGAAGCAACAAATGTTCAGATTAAGGGGAAATGTGGGACCTATGAGCCACGGGGACCAATGAACCACTTCATTTACCACGCTCTCGTGGCTTCGAGGAAGTTACTGAATCGAAATAAATGATCGCCCGGATGTTATGTACTTAATGACGTATTTATAGGTTGGCTGGAACAAAGCTGTAGAAATGGTTGCTAAATAAGGGTTTATAGATGTTAGTCACATGTTTTAAGCATGCAGAACTTTTGATTTTAAGCAGTAGTTTTTTAGAGGACGAGGTTAAGACATTTTTTCTTAATACCGCCTTAGGTGGTAAAAAAGCAGGTGTCGCACTTGAAAGGTTATAAACAGTATGTGAAAAATTTTTTTAAATTATAGCGATTTTGCTCATGAGGGGACCTTTGAGCCAGTTGCATTGAACACCAATGACCCATGGCTCACAGCTCCCCTATGCAACCGACGACAGATGCAATAGGCCTAAAAGGCAGCGCAATTTTGATTTTTTATGTAAGTGTGAGAAATCCTTCTTAAAGTTACCCGTATAATGCAGATTAGCATGGCAATAACTGAATAAGCAGACTAATTTACCCTGGTTCATGGGTCCCATGCCTATGGTTCATAGGTTCCCACCAAAAATTGTTGGGGACCTTTGACCCACGTCCTTACAAAAAGCATTATGTTTCATTTCGTTTTTATGTACGCACTCAAGCTTGGCGTAAAGATAATGCTGGCCAAAAGGTACTTCTAATGGTTAATTTTTAGGAAGCTGACTAAACGACTTCGTGTTTGGCAGCTTATTAAAAAAATCCGGCTCATAGGTCCCACACTTCCCCTACTCAAATTTTAGTGCTGGAAATAGCCTATGGGCAAAAAAAAGGGATTATTAGTTACAGAAAGGGCAAAAATTGCTCCGTTGAATGAGGGATACTCCGAGAGACAAATTTCAAAAAAACTAAAATTTAGCAAAACAGTTTTTTATCTGGCAATTTCGAAGTTTTGGGAGTTTTCAGGACTTGCACAAGTCTGGAAGACCCAAGGTTACCTTCCAAAGGGATAATCAGTTGATAAATATATGGTAGTGCGTTCACGCACCAGTTTAAGCGAGAAAATTAGGTCGGCCTTGAAGCAACTGTACCGGTGCCTTTGAGCTACAACGCCAACCCAATTTTCTCGCTTAAACTGGTAAGTGTACGAACTACCATATATTTGTCAACTGATTATCCCTTTGGAAGGTAACCTTGAGTCTTCCAGACCTGTGCAAGTCCTGAAAACTCCCAAAACTTCGAAATTGCCAGATGTAAAACTGTTTTGCCAAATTTTAGTATTTTTGAAATTTGTCTCTCGGATTATCCCTCTTCATTCAACGTAACAATTTTTGCCCTTTTTGTAACTTCTGCTTTTAGACATACCAAGGCTTTTAAGGAGGCCTACTAATATGTTTTTGTATTGTCTATTAGAGACTGCACTAACTGCAGGTACGCTAGTCCTTTTTCGATAAAAAGTATGCTTGGTTGAGCAGGGGCGTAGCCAGCGGAGTATTTAGGGGGGAGGCAAATTAAAATAGGAGCCTAGGCCAAAAACTTCAAAAAAATTATGTTTAGGCCAAGGCGTTAGGCTCACGCTGTCTTCCCGTCAGGGCCGGCGCCAAAGGGGGGGCAGGCAATCGACATGCTTGGCACCCAATTAACAAGCTTACTCTTTTGAAGACAGCGGCTTTTGTGCTTAATTCTAAACTTTGCCCTCCCCCTGACAAATGCTTGGCCCCCCCTAAGTCAACTGCTCTGCCGCCGGCTCTGCTTGCCGTATTTCGATTTTTGCCTCAAATTATTGTTATTTATTTTGTTTACGGATGAACATGGAGTTAATTATTTACAGCAGACTTAGGCAAGCAATCCTTAAGTTCGCTAATTGCTACCCTAATACTAATCAAACTGCCTTCTGCAGGGCGTTATATAATTAGGAAAATCCAATGACTTTGTCACAGTATGGCATGCACGAACATGAAGCACATAGAACAACAAACACAACGAAAAAGTCCCTATGCTTCTTACAATAATTTTCAATTAAACATTCTTTCCTTTTGCTCGCGATATTCGATTGCCTTTTTGCGATGCAATCTTGCTTTTTCTCTGTACTTACGCTTAAATATTTGATCCCATTGAGTTGGTATGATGCAATAATGCTTAACAAGCGCTTTTTGTGGAGAAATTATGTTGAAATTCAAATCGCGCAAAAATTAGTCGTAAATGAAAAAGTGGTAAAGATGAGGTAGCTTTTAAAACAAAGTTTACGGTATTTTATAAGAATGTTTTAAATACACTTGAGACTAAGCTTCGTCAAAAAGGGAGGGGCCAGCGCCCCGGTAGTCCCCCCCCCTGGCTACGCCTCTGTGATTGAGTATTTTTTATGTGAAAACCGTAAAAATCTGTGGCCCCAGACCCCCGGTTTTGCGTCACTTTGCTAAATCCTTGGTGCGCCACTAAACAGCGGCAGCAGTGACAAATAAAAAAAATTAACAAGCATTGTAATGTTCATGCCAGAAAGCGTTAATATAGCGTAGGCCTACACAATTTCGTAAAAGTTACTTTAAAAATTTTGCTATACCGGAAGTGAATATTCATGTCAAAACCTCCCCCGAAATATTTTTATAGATACGGCCCTGGGCCCAGCCATAGAATTGAGAGTTTTTGAAAGGCTGCGTAACATCAAGAATCAATAGGTTTATACAACACCGTGAAAAGAGCTGGGCCGTGTTTGCAGGAGCACGCCTAGCCATAAATATGAGAGTTTTCAAAAGACTGCTTAACATCAAGAATCAAAATGAAAGGATTATTCAACACCGTGGAAAAAGCTGGGCCGTGATAGGGGATGTTGGGGAGCACGGCCCAGCCATAGAATTGAGAGTTTTTGAAAGGCTGCTAAACATCAAGAATCAATATCAAAGGATCATTGAACACCGTGAAAAAAGCTGGGCGGTGTTTGGGGGAGCATGGCCTAGTAACAGAATTGAGAGTTTTTGAAAACTGCTTAACATCAAGAATCAAAATGAAAACATTGTTGAACACCGTGAGAACAGGGCCGTGATAAGGGAGGTTGGGGAGCACGGTCCAGCCATGAAATTGAGAGTTTTTGAAAAGCTCTTCAACATCAAGAATCAAAATGAAAGGATTATTCAACACCGTGGAAAAAGCTGGGCCGCGATGGGGGATGTTGGGGAGCACGACCCAGCCATAGAATTGAAGAGTTTTTGAAAACTGAACATCAAGAATCAATATCAAAGGATTCTTCAACACCGTGAGAAAAGCTGGGCCGCGTTTGGAGGAACACGGCTCAGCCATAGAACTAAAAGTTTTTGAAAAGCTGCTTAACATTAAGAATCAAAACGAAAAGATTATTCAACACCGTGAGAAAAGCTTGGCTGTGTTTGGTGGAGTACGGCCCAGCCATATTATTGCAAGTTTTTAAAAGGATGCTTAACATCAAAAATCATAATGAAAAGAATTTTCAACACCGTGAGAAGAGCAGGGCTGTGATGTGGGGAAGCACGGCTACGCCAAAGAATTGAGAGTTTTTGAAAGGGTGCTTAACTTTAAAATGAAAGAATTATTCAACACCGCGAGAAGCTGTACTGTAGGCCTACAGCAGTGTCACTTTGTGCGGCATTCTTGAAAACAACCGTAAAGTGTTTCGCAAAACAACTGACAGTAAGCAAAACTGTTTAGCTTCGAATTGTGTTGAAGATATTTCCGTCAACAACGTACGTCAAAAATTCAACGAAAGTTTGTGCGACCAAAATGTGGGATTGAAATTGCATTTAGAGTGAAGAGACCTTTAGTCTAGTTTTAAAACTAGAGTACTGTAGTGCTTTCCCGGTACAAAACTCATTTCGCGTAGCATTTTAAAGCAGGCAAGCATTCACCGTTTTTTCTTTATTAAAAAGCAATGCAAAATAGAAAAAAATGAAGTATACAAAAATCTGCTTACATGGCAAACAATTTTGCATTATTCTTTAAGCTAGAATTACTTCCACATGCACGTATCGTTGTCAACCATTTCACTATTATTGTAACTAAGAAAAAGCAAACATAAGGTTATGGCTAAAAAGGTATAAATATGCCGAAACACTGCGAAACTGGTCCTTTATCAGCACATAACAAAGCACTGTAGACTACTCCCGCAAATAACATACAACTCCAAAACAAAAAATGCAGTTAAAATGTAAAAAACACCAACACCCTTGAAAAGGAAAATCAAAAGAATAATAGAAAAATCAGTTTCTAACTGAAAAATGTTTTTAATCGACTTCGTTAATCACTGGACCATCTCCTTGTTGTTGTCCATAATTGCTCTGACTTCCCGATGGAGAATGAATCTTTTTCATTACGGGTGAGCACTTCTGCTGCAGCTCTTTTAGATGGTATTCAAATTCATCTTTCTCAGCAAGGGAGTTAGATTCCAGCCATTTCTCCGTGGAATTGCAAGCTTTCAAGACATTATCGATGTCTTCACTTGATAGCTTGCTGGATGTATTCGCATCTTCAACTGCACTCTTGCATCCGTACATGTACGATTCCAAATCATTTCTTGCTCGGATACGTTCCACGTGTTTTTGGTCAGCTTCCTTGTATTTTTCTGCATCGGACAACATGGCATCTATTTCGGATTTGGAAAGACGGCCTTTGTTGATGGTGATTTGGTTTGATTTTCCGGTGCTTTCATCCTTGGCTGAAACTTGCAAGATACCATTGGCATCAATATCAAATGACACGTTGATTTTCGGAACTCCTCTTGGTGCAGGTGCAATTCCTGTGAGATTGAATGTTCCCAGAAGATTGTTGTCGTTGGTTAAAGCTCTTTCTCCTTCATACACTTGAATGGTGACCGCAGGTTGATTGTCAGCATAGGTGGTGAATGTCTGAGAAGTTTTGTGAGGGATCTTCGTGTTTCGCTCAACCAGTTTGGTCATCACGTTTCCAGCTGTCTCGATGCCCAATGACAGTGGTGCAACGTCAACCAGCAATACGTCTTGAACATCAGCGTTTCCTGTCAAAACGGCTGCTTGCACTGCAGCACCGTAAGCCACGGCTTCGTCTGGGTTGATGGATTTGTTTAACGATTTTCCGTTGAAAAAGTCGCTCAGTAGTTTTTGTATTTTGGGAATTCTGGTTGAGCCTCCCACCAAAACCACTTCGTCGATGTCGGATTTTCCAACCTTTGCATCACGGAGAGCTTTTTCAACTGGTTCTAAACAGGATCTGAACAAGTCCGAGCAAAGCTCTTCGAATCTTGCTCTGGTAATTTTGCTGTAAAAGTCGATTCCTTCGAACAGCGATTCAAGCTCAATGGCAGCTTCGGTTGATGTTGATAGAACTCGTTTGGCTCGTTCGCACGCAGTTCGCAATCGCCGTATAGCTCGATTGCTTTTGGAAATATCCTTTTTGAACTTTCTCTGGAACTCCTGCGTAAAATGCTTCACCATTCGATTGTCGAAATCTTCACCTCCCAAATGAGTGTCTCCGGCTGTGGCCATCACTTCAAATATTGATCCTTCATCCACTGTGAGAACAGACACGTCGAAAGTTCCGCCTCCGAGATCGAATATGAGAACTTTCTTTTCGCCACTCAAGTTTTTGTCCAATCCATAAGCAAGAGCGGCGGCAGTTGGTTCATTTACAATTCGCAGTACTTTCAGTCCGCTGATTGTTCCTGCGTCTTTGGTGGCTTGTTTTTGAGAATCGTTGAAATAAGCTGGGACGGTAATGACGGCTTCCTTGACTGTTGTTCCCAAATATGCTTCGGCAGTTTCTTTCATTTTGGTTAAAACCATGGCGCTTATTTCTTCAGGGGCAAACACTTTTTTCTCTCCCAGATATTCCACTTCAATGGCTGGTTTTCCGCTGCGATTGAGAACTTGAAACGGCCAGTGTTTGATGTCACTCTGGACTGTGCTGTCGTCAAATCGTCGACCGATGAGACGTTTGGCATCGAACACCGTGTTCTCAGCATTTCTTGCCACTTGATCTTTCGCTCCGTCGCCAATCAATCGCTCGCTGTCAGTAAAAGCAACATAGCTTGGAGTTGTTCTGTTGCCCTGATCGTTGGCAATAATCTCAACTTTTCCGTGTCGAAATATTCCGACACAGGAATACGTTGTACCCAAGTCAATTCCAACAGCTGTAGACATGATGTAACTTCAATATATCTTCTATAGTTCTATTCTTGATTGCAGATAGCGTTTCAATAGTACAGTATCGCTTCGCGTTTGAATTCGCACTAATTCGAAAACGCATACTCGCGGCGGTTATATACTGAGAGAAAAAGGCATCTTGCCTGTTCTCGCATTGTCAACACATAGCGCGACTTTTCGAGAACGAGCTAGCTGGAATGTGACGCAATTGATGTGACGCATATCGCATTTTATGATGCGTGTCGGCAAAAACTGTAACAGAACTTGGTTCAAGCTAGCTTGCCAAGTAAAATTTACGAGAAACAACGATAGTCTTTTGGTAAATTGATAGGGCAAGTTTTTAAGTACGTAGGCCTAAACAATAAGAAATTCCTATCGTTGGTAGGAGCCCTATGCAGTTAACCCAAGCATCAAAAATAATTGGATGAAGCGTATTATACCTTGCAGGGGCAGCAAAATGGGTATTGCATACATTTGATTTAACCTCGAGTTTGCCTTGAATCTTTGTGTATTCACCTGCAAATTGACATTCGAATTGGTCAAAAGTGGGTTACGCTGGAATGCAAATCTTTTTCTGAATTTGCATGCTTTGAAATTTATACTTTTGTTGTTTGTTCGGAAGCAAATGAAGTTGATCCTTGTTATGTATTGCCGAGCTGGTAGTCTCGCTGCAGACAATGTTTTACTCCAAAAAGTGGCTTAACTGTTCACGCTACAACAAACTACTTCATGATACATTATTATTGCCCACTCCCAGTAGCGCATTTATGAAAAAAAAAACGTAGTTAAGTGACCGAAATATAGCTTATGTAGTTATGGCTTTTTGTAGTTCATGTACCCCAACCCCTTTTAAAATTTCTCGCTATACCACTGCCCACTCCACATTCCGTTTTGTTTTTCACTTGAGAAGCGGTCTGGTAAATCAATTCTGACGTCTTAGGGTGAAATACTGCAGATCAGTGGTCGGCAACCACCGGGCCGCGGCCCGGTGCCGGTCCGTGTGAAGTTTGTTACCGGTCCGCATGCGTTTTCAGAATAAATGCTTTGAGTTTAAAACATTTTTATAATGTGAGACGCAATTTTGACATGTTTTCGTAAAAATACTTAATAACTCAATTCTGGTGACCCAGTATGACAAAGTTACTCAATATCACAAAACCAACCAAATTAAAAAGGCAAATCTTTTAATTGAACAGCGAACACTTGATTATGCTGTCATTTCATCGTAAGTCTTTTGTAAATCAAACAGCGCTTGGTTAAGAGAAAGAACAACGTCAAGAATCAGATTTGAAAAGCTACTATAAAAAAATTAAGCAATGCTGCTGCAGCAAGATTTAAAAAGTTTAATACTCTGGTTGGAGTTAAACAAGATCGAGGTTTTCAGTTCTGAATAAATATGAGTGTTTTATGTTTTATTGCTTAAACATTTTTGATTTTTTAAGGCCGGTCCGCAAAAACATCAGTTTCAAACCGGTCCGTTGTGCGAAAAAGGTTGCCGACCACTGCTGTAGATGGCACAAGGTCGGCAAACTGCGACCCCCGCACGGAACTCCACAGTTTAAATAATGTGTGATTCTCTAGTTTTTGCAGTGAATACTGTAACATAATCAGATAAGACTCGTCTGTATGTATTATTAAAACTCATTTTGAAGGGAAGGAATAGGGTGTACAACAGCCGCTGACAATGAAAAATAGCAATTGATAAAGAAAGCATTTTTTCGACTCCAACCCCCCCAAAAAAGTTTTCTATATGCTCCTTTGGGATTTCGTTAAAACCCTGAATGGCAATAACAACTGCGCTGAATTATTCGTTGCATGAAGACAACGCTAACTGAAAACTGTATAGGGCCTACAAAAAGGTCAGAATGCTTATAACAGCGGTGGGCATTGTGCGGCCCTTTGCCACTTTTTGCTTGAGCCTTCTAACAGTTAAAACATTTGTGCTTATTTTTAAGGGCAATGTCTTAGAAGACTTTATCTTTTTCCCGTATCTTTTGCTGGACCGGTTTGATATTATTATTAAGATTTAAGACGTGAATGTACTTATTTGCTTACTTCTACGAAACGTGCTTATTTTTGAGTCTCGTGCTTATTTTTGAATTTCTAGCGAAAAAAGTAGGATTCTGTGGACGTGAGGACCTTTTTTGGTCTTCAACTTTTTTAGTGGAAAAAAAAGGACTCTGTGGTCATCAAAACCCAGCTTTGTCTGCAGTGCGGAACCCACTAGACATTACATGTTTGAAAATGGCCCTTGTGTAAAAAAGGTTGCCCTACCTGGCTTAAAATCACACGCTTTAGCTACATAGCCGCAGAAAAAAAATTTAACACGGCTCGCCGAAAGTTTGCTGAGATTAATCTTGGCCCACTTGCTGTACTCCTACACCCTAGAAAAATTGTTCGCGTGGTAGGCCAAACAAAACTTAACGATCGTTGAGCACACACTCCACAATCAATTTCACAAGTAGGCCTACTTCCAAATAGAAAATTCTTGAACTACCGAGAATGCTCTGGCATGTGACACTTAAGTTGCCAGCGATGAATTAATTAGAATGTAATCGATATATATAGAAACGATGCTAGAATATTAACCTGTACTGTACATGAACTTTGACCAATCAATGTTTTTGCCGACACGCATCAGTTGATTCATACGTCACATTCCAGCTAGCTCGTTCTCGAAAAGTCGCGCTATGTGTTGACAATGCGAGAACACGCAAGATGCCTTTTTCTCTCAGTATATAAACGCCGCGAGTTTGCGTTTTCGAATTAGTGCGAATTCAAACGCG